>CM051026.1:11902213-12002213 GCA_027627225.1 Congeria kusceri | reverse complement strand
GTATTTTCTCAATCTTTCATCCCGTAAACTGATATAAAATAATAATAAATACATTTACAGCATTTGATCTTGATACATACTTTATGTTTTTACACATAGCTTTGACTGTTTAATGTTTTAATAACGTAATTAACGCATTATGAAATTTCTTAAGTTGCAGATAAGGTGGTTTTCACACCATTAAACATACGAAAAATAACACAATTATTGCATGTAGCTTTGTATTACAATGCTATGAGGTTACATTTTATTTACAAGTACGTGTATTGTGATTATTTCTAAAGTGTGAGATTCGGCATGCCTTCAAACCAATTTAAACATCAAATGCTTTGCATTGACTGTTCCAAGGCGGTGAACCCAGGTTTAATCATTTTCATGGTTTGTGTTGTGTTGTGCGTATTGTCTTGTATTGTAAAGGCAATTGGCCACTTGTCTCAAATAAATGACAAGCGGATGTTAATAAGTGCTTCTCTTCCGATGATGCTATCAGCATATAAGCAAAGAAGGCTGATAGTCCCTTTTGGCTCTCAATAGTGATAGCAATTAGTGTGTTTAATAAATTTCATAGATATCGTTGCATGCCCAAGTGCCTATCAAATGCTGCATTTCATTAAATAATAACAAAATATTTTTTTGTGCAATTTACTCATGAAATAGAATGTCCTCCAGTGTTATTTTATAGCATGATTTTATCTAAAACAAATCAAGTGTACTTGATATGTACATAAACTAGTTGTGTATATACCAAATACCAAATAGTATGTCCCGCTATGCAGTTAATGAGTGGGGAATACCAGCTAATGATAACCCGATCATTTCACTCTAGGTCAAGTTTATTTTTTGAAAGGTATGTGAATACCCTAATCGTCAGTGTAAACATTGGCCTTTTTAACCAACAGAACACACATAATAACATTCGATACAAATATAATTAAGCGACAACGACGCAGTAAGAATTGCACTATTTTCACACCACAACAGTGATCGACAATTATGGAATCATAATGACGTCATATTTGTGACGTCATAATACACAAAACTTGTGACGCTTCAACATATTTCGCGCATTTTTTGTATTTATCATTCAAAAGCATAAAATAAAAGGAAAATTTGTTTAATACAGTGTAAGATCGTATTTTATTTCATTCGTAATCATAGAAACTAGATATTTTCACTCGTGGCTGCGCCACTCGTGAAAATATTGTTTCAATGACCAATCATGAAATGAAATACGATCTTACACTGCATGTGACTGCGTAAACCAACATATGCAAAGCGCAAAGGTTCTTTAGCTACATGTAGGAAGTTTAAGTGCTCATTTGTAGAATCCTTATACACTCTGAGTGTTTTGATAAATGCGATAGCTTGGTATGTATATTATTTTGACATTATTATTATTATTAGTAGTAGTAGTAATATTAGTAGTAGTAGTGGTAGTGTAATAAGTAGTGGTAGTAGTAATAGTAGTAGTAGTGGTAGTAGTAGTAGCAGAAGTAGTAGTAGTAGTAGTAGTAGTAGTAGTAGTAGTAGTAGTAGTAGTAGTAGTAGTAGTATAAGTAGTTGTTGTTGTGGTTATTGTTGTTGTAGTAGTAATTACATTATACTTGGATTCAAACGTCCTTGTATCGATTTATTTATTTTCGAAATTTCGGAAATCAGTGTAACATGCTAACTAAACTTGTTTATTCTTAAACGACATTGTTTAAATGAAGCTGTTTACGTTTTTGTTTTAATGTTATTTATATATATTATATAATATAGTTATTTATTTATTTATATTTATTTATTTATTTATTTATTTCACGTTATTTTACAAAAACTCATCGTTTCCCCTGGTTGACCCTCTAGTGGCATGTGATCGTTTCGTAAAAATAATAATATGTATTGACTTTTTTGTTACAAATGCAAGTTCCAGCAGATATGCAACGAGCCCTCGATTGACATTTCTCTGGCGCCATAAACAATTCTAAAAATCGGAATGTTATTGTTAAAAATTGGCCCCCACCGTCGTACTTCCTAAGACGTAGCTTTTTAATGTGACTTACGTCATTAGATATTATGTCACGATACCCATCGCACGGTATAAACAAAACGTTATCGAGATCTTGATATTTCAATGGCTTACACTCATTACGCTTCCTAAATAGCTGTACTAGTCTGAGGAATTAAAACTTAGACACAAACATATTAAGGTCCATGAAGTTGGCTAGGTAATGGGTATTGGGTATTGGGAATTGCTGGGTATTCGACCCTGGCTTGATATTGAATTCCCAATACCCAAAACCCAGCTGGGTATTCGACCCTGGCTTGATATTGAATTCCCAATACCCAATACCCAGCTGGGTATTCGACCCTGGCTTGATATTGAATTCCCAATACCCAATACCCATTACCTAGCCAACTTCATGGACCTAACATATTAAATGTTATAGTTTATACTGTTGTAAGCTGCTCAATGATTTGTGTATTCGAATCTCAGTCAGGAATTATATAATAAACAAGTGTATCGTATTTATCAATCTATCTTGATGTTTTATTTCGTTTATTTTTTCAGTAATTACTGTTTTTGTGCAATATTTCTGTGTGAGTGTATTCCGGAGTCATTCTTATGCAAAGACGGAGCTGTTACTTCTTTGTTTTACTTTAATAAAATCACGTTCTTTGTATGATATAAAATAAATTGAGAACGCACCTAAAATATCACAGCATATTTCAATTGTACTTGGAAACAAATGATTATTATTTCTGTGTAATCCGTATTATATAATCTGCCTTGTCCCTACAACATATCGTATACATGGTTGTAATCGATCGTTCAGCTTAAGACACTATCCAGTTTATCAAAATTTCCGGAAAATTCAACGTTGCCTGATGTCATGACATCTTGTACATGAATTGTGACTGTTAAAATGGTTTGATGAAGTTGCTTACCTATTTTACCTATAGTGAAACTCGATATGTGGCATGTAAGATTTTCTAAAAGAAGATAAATGCACATACGGAAACTAACACATACTCTGTCTTGTATTTTATTCCAGATTTCTTTGAAATTTAAACAGTGGCATATTTGTTCCGTATCTGGTATCGCTATAGAATAACGAACATATTATAAAATAGAGCAAAATACACAAGTTTTATGTCAAACAAACTCCATTTCTAATTGCTTGCACTTCAGTGTGATTTTTACAAGGTCTTAATTTAGACAACAAGCTTGATCGGGTTATTGAATAAAAAGTAAAGAAATAATGTCTGAAGTTGTAGTTACTTTACTTTTAAGAAATCCTACCACGTTACTACGTTTTCTTTCCAAACAAAAAGACAACTTACAGTGTTCTGAAATGCGATAATGTGGATTTTATAAACAATGTAACAGCGACAATGTTTCATATTATCGTATTATAGAGAGTATTAGCTGCAGTGGAAGTGTTTCATTCTTTTTTTGAGTTCATGTTCCGTGCAATTGCTATAATAAATTTGAGATTGGAGACAGATTTGATCGCTAACAGTCTCTGCATGACATTATACATCGTTTATTGTATATTTCAGTTTACGACGCACGCCACTATCATTAAAATGGTTGAACGAATTGATAGTGGCCGGAGAAAAATCGAAGAAATAACCAATAACTTGAAGCATGCTGTTCTCAAAACGTCTATCGACATTCAAAACATCATGTCAAATCAAAATAATTTAACAGCTGAGGAAAGAGACGAGATCTCATCAAGCTTGAAAAAAGTAACTATTTACGATTTACGATAGTCACATTTATTGCTTTACCATTGCCAGGTTCATTACAATTATTAGCGCATGTTTCGTGGTGTTAACTAAAATTGTATTAGAATATAACCTACATTTTGATCCAATGAAATGGCTGGTTTCACATATTAAGTGCAACACTTAATTACTAAGAGCATGTTCTTAGCGGATGCTTTTTCTGGCTTTTGATTAGCAATGATAACTTTTAATACGCATTTGCATATACAGATATCTGCTATTCGCATATTTCAATGGTGTACATGCGCACAGCAAATAAACTGCTGGTTATATTCTAAGTTAGAACATATTAAGTAAAATCTTATTGGTTAAGAAGTGGCGGAGCGAGCGCAATGAAGCGAATTGATTTGGTGGAACGTAGAATCAGAATGAGGGAATGGATCGCCTAACCGTAATATTAGGTTGTAACATATTAAGCAAGCAAACACAAGTCACAATGATTTCGTTTATTGGTTTTGTCAATTTACAGAAAAATACTGCATGATGAATTGTAAAAAAAATAATTAATTATTGTAATTAATAATTTGATTAAGCTAGTTTTCATGTCCATGTTCACTGTCTTTATAAGTCGATATAGAACATTGTTAGTGCCCGCATTTATATCCAATCATACATTGTAAGGTGATCACAGATACATATGTACGTGTACAGATACATCATGTACTGCATCGTATTATGTTCTTATTGAACGCATTTTACTGCAGTACCAACGCGCAATGGTGGATTTAAACTCAGTTTGCCAAAGAGCAAATGATGAAACAAAAGATGTAAGACTAGAGTTCTTCGAAAGCAAAGATGTACAGCGAAGAGACGAAACCGGAAGAAAGAACAGTACGTCCAGTTGATTGTACAAATGTCCACATACCATTTTTGCCCTACTTAGTATTGTATAAATGAGCACACACGTGTCATGGTAAATGAGCACACACGTGTCATGGTAAATGAGCACACACGTGTCATGGTAAATGAGCACACACGTTTCATTGTAAATGAGCACACACGTGTCATGGTAAATTAGAACACACGTGTCATGGTAAATTAGCACACACGTGTCATGGTAAATTAGCACACACGTTTCATGGTAAATTAGCACACACGTGTCATGGTAAATTAGCACACACGTGTCATGGTAAATTAGCACACACGTGTCATGGTAAATTAGCACACACGTGTCATGGTAGACATGGTTTTGGTTTCACATAAAAAATTGTGAAAAGTAAATATGCATACAATTTGCATTGTGTTGTAAGTAACATAGTTTTATATAATGCTTCGCATAATCGTGAGAGTATAGCTTTGAATGGTCACATGTTTTACATTACAGTAAGAGACAGTGCCTACAAATCCGCAGGTTTGTGTTTCATTATTTCCCTTTATTTGCAGGACAGTAATATTAAAAATCGTTAAATATGTCATTTATTATATTAATGATTATATTTTGTGTACAGTTAGGTCTGTGAACTACATCAACGATGACTGTGCGTATTATATTTGATTCTATGCGTACATTCTTACCATATGCACTATTATTTTCAAAAGCTAAGTGTAATGTCCCTTTAAACTTTACATGCATTATGAATATATAGGATCTGAAACGAGTTGTCATTTCATACCATATTTTATTAAACGAGTTCAGGAATTTTCTGGACGAGTTTTATTAAAAGATGGTATGAAATTACAACTAGTGTCAGATCTTTTTTATCACATGCTTTTAAAAGAAACAAAACACCTTCTCATTTCATCAAAACAAGTTGATAAATACTAAAAGTTGTGTATTGACATGACTTCATTTCATGTTGACGACGTCATTTCACCAATATAACGTCATGCGATTGGTTAGTCAAAGAATATGTAGCCAATGAAAACACTCAAATTGTTATCTTATACATGTGTAAGATAGACATATTCGTAATGGTTGTAATACACAGGAGACAAGGTATAGCGTGTGATAAATTAAAATCCAATATAAAAAATATTATTCTCAGTAGAATGTACTATATTTGTTTCAGACTCTGCCTGTTTGCGAGAGGTAATTCAAATTAATATATCGTTTATAATGATACATCACTTTACACATATTGGTCATGATAAACGAATTGAGAGACAGTACAATATACATCTCTAGTGACCACAATTGGCAATTTAAAATTATCAAAGTTTGGTGTCAAATGACACATCTATTTCACATGATCATCTTACGGCTGCTTTCTCGTTGCTTAACTACATTAACATTTGGTCAGTTCTTGTCAAATATGACGTAAACAATTATTTAAATTGACTATGGTAAGACGCTGATCCCAGCGTATTAGTTTTTATGTTTAATGTTTGATTCCTGTTGTTTCTTTTGATTATATACCGGGATTATTTGCCTAAACTTAAAGTTCATAATGCATTAAACAATACTTTTTTTCAAATTTAATTTAGTAAAGCAATTGCTTAAATAAGCAACACAATGTCCAAACTATATACTAATAATTTTGCCTTGGTGGAAATCCCACCAGAGTGTAATCATTTCGTTTTGAAATCAATACACCTATGCTAACTTAATACTGAGTATACCTAAAATGAACATTTGTACGGAAATTTTCCCTTGATACTTGACACTTTGTTTCATTGATTGTTTGTTTGTTACATTGATTAGTTTTCGTTTCTGTCAAAAGTCAGTGGTAATGCGACCAAGCGAGGAAGTACAAGAATGTGGAGAAGGGATCGAAGAAACGTCCCAGGAAGTACATGAACGTGGAGAAGGGGTCGAACAAACGTCCCAGTTGTCTGTGTCCTCCATGGTAAATATTTTACCAAACAAACTTAACTAGTTGTAGTGTCTGTTTTGGTACCTCGAACAACTGTACCTTGTACCTTTGGTACCTTTTCTAACAAAAGCCTCTTAAATTGATTCACTACATAGTGTATATATAAACAGCAATTTAAAAGTGTATGTTTTTAGAGAACAAATTGTCGAGAACTATGTTAGCATTCAGAATAAGTTTTTTTAACGCGATGCTAAAATAAACAATATGGAATTTCTGTCATTATCTTGAAGACACATACCCCTTGAAAATCATAACAGCATAAAGAAATACACCTATACGACTGTACAAGCATAGTTAAAACAACTATAAATGAACAATATAAAATCAATATTATGGAAAGATTTTATTAAGATATTTGTTATGAGCAAGATGCAAACACACAAAGGTTAGAGTCGTCTTTAATATTTTTACATATTTCGTATACACTTAAAGAGAAATGGTTCAAAGTTTAATAAATATGTTGTTTTGACTTTATATTCACCATTGTAAAACTTTAAATTATTTATTATACATTGATTTAATCATTTTTTATGATTGTAAAGCGTCCCTGCAATAGTTGTAAATATTGCCATATTCGTCTTTCAGGCACTGTCGGAAAACAACCCCGGCGAATTCGACTGTTAAAGGCACATGGGCCGCTTTGAATGAACAGTATTTCATAAAAAGGGATTGATGTGTATTAATAAAAACATAGTCTATTATGTCTATCCATACTGTAAAACAATTTTAAACGTAATTTGCCTTTCTGAAAACGTATATTTATTGATACTGTGAAATACCATGACACGGCTCAAACCTCGATTTAGTGGCAAATATCCTCATATCTTGATAATGACCTTCGTTGCGCATAACTGATGACTATTTACAGTTACATGCTACTCACAACATCAAACATCTCATGTGAAGGTCAACGCTAACTGTAATGTGCGCGCGAACGGAATGTGTTGGGTTTACTTGGATTAATGTTTTAACAGCTAGTGTCCTTTCACTGGAGGTAGATAATGCACTTACAAACATTTATTTCAACTTTAGATCAACAACAATTATTTACAAGTGCGTGTATTGTGATTAATTCTTGGCTAAGTGTGAGGTTCGCATCCCTTTAAACATGTTTAAACCCCCCAATGTATTGTATAGGTCATTGGTCACTTGCCTCAAATAAAGGACTAGCGGATGGTTATAAGGGTTTCTCTCCCGGTGATGTCTCTGGAGTTTCATTATTCCTATATTTGTTAGTTATTTTGTTTTTCGTGATATGTTATAGCAAATGTTAGTGCTGTTGTTCTTGGTACATGTTATGATTTGCATTTAACAGACACATTTGTGTTTCATTATTATTCTGCATTGTATTTCTATTCTTAAATCAAGAATCTAATTAAGAAATCATTTAATAATTTTACTGTTCTAGTGGTTCAGCGTGTTCATAATTAATTAACCCTATCATTAAACCCAGATATCACGTGTTTGACGGCTAATACATTCAAATTACAAGAACACGTAGTAAAGATTATTAAGTGTAAGTATGGTTCCATGTTAATGTTGTTACTTCAGTGTATTCAGTGTATTCAGTGTATTCAGTGTATTCAATGCAATTGTTTTCTGTATTATTACTGTTGAGTTACATATAAAACCAATGATGTTGATTTATGCTTTCAAAACGGTTTCTTGAGATGCATTTAGAAGTGTGATTATCTGATTTCATATTCATGCTTAGTGATGATTGCAAAATGTCATGTGAATGTGTTGTGCGTTTGTGTATATGTTTTACGTCTTATATCATTGTTTTCTTCTCATCCAGTTTTTGTTTTCAATTTAAACCTTCAATGACCTATTTCTATGAACGCAATATTTATGAGGTAATAAATAATCAAATGTCTGTAACCAAATTCCCAGATTTGGAATGATTTCTTGGTAGTATCAGTAGTTACTGTTATTCGCCAAAGGGATGTTACCGCCAGTACATAGACAGAAGTTAAATTTGTACTTAACCACTTTGGCGCAATGTCAAATACATATTTCACAATAATGACAAGAAACATAAACATATGGGCATTTTTATTTCTCAGAGAGATAGCATAATAATAGTTCAATATTATCATTACTCAATCTTATAACTATTAATGTTATTGTTATTATTATTATTATTATTATTATTATTATTATTAGTAGTAGTAGTAGTATTGTTGTTGTTGTTGTTTTGAGTTTGTTGACTTGTAACCTTGTTTTTGATATTATTAAAGTAACAGGGCAAATTTTGAATAACAAATGAGTAAATAAATGCCTCAAGCTGTCTAAGATTTTTTCTAATACGGATGAAAAAAAAAACACAACTGAACAAAAACAATAACATGTATTTATACTGACGTTTATGTGTACTTTTTTCAAATGTTTCGCAAAGATAATAGACGCTTCCACAGATGTCAATCATAATTAAATTAATCAGCAATACTCGTCGGACTTGGAAATCAGCGGTTTAACTATTTCATGCAAAAGAGCACGTGCGTAATGTTTGTGATATTCAAATGAGCCCGTGGTAATGTTTTTGATTTTCGATGAACGGAAAACAATCCTTTAACAATGGCTGGGGAGGAGTTCAAACTATTCGTGTCAAAACCCGGATTGGTAAATTTGGTCAAAACATATGTGTTGATACAAACGATCTCCTATGACTATGTAAATTATTATTATTATTAGGGAAAGATCTAGACAGGGTTGTCAATAAAATTCCCCAATAAAATTTTAATAAAATTACATGACGTTTCCCTGATTTTTCCCTGACGGGAATTTGATTTTCCATGACATTTATTGTCAAATTACCGGTACAAATAGTGCAAAGTGGTGATAGCGTACATAAAAATATGAACACTATTTTTTTAGCCGTTTGTACTATTGTTAACTTATTCTAAACAAATCTGATAATTGTATTGGTTTATTGTTTAAATATTTATTACATTCTAAAATTTACTAGCTCATTTTGGTTTTGTTCCTACACTTTTGGTCAAATTCCCTGGATTTTCCCTGATTTTACGCTATGGGATATATAACCACGCCTACCTAAGTCAAACTCCAACAAATCCCGTTGACAGTGTTCGAATGTTTTACAAGACATGTCCGTTAAACTTAAACCTAGATTTCTGAATAGCTAAACTCATTGTCAATCAAATCTCGTCGTAAGGTCAGTTCCAAGGTTAGTTACCCAGTTGTTGTTGACTGTTTGTATATATGTTTCTTATACGCAAAGTTGTTTCATTTTGTGTGGAATAAAATACTTAAAGTATTTTATTTCCCTTAAAAGCCAATATTAAAAGTATAAAATTAATTTTGAACGAAAGGAATATTTTCAAGAATGATCTTTACAAACCCTCTGCCAGGCGCAATAACATAAATACTGAAATGTTTGTTTTACATTAAATACTACGAAAGAAAAGAAAGCATATTTCCAGATTAGATGTTAAATTGGTAATTTATTTTTCGTTAATTTTTCAACGGAATGTTTGGAGAAATTGTTGGACAGGTGGTGGAAAAATATAAAGCTCGAATGTCACAATGTACAATGCGTAAAGCTGATGAACAATTTTGGAACAAACAACTATACATTGAAGCACATTAAAAGAAATTTAGCCTCGTTGTCGTCCTTTATGTTTTATTTTATGTTTAAAAAGTTTCAGGGTGAAGTTTTGTTTTCGGTTTCGAACTTTAAGTGCACTTCTCACTGATTTCATTAACTTCGCACAATTCAGCTTTTTTTCAGGCTGTTGTTTGTATGTACGTGGATTATTATTTTTTTGTTTCTTGATTTCTAAAACATGTTGGGCGGTTGGTCCGTTAAACAAGTTAAAATTCGATCGTTATTTTTTGTAGTACAATAATTATCACTCGTGGACTACAGGCATGGGCACAGGATCTAGAGTTAGAGGGGGGCGAAAATATTCAGTACCTTTAAAAATATACACGCATAATTTACATATCTTGCAAAGCAATGACAGTTTATATGCATGATATCATAGTTTAAGCTTCGTGTTGAGATTCTAGACGTGTGCGAACTTTCTGTGCAACACAACATGAACAGAAAGTTGATAAACTTCGATGATAAAATATATTTCAGTTATTAAAATGGTCTTTTTGGCAATTGTACGGGAGACGTACGCCCCTTCCACCCCCTGTAAATCCGCCTATGCATAATCAATTGTTTACCATATCCAGATAAGTCAAGTTGTATTCAACCCGCTTGTTGATGAACATTTTTTATGATAACAAGTAAGATATGAAAAGAGACTTTTATTGGTTGCAAACGGTTCGATCATTGAAGGCATTTCCAGTTCCATTTTTTGCTGTTGTTTTAGTATTGTTCGTATGTCATTGTGTTGTATTTGACCATTTATAACCATCAAGAGTACCATCATAACTTGGGAAATGGACTTACATAATAAAAGTTTGTTATAAATGTAATTTTGAGCTAAATCTGTACATTTGTTTTCCAATAGACCAATGATGTGGAGATCTTAGATATCCAGTAACCATTCTCTTCATATACATTTTATGTAATAGTTTACAGTCACATTTGATGTCGTTTTTTCTCCGAGATACTGGGACAATGGTAGCTCAATATTTAAATATTGTCTGTTCCTGCCACAAATTTATGTAACATGCATTCTATACACATTTATTATTAAATAATTGATTATAAACTTACATTCTATTTACTAACTATGAAATATGTTTTTGTAATAGTAGTATGATATTGTACAGTAATGTCTCTTTAAACCTTAGTGCATAAGTAACCCGAACATGTACTATTTCAGTACGCAACTGGCTGGTTTCCCAACCACTGAGTAGTTTGGTGCAGCATTAAAGGGACTATGTCATTGAAAAGGGGTCAATTTTGGTAAAAAAATCTGAAATTTAAATATTAATACTAGCATATAATAACGGCTAAAACAAAGTATATATAATGGGTAAAGAGTGTACGCATTCTGAGATAAAAATCAATTTATATTATTGGTTGTGTTTGTTTGGCCCTTTTCCTGTTTACATTTTGGCGTCAGAATTGTGAGCATTTGGTATAACCATAGTTTACAAACGACTCCTTACCAAGCATGATAGCGCAGTTAGTTAAAGCGATGTATATTGTCATTTCTTCGTATGGCCAAAGTCGTGAGTTTTATACCTGCTTGTGTTTTTTGTTGTTGCTTTTTTGCTGATTTGTTTTTCAAATATCTTATTGAATATTATATTATGTTTGATTTATTTAATGCACATGTCTTAGTAAAGCGCATTTCAATCAAATAATATACTTTATAGTGCAATAGGAAGATAAATTTTCGTTGACATAGTCCCTTTAAAACACTAATATTGCTGTGTAGTAAACTTGACACCTAGGAAGTATAAATCGGTTTAAATATGTGGGTGGATCATTGGAATTGCTAACCTATAAAAATAAAAAAGTGGAACGGTAAATGAAACACAATGAGTTGTTTAACTCGGTTTAAATGGACGCCGAAAATCACAATTTAATCGAAACACATGCTCATGTAAATAACATTTAACATTAATCTTTCCAAATTAAATACACTGACCCTAACTTAGGTACTTGTCGTTGCAGTATACTTCGAACATATTCAGTTGTTGTGTCTAATTCGAGTGTCATACATTCAATACACGTGCTCGAAAAATTGGCAGGAATTTTAACACGTTAATATATAATATCAAGGTCTTCTTTAACTATCACACTATGAATGTTTAAACCAAATATAAATTGAAACACTATTCCTGGTTTATTTTTACCTAACCAGGTAAATGTGTAACAATGTCGATTGCGTAACTAGGTCGGTGTCTTTATGCGTTATTTGTTTACAGCACGTCTGAACTATTAGGTGCATCAAGTTATTTCTTTTCATCAAATAATGTGTTTGTATAAAATAACTGGTTTACTATTTCTCTTAATTAATTTGTATTTGACTTATTTTAATTCCAGTTTTTTTTTCAAGAGGAAATACTGTTGGTGGTGAATGAATGAACGTAAGTTCTTCCTACAGTTTTTAAATACTAAATTCGTCCTCAAATGGGGGGTCATGCGTTTTATGAAAGTTGTATAAAATTCCTTGGTACTGTAATATGGCAGATGTGTCACTTGTTCTTTTTACAGTAAAAACATCCTCTAACTTGTGCACTTAACATTAACTTAAAGGACATGTGTTGGGTGTTTATGCATTTGAATAAGGAATTATACCATCGAGGTCATGGCTTATAGACACACGAGTTATCTTTAAAAGTACCATAGATAGATTTTACAATACTCATTTCCGAAGACTTAATACAATTTTGCTGTTATTTATAACAGCGTTGATCTTGAACACATACGTATTTAGAGTTCTAAGTGACGCGATCGCTATTAATAGAATATAGTTTCCCATCAATTCAATTTAATGTGTATTGAAGCGCTCATTTTTGTGATGTTGGACACGTGACCGCATACAACCAATTAACGGATATCTCATCAACAAGGAAGACAAGGAGTTCCTATTACTTACTTTAATGCACTCACTAAGGTGTTGCAAGTTAAGATAAAACATTACTGAATTAATTTAAGATTTACAAAGAAATAAAATAATGTGTTTGATAAGAAAAAAACTTACAATTCTTACAATTCCGTGCCATCAATGCTATTTGACGATAGTTGTGTTCCGGTTTATTTCTAAGAACGTCGACACATAACGTTAATTCTGAAAATGTAGCGAAACTCAACGTATTAACCATAGCTTTTTTCCGTGAGGTTAGGATGTCATGTGGGTTTTTTTTCAAATGGCGAGAAGCATTTTACGCCGGAACAGAAATAGAAGAATACTGGTAATTACTCCATTATCAAAGAAAAAAGTAATATTCGTAATAAATCAGACCTCTGTTACCTGGAATGCGAAAGAAAATAAACAAACATGATATTAAGTGAAATGTTTCATTAAACAATTTTGGAGGCAATAATCTTGATTTTCAATAAATCATACGATGTATATTTAACCTTCAGTTATAAATATATTTATATGAATGGAAACGGTTTACTGTTTAGACATATTATATTTTCAACGTTAACTAAACATCCAAGTCATGAAAATATACGTCACGTAAATTAATCAAATCGGAAGTTTTAAATAGTCACCATGTTGGGGATAAAGGTTATTTGAATGAAGGTCATGTTTATACTTTAATTTGGGAATACAAGACAACATTTTGAGTGAAATCTTATCCTTAGCTTTAACATTATCACTTTTCTTAAGCATTTTATTTAATGTATACATGAAATAATGCTAAATGTTTACTATTTATCAACTTACTATTAACTTAAATATATTTAACTGAAATTGGAGTTTTTAATTTGTGTGTAGTTTAAAAAATATTACCTTACAAAAATTGGAAGTTAAGTGAAACTATTTTAAGATCAACTTAAAATGTTTCTGGATTATGGCCCCAGGTCCCTTTAATTAAGTTATTATTGAAATTCCCAACCTAGTGGAACGTACAATGCGAAACGATGAGGAGTATGTAAGGCCGCCGACCCTCACAGTTTGCTAAGATTAAATGGCAACGCATGCAATTGTAAATACAATTAAACATTAAGCTTTTCATATTAAATAGACTGAACCTTAATTATATGTCTGCCTTTGTACCCTAATTTGACCACATGTATGTGCTGTACCTAATTCGGTGGTCATGCGTTTGATGCACATGATATACGTGTCTTAATGAAATAGAACCCGAAACACTTCCTGGTTTATTTTTTTAACACACCTAACCAAGTGCAAATTTATCAATCTCGGTTTCACAACTCGGTCAGAATCTGATATGTTCTTCTTTTATTTGTAGCGGAAACTATTTTGGTTGTAAAAGAATATGCATAACACAACATGTCTTTCTTAAGCTGGAAACCGAATCTGTTGACTTATTTATAACAATTACAAAACATGCAACTCACAATGAATTAACCTCTTCGATGCTAAATGCATCTTTGATCTAGATTATTTGAATGAAGATCATGCCCTGATTGTATGCTGTAACATGCTTTAAGATTGAAAAACCTCCACACTATGTTCTGTTGAAATAATCACCGTTAAATCAAGATATAATCACGAAGGTTGACAAATTTCATGAACATAATGTGAAGTATTTAAATTTCATACAATCCAACTATAAATTGACATGCATACCAGTTAACGAGATAGTATGTGTATTAAATAAAAGAAATAGTGTTCCTATATTAGTAATTATTTTGATTGTTTTGATTGTAACCGCGGGGCAACCTATTTAACGCTTCATTTGTTACGCTATGTGTACGTAAATTGAATTGCAAGCGGTGTATGTCACATGTATTGCGTTTTACCGACAAATGGTAACGTGTCTATAATAACGGCTCATATTGTTATCAGTTTTATCAGTTTTGCATTCTTTGGTACTGCTTATAATGCCTATCTATCAATATAATTGTTTTTCTATTATTATAAACTTCATCTACTTTGTGACATTAGCCGTAAACAAACAGTTAGTATTTATTTATGCCAAATACTACCAGTGCGTTAAAATTGTGGCATGTCGACTGACTACACAACATATTTAAATAATATTATTAATAAAACTATACTTCGGTTATTGAATTGATATAAAATAAAACACATTACTCGACTAAGTAACATAATATCGTAAGTTAATAATATACCAAAATAACTACAGGTAAACCCTTTGGTATCCCGCATTGCACCAAACGAGGCTTACGAACAGGTAAGTACAAACAAGCAACAAGGAAGTTTACGCGATTAAACTTTTAAATTTTATATTTTATCTCTACATGAACTTGATCGGATAAAGCTAATGGGTTGGTATGTTACAAGTTTGTATAATTGTAGTATAATAGTAGTAGTATCATTATCATTATTATTGCCATATTGCCAATGAACTTTGAAACTTTGGATTCTTATTACGTCATTTAAATTAATGTGTTGTCTACAGACATTACGTTAAGCATAAACAAATTTGTTTTAAAGCAACACATACTGATCTAAAAAAGTTATATTCATATTATTATTATAAACATTTCATCTAATGTAAATGTTTGCAATTAAATACGTCAAAGAGGCGTGAAGAAAACCCGTTCATTATCAAACTGTAATTCTAGCGGCTTCACCAGGAATTTCAAATGTATGTTTTACGTGTGTAAAATTTGTGTGTTTACGCAATTATTGTCTTCAATTATTTGGCGTATTTTGAATATGTGATTGCTCTGCGTTGTGTGACTTCTATGTTGGCGCAAAACGCCGCCTGTCCGAATTGTTAAATTATTATTTGTGTATGTACACAAATTACAATTTACTAAAATAGAGTTTTAGTTCATACTTACCTTGTATCACCATTATTTGGAAAAATATTGGTTAAGATATTATTTTAATTTTTAATTAATTTTAATAGAAAGTTTTAATGCAACATGAACCGGAATATGTCGAACGTTCGGGACGCATAAAAAACCCAATATATATTCATGTTTGATTGCTGTGTTTTGGTGACGGGTGGTAATATATTGGGGGTATTTTTGTTTTATTTTCCTGCGTGAGTAAAGCAAACATATTTCAACGAGTGAAATAAAACGATTTTAAACTGAAATCAATGTTGATCTTTTATTTGATGCTTTTCCCACGACAAAAATGTTTAACATTGAGCCTCAAGTGACACGGGTTCATGTCGACATATATTTTGGACTGTTTAAATCAAGATATTTACATATTATTTACATACCTTACAGACAAGGTATTAATTACGATTTTTGGTCGTCTATTGCAAAGTTGACAGCGCGGATCTCATAACGACGACACAAATGGATACTTATGATATAATATTACATATTATCAGATTGCAAATTGATTCTTTTGACTAAAGACTTTGCAGGAAGACAATGGTTAGCTTCACATGCCTTTCAATTACACACAATTTTTAGACATTTTGTTTGCTACAATATTTCAAAATAATGAGCGAAAATTCTCAGGTCATTGCAGACAGAATCAATAAACTAAACGTCTAATAGGTATGTGTTAAGGTAACTCTAACACTAACCCTAAAAGTTCAATCTATATACTTGTGATTTAGTTAATAACTTTGATTTCTTGAGTAATTCGAAGTACTATTTATTTATTTTAATATTCCATTTAATATTAAACTATTACATTCATTATTTCTAATTACAAAGGTTCATCCTATAAAATTACGCTGTCTTTTCTGGCCTTCTACATAACGTTTTCCGGCTGAAATGCATCATCATGATCTGGAATATTTACTAAAATAACTGAGTTGCTAGGTCTTAAATCGTGTGACCAATCAGGGTCTATTTTTCAGGAACATCTTAAGTGTTTCTTAAAATATGTTCACTTAAGTTAGAAATTTAAAATGTTATATTTTAATAACTACAAATAATTTGTTAAATCGTTTTATGTTTATATGAACAAACAATAATACTGTAGTTGATAATTAATAAACATTAAACACAATGCACTGTACAAAGGAAAGAAAACGTTAAATTAAATTTTGATTTTAAGGTTAAGAATGAGATATTACTTAAGATGTTTCTGGAATACCACCCCAGGGATATAGCTGATACTTATTTTTACTCCATTTCATCGTGCCTCAAAAAGTTGCGATTATATTGCTTAGGTAAACGTCAGATCATTGAGTATCATTTTGGACACTTTGAAAATCTTCTTGTCAGAAAACACTAGTTGGTTTTCGAAATAATTTCACAGAAATGCTGGGTGGTTTTCTACCAAAGTTGCTCAAATGGCCTGCTCAATAATCCCATTCGATGTCAGATATAAATATAAAAAATATGACAGATTATTCAAAAAGCACAAAACAAACACAAAACACGATCATGATTTAAACTGTAGTCACAACCTTAGAACGGTCAATGCAAAACATTGAGAGGTTTAACCAGGTTAAACCTCACACTTGACTAAGACTTACTGAGGAAGCATGTACCTGCAAATAAAAGCAAATGTTTAGAAGTTCAAATTAAATATGCTGAAACTAAAATATGTGTCTAATGTGTATCAAACTTTGAATATACACTGAGTAACAAATCTTTAACCAAGCCAAAGAAAAAAATTGTCATAATTTCAACGGTTGTCTTATTCGATTGTCATGCGTTTAGGAGTACACGTATGTAGGTACACTTTTTCTTAATACACTGACACATGATCTCATATCTTTATAGATCTTTATTCGAAACCTCAACAAAATAAATTGCGTCGTATTAATAATTTAGCTTTAACTCTTCATTGTTCTTTTTTACCTGATCATTCAACGATTCCTACTGTGCAAATCTGTACAATTTATTGCCAGTATGTGTTATGCGATATTTGCTTAAAGGCACACACTTGCCATTGAAAGTTACTGGCGAAGTTCGTAAATCCGGACCGTACCTAACTCCGGACACCTGAACATAAATGCGTTTGTATAATCAAGATTGATAATTCTATCGTATCAATTGATGCAGGAGCCTTCATCAGAAAAGTATGTACAGTTTAAACCTGCATTCTGCGTCATTATTATTTTGCTTCAGGTCGACAGCATTGAATGCGTGTTTAAACCAAGAAAGGCACGATGTGGCTACACTGCACTGCAATGTTTTTTTTAATTCGTCGCACACAAAGGTGTAAACAGTTAATATGTATGCGGTCTTACAATATTGTGGAACTGTTTGTTAAAATAATTAAATATTTTTTATATTCATTTTTTGTTATATAAAATGTACATTAAATGACAATATATAAACATGTCTGAGCGAATTAATAATGCCAGACGTATGATCAGAAACCGTATGAATGAACTCAACATGAACTACGCGTCACTGTCAGTTGCTCTGAATAATCTAAGTGTCGACGAGTTACAAGATTGGGAGTGCGAGGATATTTTAAAACAACTAACAGAGGTAAAAATCTCAATCGCATTGATGTTCTTGCTTTACATTCGCTTTCGATATTTTACGAATATCGCAATACACGCCTATATGTTAAAGACACGGGGTCCGCTTTGAATTAACACAAATTCAAAATAGTTAAATTTTAATTTTGTTCCGAATTGAAGTCCATTTGCAAAAAAATACATGCCCCACCACGCTGTAAAACATTGTTATCACCTTATATTTGTTGATATTGTGAATGATCTGTACACGACATTCAATACTTATAATGGAAATAAATCCCAAACTGTTGGTTGTGTAGAGTCAGAACTCATTGCTGATGGTTTATTTAACTTACATGCCATGACGCACAACACGTTTTCTCGATATACTAACATATTACTAGCATGTGATGATAAACATATAACATTTAAAATAGTTAACACAATTGTTTTCAGTTGAAGATAATGCTGTGAATTATATTGTAGCCTTGACTTTAGTAACACTATTGTATTCAATTGTTTACTTTGTACAAAGACTATTTGTGACCAACGCTGATTAGAAGGCTTTATATCACGCAATAAGTTAAAACTAAGGAAATTATATATGGAGGTTGTGAACGGGGCAGATCGCTATATATAATTATTGTTTTTGTACTTAAAAAACAACACCAAAGACATTGCACGTTGTGGTTAATTCGCCTGTAAATACGTAGTATACTGATATTTGATTTTAAATTCAAACATGTTACAAAAATAACAATATAAATCATTATAGTCCGTGCTATGCCTGCGGAAAGCATTTGTTTGTTGTTGTATTTTTTACAGATTCAAAGCTTAAACGATGAACATAGTAAAATGGCATTAAGTTCCGACCGTGAGACGAAAACTGCTATGATAAAAGTACTTGCACACCAGAACCGGAAAAGGGAACAAACGGGCAGAAAGCAAAGTGAGTTCATGTTATATAAACAACACACGGTTGAGAGGGTGATATGGCATAATATCAACCGAAGAAATGTTATATCAACCGAGGCGGTATGCCTTTTTAAAAGTTAATAATATTTGTTATCATACCACTATGCTAATATCGACCTGATACAAAGGTGCCTGATATATTTATTTTATAACCGAGCAGTAGCGTTTATATCGGTGAATATTTGGAGGTACGTCATATTACTCGAAATCATCTCTTAAGTCAACATTTTCAGTTCAAATGAATCAATTTCAACAAAACAAACAATTTGATACCAAGAACGTATGCAGTTTATTATTTGTAATAGTTATAAATAAAAAAAAACTTATTTTTTAAATATTCACATAAACCCGCACTTTGATAATGCAATGATGTCATCAATGGAACAATAAATCATCCATACAAAAGTATCTCAATAGATTCAACATAAATGCACTAAAAGTCACTTCACAGCATCAGTTTATGTAGAACCAAAAACATTTTAACAAAAATTGAACACACTATTGTCAATATTGAGACGATCTTGAAAATATCAATTTCAATACACAACTCCAAAATGGCGTCTCCAAACAGTTCGGTGATGTGTGTTCTCCGATTAAATTGATCGTTGCAATCCATTTCATAATTGCATTTTAAATATTATATGAATGAACAGTCGTGTAATATATGTATTCGTAGTGAAATCAGTCATTAATAATACTTTATAAATAACATTTCGTAATGATAAATGATTTATCATTACGAAATGTTAATTATAAAGTATTATCAAGTCAACATTTAGAAATCCGTAAGTACATGTACGTGAACGTGTAAAAGCCAGCTCAGCAAAATCAGCGACGATCTTAGTTTTTAAATAATTATATAAACAAATCAGCTCGTTTTGTATAATTTTATGAACAATGTTGTATGATAAACAGAAAAACAGGTTACTGCCTTTTCTTGTGTAATATATCAGGTTCGGCACGATATATATCATCTCTATATATCATCTTCACAGCCATTTGTTATAAATTTCATGATATCGAACAAACAGTATACACGCGCTGTCAAATGACTTAAATATGATCATTTTTGTAACGTCATTGAATGCGTTCCATGATTCATATCAGTCTATTAACAGTTTTAACTATACTACATAAGTTATGCATTGATAAATTCCATTCTGAACACTTTATTCACATTCCATATTTACTTTTACTAACTTTTCTATTGGCTTAATGACGGTTTCGAGTTCACAATTCGACATATAAATGACAACGCGGAATCTATTTTAATACGATTATTAAAAAATTGTTATCCTGTGACATTGCTTTTGGTCTTTGGAAAAAATATATAGAGCAGTCGCGCGATGCATAATAGATAATAATAGTTTTAATCTGGTTACACCGGAATAATCTTACAGTAAAAAAGTAACAAGCGTAGGACAAATTCTAATTAGTATCAGTGATAAACATCTGAATATTTCAGCTATTCATGTTTTGTTACTGAACGTTTAAGACTTTAATGTGGTATGCCGGTGTTGTTTTTTTCTCACACGAATACATTCTAAATTATGCTACTTTATACTTGTCTATACGTGTCTATTATTTCCAGGGTCCGACAGTGGATACAGTGATTCGGCAGGTAAAAAACCTTTTTTTTTCTTTTCCAACACTCACATAATACTCTCTATTTATCTAGATCAAGAATGTTCAAATAATACGTAAAATGTAAAAAAAAAAAACTTTACATGTGTAAACGCTAAATATTTTTGTATCATGTTTGTCGTCATCTTATACATCGTAATTTTGTTACATTTGTTAAAGCTATAGTGTTTCGCACGCACATACATACACGTGTTATATCCTATCAACAAATTTGCTGGTCGTTTATTTCAGGTTCTAGATCTCTATCTGAGGTAAATTTATTTGTTTTCTTTTTTATTGTTTCATTTATACATGCACACAATCAAACAACTACTTATTGTACACAGCTGTCTACGTAAACTAACATATTGTAATAAGGCTTACTTATAAGTCGAAACAAACAATTTAAAATACTAACAGTTAAAACGAAGTACTTCTGATGAAAGTGACAATTTGTGATAATTACAAGTGACTTTACTTACACTTAAATGTATTATTTAAATAACTGGACCAAATGTGAGGTTCAGGTACCCACAAAGCGGTTTAAACCCCCAATGCTTGCATTGACTGTTCCAAGGCGGTGACCCCAGTTGTATTCATTTGTGTTTGTGTTTGTTACTTGCTTTGGTATTGTGCCGTGTTGTTTTGGCAAATGGTCACTTGCCACAAATAAAGGACCACTTGCTGATAATAAGAGTTATCTCCTGCTGTCGCAGCTGGAGTTTTACTCAAAGTGTGTTTATAATTTTGAATAGACAGTTACACATGTTTCTAGCAATTTTAAATCAAATGTTTCTAGCAATTTTAAATCTAGATTGTTTCAATGATTGTTAATGGTGCTCTTTTTCTTCCAGCGTTCTTCCGTACCAATTCAGCCGACGGATCAAGTACAAGAAACAGGACACAGCAATCAATCGCCGTTAGAATATTTGCTGATCTGGGTGGATAATTATTTATTATTTTAAGTCCAGTACATTTGCTACAGTCATATATATCAGTAAGAATGTGACATGATCTAACTAAGGTATTTGTCGCTTTGTATTTTCCTATACACATGCCCGCCAAATGAGAATTAATTTATTGTTTCATTTATACATAATTTATAAATGTATTTAAGACAATTTTTTTATTTGCCATAGTACAACGATTGTTTGACATTGTTATTTTGTCTATATTGAACATACACTTTGCATTAGAAGTCAATTACAGCATTTTATGTGCGACGGGACCGTTGCATTAATAGATTTATTTTGAATATAAGACAAATGAAATTCCAGAGACATTACAAGGCGAGAAACAATTATTAACATCCGCTGGTCATTTATTTGAGGCAGGTTACCTATTGTCTATACAATGCAGAACAATATGCACAACACAACACAAAACATGATCACAACTGGGGTCATCGCCTTGGAACGGGCAATGCAAAGCATTGTGGATTTAAATCGGTTTACAGGCATGCCGAACCTTACATTGTGCCCAGAATTAATCAAAATACACGCACTACTAACGAATATTTAACCTCATAGCATTGCAATTCAAATTTTATATTAATAAAAGAGAATTTGGAAGCAAATCTACCTCCTAACCAAAATATGGATCTCAGCAGAGAGAATGTTTTATGATAAATACTATTCTTAAATGTCCCTGCTTTTATATGACCAAAAATATATTGGTAGTAATATATTATTTCAGGTTCTTCCGGTCAACGAAGAAGAGGATTGTTAACGACATGTTTTGCAGCAACTTTACTAAATTGCACTCACTTCTAAATCCAGTGCAAACATCACTACTGATAATAGTGAGTTTAACGGATACCACTTTGGTATCCGAATAACCATATGCAGTCGATTATCTTCATGATTGTGTCAGTAGAGATTCGTTGTATTTCGTATTAGGAATAAAATACTTTTAAGTTTTGTTTTTTTAAATTAAAAAGGTGACTGATAATTAATAGTTATTTAATGGATACCACTTTGGTATCCGATCATCCATATGCGATTATCTTCATGCATGTGCCAGAAAAGAAAATCATTGTATTAAGTGTTAGGACAAAAATTATTCTAAGCCTTTGAACGGAAATTGTAATGGAAATAACAAAAACCAAAGAAGGGTAAAATAATTCATTATTGAGTCACTATTATTGAATATGTCAAATAACGCCAGATGTTGGTATATAATGTACATATACAATGTTTATTTCAACTTGAATTAGTTGATGTGTTTGTGAGTTAAAGAAAAACTGCAGTTGTGACTTTAGTATAAGCGTATTCCATTACAAGTAGGTTGATGGCATACTTTAGTGGAAATATAGATGGAGCAGTGCGTACAACGACAATTTTGGAACGTTTGAATATTAATGTGCTTAATAGCGGAAAGAACTAACTTACAGAAGTTTTGTGAAGTGTTCAAAGTACATTCCGCGTTTGAAGTTAACCACGTGCCCCGAACGGGTGTGTTGTTACCGAACCTTGGCATATACTGGCGTGACTTGAACAACACTTTTCTTGGGAATTAAAATTTGTACCAACCGTTATTGAACTTTTGCCTCCTAAAATGTGTAATATTTATTTATACATATATGGATGTCTAACAAAAATTCCCATTGTATACTTGAAGACACATTTAAAAATCATTGAGTTTCTTCTCTACCTTTGGATATATAGAGCATTGTTTTTTATAGAAATAGTTAATATCTATGGATATTTTCTGTAGTTCATGTCTATACCATTAGCATGAATTAGCTATAAGTATTTTTTGCATTAAAATGAAATCCCAGTTTGTTTGTTTTTTTTGTTTGTGATAAAAATCCTCAATCTTGCAAGGTGCTTTTGCTGTTTAATATATGCTTGTAAATGTATCTTCTTCTTTATATTGTGCTTGCTTCATGGACCTTTTTTAAGTGTGTAATATTTGTTTATACATACATGGATGTCTAAAAAAAATTCCCATTGTATACTTGAAGACACATTTAAAAACCATTGAGTTTCTTCTCTACCTTTGGATATATAGAGCATTGTTTTTACAGAAATAGTTAATATCTATGGATATTTCCTGTAGTTCATGTCTACACCATTAGCATGAATTAGCTATAAGTATTTTTTGCATTAAAATGAAATCCCAGTTTTTTTGTTGTTTTTTATTTTGATAAAAATCCTCAATCTTGCAAGGTGCTTTTGCTGTTTAATATATGCTTGTAAATGTATCTTCTTCTTTAAAAAAAAAAAGAAGCTTTTTGCATAAGATACTGTGTTTTTACTGTACTATGTACCTATTTGTGACTATAATGTTGCTTTCTTATTGTTCTACTTGTACAAATAATTTGTTCATGCTTTTTCAAAGTGCACTACAGATACTTGTTAAAAATACTCAAGTAATAATAACATAATGTAATTTCCCAATGCATTCTTATAAAACACACTCAACATAATTAAAAACAGTTATCAAAATGTAATTCTGTATATAACTCATTCCTAAAATAAAACACATTCTACCATGAGGGGCTTTATTGTTAAATGAATTTCAATTATACATAATTATAAACCCTAAATTAGTGATAGTATAAAGATGATATAAATTGTTCTGAATTCAAATTGAAAACAACAACTTCTACTAACTGATCAATTCAAATTACAAGGACAACTACATAAAATTATAAAAATGAAAATAAAACTGGTATGTATGTGCTGTTTTTTTTTTAACATAAGAACCTAAAACAGTCTCAATTTTTTTTTTTTTTTCTCTTTCTTTTTTCTTCCATTACCTAACTTTT
This sequence comes from Congeria kusceri, assembly GCA_027627225.1. Taxonomy (NCBI): domain Eukaryota; kingdom Metazoa; phylum Mollusca; class Bivalvia; order Myida; family Dreissenidae; genus Congeria; species Congeria kusceri. The sequence goes on along the minus strand of CM051026.1, from coordinate 11,977,325 downwards.
CTCTGTAACTATGAGCATCCTTAACCCTAACAATAATAGGACAGGCGTCTTGAGCATAGGAGTTGTACATGTGAAGCAAGGTTATATACTTACCTACTCTACTTTAATAAATGACAGATAGACTAAAAATTCTATCTCTAAATTGCAGAGGTCTAAATGGCGCTTTTAAACGACATAAAGTATTTAATTATTTAAAGGAATATAAGTGTAATATTTACTGTTTGCAAGACACACACTTCTCCATAGATATGTATAACGACATCCGCGCTGAGTGGGGTTGTGATTTTTTTTGCAAGTTATGGCTCAACAAATTCCCGGGGCACCGTTGTACTTGTGTCTAACGATTTTGATTATAAAACGCATCAATGTATCCCTGATGATAGTGGAAATTATATAGCGCTAGATATCTCTTTTGGGGAAACTCGTTTTACACTGGTATCTATTTATGGTCCAAATACAGACACTCCATCATTTTACACAAACATTTTAAAATTAATTGATGATATTGGAAATGACTCATTAATAATATGTGGTGACTTTAATATGGTTTTAAATCCGGAAATAGACTATTGTAATTATAAGAACATAAATAACCCTAAAGCCAGGGGTAAACTTTTAGAGTTTATTGAAACGTATAATCTTGTAGACCCCTTTCGTGAAAAGTATCCATCCACTAAAAGATACACCTGGCGCAGGTCACATCCCTTACAGCAAGCAAGACTTGATTTTTTTCTACTATCTACAAATCTATTCGCCTCTTTAGATTCCACTTCTATAAAACCAAGTCTACAGTCTGACCACTCCTTGATAATGTTAGACCTGATGTTTAGTGACTTCCAACATGCGTCGGGCCTGTGGAAACACAATAATTCTCTTCTCTCCGATTTAAATTATATTAACGAAATTAACAGTAAAATTATTCAAATTAAAGAACAATACGCGCTTCCTGTCTACAATGTTGATAACTTGAATTTAATTCCAGATAGTGAAATATGTTTTACCATCAGTGACCAACTCTTTTTAGAGACACTACTGATGGAATTGAGGGGAAAAGCAATTTCATACGGATCATATAAAAAGAAAGCAAATGCAAAACATGAAAAATATATCCTAGATAAAATAAATGTTCTGGAACAAAATTTATCAGATGCTAATATGGAAGAATTAAACATTTTAAAACAAGAATTTGAAAATATAAACGAACAGAAAATAAAAGGTTATCTCACTAGAGCAAAGTCAAAGTGGATTCTTGAAGGTGAAAAACCAACGAAATATTTTTGTAATCTTGAAAAACAACGCGCAGCTGTAAAAACTATTTATAAATTAGAAGATGAAAATGGAAATGTTACAACTGATCAAAAAGAAATTTTAAATAAAGTTAAAGAATGTTATCAATGTCTTTACCAAAGCAAAGATACTTGTGAAACTAAAAGTTTTTCAAATTTTATTACAAACATAATTGGTCCAAAATTAAATGATACAGAAGCGCTTCTACTTGAAGGAAATATATCTGTATCAGAAGCAACTAATGTCTTAAAAAACATGTCTAATAATAAAAGTCCGGGCAGTTCAGGCTTTACTGTAGAATTTTATAAGGTCTTTTGGAAACAAATTGGTACTTTTGTAGTAAGATCTCTAAATGAAGCATTTCAAAGTGGGAAATTAACTGTTACTCAAACGCAAGGGATTATTACATGCATTCCAAAAGGTGACAGATCTAGATTATTTTTGAAAAATTGGAGACCAATAACACTTTTAAATACTATTTACAAAATTGGCTCAGGTGTTATTGCAAACAGGATGAAAACATGCATGGATAAACTTATACATAGTGATCAAACAGGTTTTATCAAAGGTCGATACATAGGTGAAAACACAAGGCTTATATTTAATATTATGAACTTTACTGAAGAGAAAGATATTCCTGGTTTGTTGCTTTTAATCGATTTTGAAAAGGCTTTTGATTCTCTGTCGTGGTCATTTGTCGATGAGACACTTTCTTTCTTTAATTTTGGTCCTGACATCAAACGTTGGTTTCAAATATTTTACAAAGATGCCAAATCCGCAGTCATACAGTGTGGATATTTATCTGAATTCTTCCCTATTCAGCGTGGATGTCGCCAAGGAGACCCATTATCTTGTTACATCTTTATTCTTTGCGCAGAAATATTATCTTTAAAAATAAGAAATAATAACGACATCAAAGGTGTAAACATCAATAACATAGAACACAAACTCTCACAATTCGCAGATGACACAACCATTATTTTGGATGGAGCGGACAAAAGTCTTAATGAAACATTACTTACATTGTATAATTTCTCATGTATTTCTGGACTAAACGTTAACTTTGATAAAACAAAGGTAATATGGATTGGAAAGAAAAAATTCAGTTCCGAAAGTATTAAAACTAAATGGAAACTTCAATGGAACCAACACAGTTTTCAGATGCTAGGAATTCATTATCACGTCGATCTACAACAGATATTAGACATTAACTATAAAGAAAAAATAGCTAAAATGGAGAATGCACTTTTAAGTTGGAAAAAAAGAAACTTAACACCCATAGGCAGAATTACAGTTATAAAAACATTATTGATATCATTATTTAATCACCTATTCATATCCCTTCCTAATCCATCATCGGAATTTATTAAAAACTTAAACACAATATTTCTAAACTTTATATGGGGTGGACAAAGTAGGATTAATTATAATACTTTATGCAAAGAATATTGTGAAGGGGGGCTCAAAATGATAAATATCAAAGCTTTTATTCATGCAATGAAACTAACATGGCTAAAAAGAGTATATGTCTCAAATGGAAATTGGTTACACATTGCAAATTCCTACGTAGATTTTAAGAAGCTTGTACGATGTGGAAAACATTATTCACAAAAGTTAGCAACTACAATAACCAATCCTTTTTGGAAAGACGTCCTACAATCATTTGTCGTCTTCCAAGAAAAAATAATATTTAATGCAACGGACATATTTTACTATCCAATTTTCTATAACGAAGGAATATGTATAGGAAATAAAAGCATCTTTTTTAATTCCTGGTATATGGCAGGGTTACAATATATAGGTGACCTGTTAGATAGTGATGGTAAATTTCTAACACTAAATGAAATAAATATAAAATATAATCTGAAAATTGACTTTCTTTTATACCAAGGTATTAAAAAGGCCATATTTACAAAATTCAAATCACACAATATACACGAAACTGACAGAAACAATTATAAAATGGAAAGACCTTTTATACCACCATCATTTAAAGTAATTTTAAGCAAAGAATCGGGGGCAAAACGAATGTACAACATCCTAAAAAGAACAGAAATCGAAATGCCAATAAAACAAAAATGGCCTAGTAAATTAAACACTATAATAAGCAATGATGAATGGAAGGCGATTTTCCTTTTACCTTTCACAATCAATTCTGATTCACAATTTCAATGGTTCCAGTACAGAATAATTCACCGAATAATCGGAACGAATTACTTACTTTTTAAAATGAAATTGTCGGAATCCCCTACATGTTCCTTTTGCAAAAGTAGCGAAGAGACCATAGAACACATATTCTGGGAGTGCCCCACCTCAAAGTTTCTTTTAAATAATCTGTTTCCGACTACAATTTTTCCTTACTGTAACATGAAAAATTTCATACTAGGTTATGCAGAAACAAAAAGTGATGCAGTAAATAATATTTTCATTTACACAAAACTTTACATATACAAATGCAAAATGTCATTATTGATTCCTTCTGTTGAAGGTGCAAAAAATTACTTAACATATAAATACGAGCATCAATGGAATGCCGCACTTTTAGCAGACAGAATCAATGATTTCGAATCAAAATGGAAATATGTGTTGGATAAAATACCATATCTTGCTCGTAGATCGGGGCACTAATTTACGTAAGACACTTTAACTAATGACAGATGTTTGTTGGTGTCTTTATTTTTGTTATAGTTCCTCCAAAAGTTAAACATTAGCCTTACTCCCATTATTAATACATTGAAAACTATCTATCTCTCCTTAACAATAATCTTTTATTTTTAATACAATATCTTTCTGAAATATACTTCTGTGAAAGTTGGCGTAAATTTCGTAAGGTTTTAAAGAATTACCTAAATAGCTAACTGTCCAACCTGACATGCTATTGACGTTATGCACCACCAGCTCTCTGAAAGAAAATACATCCTATGCTCAAATGCCAATGTCCTAGTTGCACGTTTGTCATGTATTCTTAGTACAACTTGTATATGTAAGTGATGCTCGTATGTGATTATATAAGTCCTGAAATACCGTGTTTTTTTTTTTTTTTGTTCTTTTTTGTTGTTTTTTTTTTTGTTGTTTTTGTTTTTGTTTTCTAAAATGTTTAAAAATCTGTATATTTCAAAGATTTATATTCATAATAATTTTCCCTATCCTCTGTTAACCTTCTTCAATCTACATTTTTATATATATTTTTTTTCAATTGTCGATCTGTACCTGTTGTAAAATCGTTTCTGAATATTTGAATGTTTATGACGATTTGCTGAATTACGTGTGATATGTCACATAACATGTTACTGTAAAATATTACACGTCTTGTTGAATGTACATCATCATAAGAAAATGACCTATGTTTTGTATAATGTATTGTATATATGGAAATAAAATCATTCGACATTGAAAAAAAAAGAATGTTTGAAACATTCTGATCTGATTGGAGTAATTATATTTACGTGCAAGATCTTATGGATTTCAAGAGTAGAAAAAAGTAGAAATATCATATCAACATCTATGTTTTGAGGCAATCGGCCAACTGGTTATGGAAAGCAGTTGAAATAAGCGTGAACACGTCATGACATATATAGTGTTTGCGATCGAATGTCAGGTTGACAAGGACACTCTTTAATGCATTTTGGATGCGATGAGTGCCATTTCTTTAAAAAAAATTTATATTGTTGCATAAATATTGTAGATAGTTATATACTAACCCTCTCTATACGGTTTGATAGTTGTCACTAATCCGTCCTTTTATAAGGATTATAACAGTTTTATAATGTTTTCCCGATTTTTCATTTACAATTATGTTTTCATTCAAACATACTTGATATAATAATCATTCGTAATGCATTTAATGGATAATTGGATACTTCTGAATGCTTACATTCATCAAGTTCAACATATTTGGTTTTGAAATAGCTTGACTGTTACGAAAATACGATAATGTATAATTGTTCTTAGCTTTATAATGTTGATAAGTTTGTGAAATAGGTGTGTCATCGCTTTGTCATTCCCGTTTTCTATTACAAATTCATTACATGATGGTTGAATGCGCTATTTTAAGAATAGGCTTTCTCGATATTCTTAATTAGTGTTGTATATCTATATAAAAAAATGTTTCGTCTTCAATACTTTCCTCTGTAGCGTAGTAGGTAAACCGACTTTCTAGTGTACAGATTTGTTTCGCAAGATTCCGAGTCTTACAAGATTATGTACAATATTATAAAATATCATTGTTGGTTTTTGGTGTTATGCATGTGCATGCAATGTTGTGAAAGTACTTGCATTTCGTTTTTCTTATCATTTTCATTTATCAGGGTTATTTATTATTTGCTATAATACAAAAACATGTAAGGACGAATTTAAATTAAGACAAACGTATTATTTTCGCAAGAATTTGACTCATACAATGTCTTATTCCGAGAACGAACCTCCAACGAACCTACACTAGTGTTAGTATAGTGCATTTTTGTCATCGAGTAGTATTTATAGTGCAATAGGAAACCAATTTTTCGTTAACATAGTCCCTTTAAGACCGATATAATGTGTTGACAATATTAGGTATCTAACGATTCACATTGTCTATTAAAGACGATTTCTACATTGTTTGTTCTTCCATTTTTTTTCGATTTTCACTTATTTTGCAGATATTTCAATGCCTAATACAAGGAAACCATAACAAATGGGGGTAACCGTATTAAATGTTGTGGAAAATGCATATAACTGACATACCCGTAAATGCATTCTTCAAATAGTTTGTTGTGTTTCTTACAGCAACAAAGTAATATTGTCCATTGATTAATAAAAGATAACTGCATTTTATAGGCTGAAATGGCTTATTGTAAGACAAAAAGTACGTTACATGGTGAAAAACATTATATTTTATTTGGCAACATTGCTTTGTTTTTCAAAGTTTTGTGGAAAAAACTATTGACGATCTCAAAGTATGTACAAGCATGCTTAAGTGTAAACGAATTCTATAATAGATGGACTACTTCACAAATATGGTTTGATAATGTTCACGTTATACTTCTTTATTTACTTCCTAATTTTAGTTTCATTGCATTAAAACGTACAACATTGCATAATTATGTCTTCATATCTGTAAATAATAAACGGAGATAAATTAAAATGTTGTCTGTTTCTTGTCTGTTTATATTTGGCCGTGAACATAGCCCCGTACGAATCGTTTGTTTGTCAAAACATGTCCAATCTGTGTAAATACAACGTTTAGATAAGACTGAACTATTAAATTGGGTCTATTTTAGGTATCAATCACATGGACTATTGGCTGAATAATAAACTACAGGCAATTACTATATTTATAACCAATTCAACTTATTGTTGTCTGATATATTCATTCGTTGGCATTTTATATAAAATATGGCTATCTTTCAAAGTCATTCGGGTTAATAACACATTATACATTTAGAGACAACGTATTGCGTAATATGATCTAACACTGGTGTAAACACTTTCTTGTCAGGTCATGCAATATTACCTTGTCCTATATTAGGTGATGATTAACAAAGTAGAGTAAAAAATATCGGGTTCTCTGTCGAAAAACGTGCTGACCTGATCGTGCCACCGTATTGATAACTTCTGTGTGCGTCTTATTTATCACTGTCAACTGGGGGTCTACTAGGTAATCCTGCTTTCGCCAGTTAAATTTTGCCTTGTACTTCACAGCAACAATGCGACATGTCCGCCTTTATTATCTGCAGATGTCGTTCTGAGAAGTTTCATAGACACGCGAAATTTGGACGATAATTATCTAACTTATTTCTAAACTTTAAGAAAACTCATATTTATACATCATGAAAAACGCATGTTGACATCATTATTAACCTATATGTACTATGCATGCAACAATTCAGATCCACAAGTAGGAATGATTCATGAACGCATTAGGGAATGACGAATGATAAGCCATTTAGCCTGCGTTTCAGTGCTTTGATTATATGTGGAGCATGAGCAAAAGAGTATGTTCCTAACTCATAGAAATCACTCAAACTACCGGTTCATTTAGGCATATTTTACCGCAGTAGACACAACTAATATTTAAACGTGTGCATTGTAGCTTTTTACAAAACATGATAAGCTGTGATATGCAAAAGGCGAGTTTCCGTTCTTTTATTTGTGTTTGTTATTTTTACCCACAAATATCTTCACTTCAACACACATTCAAATTTGATATTACTCCTGCCTTCTTTTTAAAGCAAACACACAGTTATTACACGGTAATTATATGTGAAAATGACACTTATGTTCCGGTTGTTGAATTTATCAAATTTCCAAGCATACATTGTTTGACCCTTTCCCCTAAAATAGATGTAAAATATCTTAAGGAAATTTATTACAAAAACACACGCAGGGAGAGTGTGAGGGAAAAAACTGCCAACGTCTTGCGATGCGCACACTAATTGCCAGATAGTGCGGCGGGCTGGGCAGTCGGCGGCTTCTAACAAAAGTGATATCTCATGCTGACTATAAGACTGGACATGTCATTATAAAATGTAACTTGCAAGAGATCCAGAAAGTCAGCAGCGGGTGTATTCTCTCGTCTAAATAAAACCTTTAGTACACTATATGAAAAGTGTGTATCTTTTCAACTGACAACTTATCTTTACAACAATCATCTCGTGATCTTATGCAGAAGTATGCATCCATTACGTAGTTCACCTGTTTCCTTTCTTTTAGAGGTTTCGATTAGGTCTCTATGAAAAGATTATACCATATAGTTTCAAATTGTCTCTCGTTTGAGTTTCTCGTTTGCGAAACATATCTGCAATTTTAACTAACGGGGAATTCTTTTGCTGATAATTATCATGACAAGTGGCGTAGCTATGCCATTTTCGTGTTGTAGGCCCGGTCATATTGTCAAGATACGAAGTCAGAAATTTGTCAAAGACATTTATGCTTTAACATTTATAAATGTATATGACTATATGCATTATGCGGCGGATATATGCGAAAGTATAAACCGATACATATAAAAAAACAACACGTTCATGCACTAACCTTCATCGAATTCATATACAATACAGGTCCTTCAAACAAACTAGTTATAAACCAATATACATGTAGTGCGTATAACATGGGCTTTATGCCTTGCACGTTCGTTGCTTAAAGTGGCTTACTGCAAGATAATTTAAGTTTCAGTTATGTCTGTCATCACTTTTAATAGAACTCCATTTTACAACTGCTGACGGCCGCAAATGTATAAATGAAGTTTTCAATGTCAATAGCTTTATCCCTATGTATGTGCAAAATTGCAAGGCTAGAAAGTTGGTTTGTACGAGGCTGATTGCAGGTACGTTTTCAGCCTCTTCATGCAGCAGAACGACCGCTCGCAGGTTGCACGTTGGCGTTGTTTGATGTGCCTGTCCACTATTCAATTTAAGACACGTCTTTAAACGAGTGCAATTCATTGCTGACTACATACACACACATTCACATCAAGAATTATATATATTACTTATTTAACGAAGTGTCATTGTCTCCTATTCAAGTGAATGTTATTAAATAACTCACACATGCTTATTGGCAATGTACTATGCACTGTTTATTTTCTCTATTAATACAAACGAACGGACGAACAGACGGACATGTCTTTTTCACCAACTATTGTGAAAGACGTGATGCCGGAAATCGCTCGGAAATGGTCCCAACGTTTGGGGCAGTCCTCTACTTTATCACGTATTAAATATCTTTCTTATAAATGTATAAAACAAAATGAAATCGGTGTGATTGCTAATGTAACATTGAACGAAATGGGTGTCAATTTAGATCTTTGGAAACTAAACTATATCTTGAAACAATTATGTTTAAGCTCGAAAATAGTCATTGATTTGACTTTAATTTCAACGTTAAATCACATATAGTGAGTATAAATATCTTTAATGTGTTATTTCCTGTGCCAAATCTGTATTGCTGTTGACATCTTCATATATATAATCTGAAATATTTAGAAAACAAAACAATAATATAGCATCCCCGAACAAAGGAAAATATACCAACTGTCTATATTTTATCATTTTCACATTTGTTTATTGCATTTTTATACCTTTTTTCACTTTTGAGGACAAGTTGTAGGCCCGGGCCTACACGGCCTACATGTAGCTAGGCCACATGCATTTTTGTATGACGACAAGCCAGAAAAAAAAAGTTTATTTCAATCGCAGATAAGGTTTGTTATGGATCTTATATGAAGACTGACGTTTCAGGTATGAGACAGTTACAATTTCGTGTCTCTTTTGAAATTAAGTGTAATAACATTCTTAATGCTACTAATAATACTAATACTACAATTTGTCCTTAATGTTTTATAATACTATTAAAAAGGTAAATATGTGTGCCACTTTACGTATTTGATGTATTGATGATGTCGTTTCTTCTTATAGTTAGAATACATAACTACGCAATAAACAAACAAAGGTTTTGTTACGTAATGAAGCATGGTTAATTAATTTGAGATAAGCAACACAATCAGTGAAATGATTGTTCTATATTGTCATATTCTAGTACCAATTCGCCATCAAAGATACAATTATGGAGGCCGACAGTGCGCACAAAGAGTTGCAACCCTTAGGGAGACTTAAGGAAAAGGAGCGAAATAAATGTAAATATTCATTATTCTTAGCTATATTCAGTGCAATAATATGTGCAGTTCAGTGCGTACGAATACATATATTCTTTATTATACATATAAGTATAAAATACAGGTAGATCTAACGTAGGATATTAGAAAGTATACAATGTATAGTGTATGATTTATTAGTATTACTTGTGTATTTTTCAAAAAATTACGTTTACATAAAATTCGATTGCACTGTTATCTGTAATCTTGTTTATAATTATTTTAGGGAGGGACAGTGATTTCGGTTCAACAGGTAATGGTGCATTTTTAATTGCATACGTTCGGCATCATCACTATACAACTTTCTATACAAGTTACTGCTCGAACAAAATGACTGCATACTAAATAAAAAGCTCGCAATCAAAAGTATAACATTCTAAATTTGCATTTGTTTAACTATGTCCGCCCCCCCTCCCCCGTAGTGGGTAGGGAGACATATTGATTATGTGCTGGAAAGGACGATGTCTGGATGTCTGTACGCATGAATGTTCGGAAATCCAGAAAAACATTATCTGATCTTGTTCTCGGTAACCCATGGTCGATTTTGACTAGCCTTCGAAGGATTTATCAGTACCAAGTCTAGTTATACATATCGTTGGCATGTCGTAGTCGTCCGATTTTGGGGGAGTAATGACCCTTTGAAGTTTTTCACATAACATACCATGTCTGCGCTTCTTCTCTATAATCCCTGGTCGGATTTTGACAAAACTTGTAATGTATGAATATGCATATCGCCCGCGGCAGAATATAGCGGAGTAATGGTATTTTCAAGTTGTTGACACAACAGACTTTCGATGTGCTCTTTTCCGTAACCACTAGCTGGAATTGGACTTAACTTCACAGGATTGATCAGTATCAAGTGTGGTTGGGCATATCTTCGGAATGTCATGGAAGGTGAATTTCGGGCGCAGTTATGGCGGTGCGTGGGGGAGACATTTATTTCGAAAACAAACTCAAGGCTGATTGATATTGAGTCAAAATCTCATGTAAATGTTTGTAATCTGGAACTTATTCTGTTATTCAATGGAATTAAACAAAACGTAGTCATTATGCACATACGAGAAATTCGCCAGTATGCATGCGCATGTCATTTGCATTTCATGCCCTGTTATAAACTATTCTAACATGATACGAGTCTTCTATCGATTCTTCGTTATTAAGGTATTCAACCCATCATACTCAACATCTAGAACCCTACGAATCATATTATTTGCTTGGAGGGCATCCATATCTAGACTCTTCTGCAAAGTTTTAGGAGAATTTACCGTTTAGTTTGTCAGATATAATTAGTTAAATACCATATCCCCTGGTTTGCTAAACACATCAAACACAATATATAAGCTACTTTTCAATTGAAATACTTTATTAATATTTCATAAACTCCATATAAATATACATTTATGAATGGTATATTGAACAGATATTATAAAAATAATCATAATTTTTCTTGAATTAATTTATATGGAAGTAATATGTTCTCATATTGCTAATTACATTTACCATCGATGATAAGTTTTCTGTTCTATTTTTTGAAAGCCATACAAAATGTGATAAACTTGCTAATTTTATGCATGTTCTGAATCTAAACCATGATATACTTTATTCTTGGACTATCAGCTACAATATAAAGGCAAACCCCCATAAACAGTAAAGCCGGATTTGTGTTCAGAAATACCTGTTGTTAATCTTTTACAATAGTCATCGAGAACCTAAGAAAGATACTCCCATACAACTTTCAAAATATCTTGGCTTCAAAATATAAGCAATGTATACAATTAGTTCCAAAACCATAAAACATTCAAATTAAACTTTGTTGCACCATAGTATATTATCTAATAAACATATAAAATTACAAAATGTATAAAACACATAATCTAGAAATGTGAACAAAAGAGTTGTATAAACTAAATTAACATTTACTTAGTTTAAAAATGCAATACATATTTACATCATATACAAGACCAATATACACTGCATTAATACATTTTCATCTAAGAATGTATTCGTGTCATGCCATGCTCCTCATGAACTTTACTCGGTTAAAAAAAATTGCTGTTTTTCAAAATAATCTGCTTAATTGTGTAATAAAAGTGTCAAGCGTCATTTTTGCAACTGTAATATAGGGCTGCCCATCCATTACATTTACATGGTAAAACATAAATGCTTAACAAACTGTCCGTGCCTTCACAGTTAAATGTTTCATGGGTACATAAACATGCCTCTGCCATAGTATCACGGTCAATATGGTCAAGAAAACCCAGAGAATTAATGTTTCTGGCCTTCTCATTTTTGAACATCAGCTGGTTGCGCCCAGCTGTTTATGAATATGGGAATGCGACTGTCACAGGGGATGCCTCTGATTGAACACTGACAACCTGGTCGCCATCTCACCTGTCGCCCATCGTACTAGATGTGTGTTTGCTTTTCTGACCAGCAGCATAACTGAAAACAGTACACAGTTTTACAGTAGTTTCTATTAACAAACATGTATGAATTTACACAACAATTATTGCTTTAATAATTTGTTTGATATGAGACCGGTGTCAGTTGAGCAAATTTTTAGACATGCTTTAGTAACCGACATATGAAGTTTTGTTATAACAAAATTGACGACATTGGACATATGGAAATTGTAACATAATTCTATCATGATGTAAAAACATTGAACTTTATTAAATACGCTTGGAAATTAATACTTCATTGTAGTATATTTCTAAACTTTATGTTCCGTGTATTAATACAAATCTAACATGTTTATTAAGCATATTTACAAGACCATTCATGAATTGTCAATATCTCGGTAACTATTACAATACAAAATCATGGCCCAACAATGAAATAATAAACTGATACCAACCTGTACATGGCTTGGTACTAACTACAGCATTAGGCTTGCTGTTCGACTTGGTTTCTTTATCAGTTGTCCAATAGAAAACATTATTGACCTCACATTAGACTTGGTAAATGTTATAATATTTCACGTACACTTAAACGGTCAAACTTGTACACTCCTCGGTAATTTTCCGACGACATGGCAGCTGATCATAGCCGACCAAATTTTCGTTGTTACTGCGTCTTTTTCTCTTGAAAATATACCTCTTTGTGGACGTTTTAATTAGAATGATTTATATCAAGGTAAATAAACGCTGTCATATGCACATAAAATTGAATAAGAGTTCAAATTATCATGATTTCCAAAGGGAACAAACTCATTTTCCACTTTCGTTTTAATTATAATCGTTACATAATTCTTTTATATATTATTTGCATTTAAAAGCAACGATGTTACAATCTGAAACAGATACTATGGTATAGTTAAAGAAATATATAATTTTAACAAATGTTTTGTTTGCATTCCGAACGCAAACGGTAATGTACGGACGGCTACGGCTTTTGTCGAAATTACACGGAACTTAACGAGCTAATGATTGATCGAAGTGAAAAATATAGCCCCAAAACAGTACCATATAGTTTGCATTTTAATTGCAGAAACTATTGTCAGGTCATGTAAGAATCGTAATAATTGTTGCATTATTGCTATTTATCAGCTAATAAGCACCAATCTATCGTTCTTATGCGGTTCATTAAACCACTTGGGCTAACGACTTCATAGTTTAATTCCTACGCACCAGAACGATAAGCCGATTAACAACGATAATGCAAGACGTTTTCTTAATTAAAACAACTTCCCGTTCGACGTCTTCATCTTTCATCTGAGGGCCTTACTAACGTTGATATAAATCTACAAACGAGTGCTGTCCTCATACACGCTTACGAGTTCGTTATGATAAAAAAAGGTCACATTATCGTAAACAAAGTTTTAGAAAGCATGAAAGCACATGAATTATGTTAAGTTTTATAAGTCCTTGAAGTAAACTCTATTCTTTTCAAAACTTGGTTTGCCAGGTAATTATATAGGCTTAATGGAATTGTAAAGAAAGTCAAGAGTCTATGTAGGATGAAAGCATATAATGCAACGTTTAATTTAAACAAACGTGTTCAGAAACTTTAGATGCACAGAACTCAAGCATGCAAACATTGCAAAGACACATATGTCCGGCATGGTAAAGACACATATGTCAGACATTTCAGTGATATTTCAGTGACATTTCAGAATCAGATATGTCAGACATTGCAGAGACACGTATATCACACATGGCAAAACACATACTAGTATATCAGACATTGCAGAGATATTGAAGACCAACATAAGTCCAACATGGCAGAGACACCGAATCTTGAAAGGGAAGAGATGCCGAATTCAGCTATTACAGAGACACATAATTGATCCATTGGAAAAACGCCACATTCAACCATGAACGAGAAACTGAATCTAGCCATTAAGGAGAAATCGTAATCAGCCATTATAGAGAAACCGAATTCAGCAATTCAAGAGACGCCAAATGTAGCCAATAGAGAGAAACCAAATTTTACCATTAAAGAGACAGTTAAAGAGAAACCTACTCCAGCCATTAAAGAGAAACCGAATGCAGCCACCAAAGGGAAACCAACTCCAGAGAGTATGTCATTCAAGAGAAACCGAATTCAGCAGAGCAAAAGAAACCGAATTCAGGAGTAAAAGAGACAACGAAATCAGTCATTACAGCTTAATTCAATCCAACTATTGAAGATAATCTGAATTCAGCATTGCAAGAGAAACCGGTTTCAAGCATTATATAGACACTGAATTCAGCACTTGAATAGACAACAAAATCAGCCATTAAAGACAAATTTAATTCAGCCTTTGAAGGGACACTGTATTGAAGAGACCTCGACTTCCAACAATCAAGTATCCAGAGACAAAGGCATTAAGAGTGTCTCGACAAGCAGGATACAGATATTCTGGAGGTGCATAGCTCAGGCATTCTGGAGACAAACAAATTATGGCGGTCCTGAGACACACAGTTCTGATATTTCGCAAAAAATAATTCAGACATCTGGAGACACATATTTTAGACATTACAGGGACAGATGCTTCATATACCTCTAAGACACAGGATTCAGACAACCAGGAGAGAAAGATTTCAGTCTTTCCAGACAAACAACATTCAAACAAACTGGAGAAAATATCCACGATCTTAAGACTTAATACTCAACATATATTGTGCGAAGCAAGTATTTCAAAAGCTGAATTATTGTAGCGAAACAATACAGGGCATACTTTCAATGTGCGAGGAAAACTTTTCAGATGAACGTTTTGTATTTAATGAGCATGTGAACATAATTATCTCTGCTGCCTCGGTTCAGGTTTACACAACAGCCCAATTTTGTCACTATTTTAATGGCAGCTCGATAAACACAATTCAGCATATGTCCGCGACTGACATGGTCGACAGAATACAGCAACAGAACAAATTGTCTTTGATTGTATTTGATCGTACTCTTCTAGCAACAGTTTCAGATGTTTTAAAATATATGAATGACGATATTGTGAGCACATGAGTTTTAATAGTAGGTTATGGGAGATACGATAATGAAAAACGCTGATCGTTTATTTGAGCGGTTTGCTTTTGCAATCTTGGAAACAGTGTACCTGAGTTTGCAGGAATACGAGTCAAGGAATACATTTTCTGGTATGAAAATAATAAACACTATTTGTGATAAGTATTACTAATGCGTGGCATTCGAACGGAGATTACTGATGCTACACTTGAAAATCCAGCCTACCCATCAAACAGTGATACTCATTCTTTTGTTTCCCGTCGCTTGGTACAAAATACGAACGCAACCATTTTAACTGTGGGTCCAAACCAGACGGCAATCGATCGCATCGGTAGTACGCGTGATAATGAAACAATCGACATATTGCCAATCGATGTCATACAGAGATCATTTCGATCCACGATTTAGGACAGAATTAAATGTAAGCTTGTTTTCGAAACCGAGCAAAACGTCAGATGTTAGACGATTGAGTGGAGCGCCGGTACATTTTTGGGGTAAAAATTCAGCTTCTTACCTCGAATGGTCTGTGAATCATAGTTCGTGACCGCCATAGAGGCACGCCTGTCGCACAAGAAGGAGACAGTGGGGCACTAATATGTTACTTTGATCCTGAACGTGAAGTGTTATATGCTGTTGCAATGCTGATCACAAAAGTTGAGCTTGAAAGCGATAGAGTCGCACGATACACAGCTCAAATACTGGATGATAGGCTTCAGAAACGTTCAGTTATCAATGATTTTCAATTGTTACTCTTCGATGATGACAGCAAGTGATTCTCGTGGATTCATGTGTCGATCGTGACGAGAAAAAAGCCATATAGCATGTATATACATAATATTAGCGAAATAACTACTGAACCAATCTCTGTCGGCACATATCAATTAGTGTGTGGATATTGTTCGTTTCATTAATTCATTCAAGCTTTGACACATTGGTCAAACAATTTCAATGAAAACATCCAATATTGGAAGTGGTCGATAAAAAAAATGAATTGATTACAACGAATATTCAGCACTAGAATGATTTTATTTTGATCTCCTTCGGTGGTTTAAAAGTAGCTTCTTCAATTCCAATTGAGGACTTTGGTCTGTAAATCATACTTTAGATGTATCCTTTTCTAAAATGACCGTATTCCTAACATTGACTAACAGCGTAATCATAGTGTACATATATTAACCAGACACGCCGGTGCTTTATTGCATTTTCCAGATATTAGATTTTAGTGTTTTTGGTTTAGTGTATGGTTTGAGTTGACAACAGATATAGACCAGAAATACATATATATATTAGTTTATGCCGACTAATGGACAGTTTGTTAGACTCGCAATTTGTTTTCCTATCCCTATCACGCTGACTACATCAGGTTTTGATTGCTTTTTAAAGGTTCAAACAATTTTACACAATGTTGTGAAGATAAACTAATGCATATGCAAAATATTATAAAATTCGAAGCATATGCATGTATTCACGCTATGTACAACTACTATAAATTAAAAGAATTGCCTGAAACCGATAAATGTTTTATTGTAAGGAAATAGCTTTAAAAAGTTATGGTTTTACAGGACTTATGTAAACTGAGCTTTGAATTCTCCGAATTGCTAAATATAGCTAATCATGATCAATAATTGATCAATATTTAGTCATTTTGCATAGACTTTTTTGCATATACATATTAATCCTTCGGTCTTATCATGAATTAAAATTATTTTTATGTACTTGTATTCCATTAACCCATGTATATGATTTTCAGTTCATTGTAGATTGTTTCATGATTAAATAAACTTCATGTACGTTTTTTTTCGATTAACATTGGTATATTGGTGAATCAGTAATCTCATATGCTAAATATGTATTTAATAGTTTATGTTTTGTGATATATCGCAATCGCTTTTTTGTATTTTAGCCTAAATAATGTACCATTTTCACAGCTGTTTCTTAAACATTGTTCTTCGCTTGAATTTAGTCTCATTTCATAGTTTCGACATGTGTGAAACCGAATTTCATTGACAACAGCATCATACGTTTATAATAGGATATTGATATTAATCAGAAATTAGTCCAATTATGAACATTAACAGCATGTAGATGTATCATATGAACAATTAAAATAGGATACGTTTTGTGATATATCCCGACTGATTTTTGTATTTTAGCTTAAATAATATATCTTGTTCACAGCTAGGTTTATAATTAATATTCAATTACATGTATTATGTATTTAGTCTCATGTCATAGTTCCAACTTTTGTATAACTATATTTATATTAATCAGTAACGTTCAACCTTATTATTCCAATACAGAACACTAACAAAAACCAAAAATATGTTGAAATAAAGCGTTTAAAACTATACTTTTATGATGTCATTTGGCCCTTTATATTGCATTTACACATGTTTTTAATTTTACATTTTAATTCAGCGACATAATAAACATCCATCTAATAATATGCCGGCAAACTGACGATAAGATGAAATTTCTCGCATAGAGCGTAATGCAAGTTTATCCGTCTAAAATGGATTGGTAGTTTTACAAATAACATCAATTATAAACAAAATCGGTCTCAGGATATCGCGCTCGACTTTCAACCGCATTATCAGAGTTATGGGCCTGGTCACATGTATGGGTCCTGGCCAGTGACCTTATTAGATGACAATAAAGGCATGTGAGAAGTTTCAATTGAATATCTATAGTAGATATAGAGATAAGGAGTTATTGCACGCAAACTTTAACCTGATTTTCTAAGTGCAAAAAGGGACATAATTCTGCTAAAGTGCAGGTCAGAGGTATAGGCCTTGGTCACGTAAAATAATGACCCCCAAAGACAGGCATGAAGTTTTAATTGAATATCTGTAGTAGCTGCATATATATGTACTTGTTGCAAGCAAATATTAGCCAGAATTTTGTCTTGCAAAAAAAACGTAACCTGACTTTTCTTAGTGCAAAAAGGGGCATAATTCGCCTAAAATGCTGGTTACAGCAATGGGTCTTGACCAGTGACCTTTTATAATGACCCTGAAGGCATGTATGAAGTTTCAGTGAAATATCTGTAGTAAATATATAAATATGGAGTAGATGCACGCAAAATTTAACCTGATTTTCTAAGTACAAAAAGGGCATACCTCTGCTTAATTGCAGGTCAGTGACCTCACATAATGACACAGGACACATATGCTTAGTTTCAATTGAATATCTGTAGTAGTTACAGAGATATGGACTTGTTGCACGCAAACCTTAACCAAAGCATTACGCTGACGTCGACGCCGACGAACGAGTGATTAGTATAGCTCAAACTATTCGGTGAATAGTCGAGCTAAAAATAGTTAACGGCAATAACAACACAAGATCAAGCCTTATAAGATATTTAATTAACTTAGTTGTAAAATAGACGTTACTTTTGTTGCTAAAGTTAAGTAAACACAACAGTAGATGTTAAGGGCAGTTAATTCACCAACCATTCTCTGACTTCAGATGTAAGAATAACGTATATTCGTCAAACTGTTCTGTTATAAAAACTCTGTTGATTTAAATTGTACATGGTATTCCCCAACTCTAAATATGACGTCTTTATTTGAAAAGATTTACAAAGACATAAGCGCATTTTTTTAATTCTTAGAAAGTCATTAATCTGTTAAGTCCTAGAATGGTTTGGTGAATAAGGGCCCAGTTAATACTGTATAATTGTTATGAATATTCAATATCTTGCACACCGACTACATTACATTCACCGCTGTAGTTAGCTCGGAAAGTAGTCCCAAGTCGGGTGGTTTTAGTCACATTACCATAATAGTCAAAACGCAATGTACAATACCATCCAATCTGTCCATTTTGTTTACATCTGCGACCTTATTTCATCTGGGTAAGTGGGCATAAAAATAGTTCTTATATAGGAATCCAAATTATTATTATTTTTTGCTCATTTATGATCATGTATTATCTATTTATTTGCTAGTGGTCAACTTAAAGGAGCGTTAAATAAATTTTTGTTTCCGTGTTGACAAGATTCTTGTCATTGAGCCCGCTGCAGAGGTGTGTGGTGAAAGCAACGAGCGAAAACTCTGCTAGAAGATTGATGGAGAGTTTATGCTAAATATATACAGTACTGAACAAAGGGATTCCAAACAAACATGTATGTTGTTGTTTTTATTTGATTTAAACACAATAATGTAAATTCGATGGCTAAATCCAACACCTTTTATTGAATATATTGATTATTGTCTTTGGTAATATTACGTCGACAACATCAGTTGATTAATTTATTGCATTTCATACTATAACGAAAATTAAAATCAGTTACAATAAGTCATCTATATAACGAATGAATCATAACGAAACTTAAAAGCGCTTAAAATTAGTGATTTATATAATGAATGAATCATAGTGTACTGTAGAATAATTTTCTCAAATAATACTTAGTATAAGCCCTTTGCAAAAATAACGATATAGCAATGAAGGATTAGTGTGTATCTCCCTGTAAGACGTTTGTCTGAGACCTTTCTTTTTGGACAGCAACTCATGTCTTGTTGTAAATTTAAAGGAAACGACTTCAAACATTTTTTACAGCATTATAAACAAATTCGAATGTTGATGTTTTCAAAAGTAAATATGGTAGACATGCCTCAAGTTAAGAACAATGTTTCCTAGACATCGTTAGCCAGATCCTATAATTGCTGTAAAATATGATATTCAGAAAATTAATAATAGCTAGTGCATCCTTAATATTTATAACCCAAACAGTGGATCATAATGGGAAAAGTGTCCCTGAAACAATCGAATTATTTACGCCCGTGTGTGTGTCTTATTCTAGTATAACCGGTAAAAGTAGTGTAATTGCGGGCAGGCAGGTTATTGCCTTGATGTTCCTTGAAAAGTAGTGAAATAATAATTTTAGCATCATATTCATGCTTAATGAAGCTAGTGGAGCGTTGCCATTTGATGTTGATATTCCAAACAATATATAACAGATGCCAACATATTATAAATACGTGGAGTAACAATAAAACCTTATTTTCATTGTTCATTATGTTTGCATGATAATGCATTTTCAGCTCTGATAGCCGAAGGTCAGCGAGCTTATGCCTTGGCGGTTAGTCTGTTCGTGCGTCCATGTGTGCGTGTGTAAACTTTGTATTTAAACGACATCTCCAAACCCGTTGGGCCGACTTTGGTGAAACTTCACAGAAATGTTGCTAGGGTGGTCATCTACCAAATTTGCTCAAATGTTTCCGGTCCGCTGCACAAAATGGCCGTCGCAGATCCAAATAGAAACATATCTAAAACGAAATCTTCTAAACCCCTGGATGGATTTTAAAATAATTTCACACACATTTTCCTTGGGTCGTCCTCTACTACAGTTGCAGAAATGGCTCAGCTTCGTTGAAAAACATGGCCACCAGGAAGCGGACCCATTTTTCCCTAAGTTGGCGTTATGGAAAACTTTATTGTCAAAATCCACTGGTTGGATCTCGAAATAATTTCACTAACATGGTCCTTGGTGGTTATCTATCAAAGTTACGCAAATGTTTCTGCTTTTTTGAACAAACGTGGTCAACAGGGGTGTGGCCATTTAACTTTGTACGTCTATAATGTAAACTTTAAATATCTTCATGTCAGAAACCACTGATTGTATTTCAAAATTATTTTACACGAAGGTTCTTTGGGTAGTTCTGAGTGAACTGATTTCGCTTCGTTGAAAAACATGGCCGCCAAGGGCTGGGGCCATTTTCCCCCAAATGGCTATATTGTAATATTTGAAAATCTTCTTGTAAGAAACCACTGGCTAGATTTCAAAATAACTTCAAAGAACTGCTCCTTGAGTGATTCTTTGCAAAATTTGCAAATTTTCTCTTAAATTTTAAGGTCCGTTGTAAAACATTGCCGCCAAGGATGGGGGAACGGGACCATTTTACCCTATATGAATGTTCCTGGATGGTTCTCTACCAACGTTGCTCATTGAAGATTTTCATGTCAGAAACCACTGGTTAGATTTCAAAATAAGTTCACAGAGATGTTCCTTAGGTGATTTTCTACCAAAATACTTTTAAAATTATTTTGAGTCGTTAAAAACCATTGCCGCCAGCGGATGGGGCCCTTTTACCTTATAAACCATATCAGGGTCCTTTTGCTATTTCTGACACTTCTTACTTACTATATTTCCGGCAGCGAGGTATAACTCTTGGTTGTGAATGACACAACGTATTTGTTTCCTTAAGCATCGCCTGCATCATTATTGTTCATGTCAACAACAAAGTAATCGAGACATTTAAAATAAGTCAGACAACTTAAGAAAGATGTATTTCTGTATTTCGACGTTATTTCCCTTGAATATAAACACTGATTAAAACAACACATATATTACCATTTTTGGACGAATATATTTTTCTAGTTGCAATAATATATTTGTGTAAATATATATATATATATATACAACGCCAAAAAGTTATTTTCTGGATACACGTTTCCTGCGGGATTTTAACTCACGTCTACAAAATCGCGAACTTGAATAGAAACTTTCTTACGCATATACTAATAGTTCGCATGCGTGTAGCGGTACCTCATGTACATTTCATTCATGTAGATTTTACTACTACTTCTAATATCCCCTTGCCGGCTAAAAGTATCATAATGACAACCTTTTTATAATTATAACAAAATATATATAATACTGGTTATTTATTAAAACGATACATATGTGTGAAGTAATCATGTAATGAATACATCATAAAATATGATTTAAGGTTTGAAAATATTCTACCGTATTAGCCATCAATACGCCCCTTTAAAGAGTACATATCAAAAGAAGAAAAGACCCCAGCTTCATCGGTGTAAAGACACACTAATTGTACAGTATTGAAAGCAGTGACTGAATATCTATATATTAAAAAATAGCATCATATCCTCATATAGTAACCATTGCCAATGTTAACTATGGCTGATACTGTTATGTTTGGGCCTATATGAGGCGTGTCGTGGGAAAACCGGACTTAATGCACGGGCTAATCCGGGACGGCACTTTCCGCTTTACGGTATTTAGGTTCAAGGAAGTCTCTTCTAAACAGAAATCCACTGTAGGACTGCACAGGCTAATCGGGAATACACTTTACACATGCATTAAGGCCGGTTTTCCCACGACACGCCTCATATATTTTTTCAAACGTTTTTTTTTCAGATACGACGTATCTCCTTCGCCCCAGTGCTGTTAGTATACTTTCGGTTTACTTTTTTTTCATCTGTAGTTCAATTTTCAAAGATACATAAGTTATCTTTTATCTTTTGACGTGACGAAGAGCAATTCATTTACGTATGTACACATATCGCAATATATTCCGAGGGTTTAAAACCAGGGCTGGTATTCACAAAGCTCGAAAGAGAAATCTTAACTTAAATCCAATGATTTCTGTACAAAGAAGACTGCAATCCTAAACATAGAAGCAATATTTACAAGTTTGCAAAATTTTAATGTGAAAAGACCGATACACAAAACAGCCAGGGACTTAAGGAATTTGAAGAATTTAAGGAATTTACTTTAGTTTTCCCTAAAGAGCTTTGTGAATACGAATACGACAGTCATTGAAAACAAAAGCAGTTGGTGCTTCTTGGTTTTAAAAACTAGGTTAGTTCATAAGCATTTTCAGGATAATAAAACAAAGACAGTAACTGAATACCACTCCAGACGGCTTACGAATTTTACGAACTACAAACTGTTTATAGATTATCAAGGCATCTAATGAGTTATTCAAGACAGCAGCTGTGGAACATAAGAACGCACAGGACATGCAAAACATGCAAGAAGACGTTTCCAGGCGTCAGAAATCCGGTCGAAAACAACGTACGTAGAAAAATAATGAGATACAAATATAATAGTTTGTTAACGAACCCTGATTAAATACCAGTAAGAATTGTTGGATTCCCGATGGTCCACTTGAAAGTGGGCCATATATCATATTTAGCTCGACTATTTGAACAACAGATGAGCTTTCCTACTCGCCCAAGTCTCGGCGTCCGCGTCTAAATTTGGTTTAAGTTTTTATTCAAATTTTTTTAGTTATTCACTTAGAATATACCTTTGTCATCAACTTTGTTATCAGGGGAAACAGTCCCCAAAACTCTGTTTTGAATTGTGTCAGAGTTATGACCCTTTTTCTGATAGATTTTCTGGTTAAAATTTATATTAAAACGTTCATCTTCAAAACTACCGAAGTTTTTCTCGCGAAACTTGGAATATACATGTGTCATTAAATCTGGTGCCAGGGGCAACATTGCCTTTAAGTATGTGTTGTGTTTTGACAGAGTTATGCCCTTGTTCACATAGAATTTCTGGCTAACGTTTATATTCAAACGTTTTCAAACTTCAAAACTACACAAGTTATTTACTTAAAAATTGGAATAGACTTGTGTTATCAACTCTAATATCAGGGGCAATGTTCTCTATTACTCTGTCTTTTAATTTGAAAGGGTTATTCCCGTTTTTCACGTAAATTTTATGGTCAAAGTTTATATTCAAAAATATTGTAACTGCAGAGAAACATACGTTATTCACTAGAAACTTGGATTATACCATACTCATCAATTCCAGTGTCAGAGGCACCATTCCCTATAAATATGATTTGTATTTTGACAGAGTTATGCGCCTTTTCACATAGATTTTCTGGTGAAAGTTTATATTCAAAACTATTGCAACTTCAGAACTACATAAGTAATTCACTTGAAAATAGGAACATACCTCTGTCATCAACTCCAGAATCAGGGGTAACCTTCGCATAACTATTTTGTTTGCATTTTAGCAGAGTTTTTAATTCACAAGTGCTCATAGAAAATAATATTTTCACGAGTGAAATATAATACGATATTTCACCGAAATCAAGAATTTTCTTTTAAATATATGTTTTATTTTTCGGATTTTTTTTGCATTTGAATTTACCATTCTTTTGAACTTTTTTTACATTTTAATTGCTTATTAATTTAGAAAATTTCGCGGGACTCATAACGCCATGACGTCAAAACAACGACGTAATTTTACAATTTTTAGCCCAAAATCGTTGGCGGTCCGTGTCATTTATTGCATCCAATCCACAGAACCAGAATGTGTTTTTTTTCATGGATTAAAAACAGTGAATTACCAATTGTATTTCACTGATATTGAAACATATTTCATTAGAAGACATATCATATATAAGATCATTATTTTAACTTGCATAACTAATATAAATTTAATTCTAAGCAAGTGCTTTAAAACTGCCGGGCTATATAAATTAAATTATACCATGTTTGCCGTAAAGCCCTCTTAAATTCTGTCGACAAACACAAAGTCACGGACGACAGTGGATTCATCTGCGTGTTCTGATCACGCAAGGAATTGCATATACAATAAACCAGGTGATTTTCGAACGGCCTTATACTGGTTCAACTTACACTGATATGTGAAAACATTATGGTGTTTTGTTGAACAGGCATACCGCTATTCATTATATAGATATATAGGATCTGACAAAAGCGTTCATGTCATACCATATTTTATTACACGAGTTCAGGAATTTTGTTGGTAAGCGAGCCTTTGTCGACTTCCTTGAGCGAGTTTAATAAAATATGGTATGAAATGACAACGAGTGTCAGATCTTTTTTATCACATGATTATTAACGAAAACAAAACCTTATTATTTTATCAAAAGATGTTGATACATCCGAAAAGTTGTGTACTGGCGTGACGTCGTTGACGACGTTATTTCACCAAAATAACGTCATGTGATTGGTCAGTCAAAGAAAATCTTTTTATCTTACAAATGCCGAAGACACAAAATCCAGCAATGCAGCAGATACAGAATTTAGCAGTGCCGAAAACACACAATTCTGCAATGCCGAAGATGGATAATTCATCCATGCCATATATACACAATTCATACATTCTGGAAATTCCGATTTCAGGTTTGCTGGAGACACAGAATTCAGCCATGCCTGGGATACAGAATTCACACATGCCGGAGACACACATTTCAGTCATGCCGAAGTCACAGAATTCAGATATGCCTGAGACACAGAATTCACACATGCCGAAGGCAAAGAATGCAACCCTGACAGGAACACAGAATTTAGACATGCCGGAGACACACATTTTAGTCATGCCGGAGACACAAAATTCAGTCATTCCTGGGGCACAGAATTTACACATGCCGGAAATACAGAAGTCATCCATGACAGAGACACATATTTCAATTATGCAAGAGACAAATAATGTAGACATGCCTGAGACACAGCGTTTAGTCATGCCAGATACACAGAATTCAGTTATGCCAGAGTCAAAAAATTCAGTTATGCCGCAGACACAGAATTCAGCAATGCCAAAAACACAGAAATCAGCTCTGCCGAAAACACAAAATACAGCAAAGCCAGAGACGGACAATCCATCCATGCCAGATATACAAAATTCAGCCATGTCAGCCACGCATAAATGTAACATTATGGAAACTCCGAATTTAGCCTTTACGGAGACACAGAATTCAGCCATTTTGGAGAAATATAATGCAGGGATGCCTGGTACACAGAATTTAAACATGCCTGATACACACATTTCAGTCACGCCGGAGTCACACTATTCAGACAGGCCTGAGACACAGACAGGGACACATATTTCAATTCTGCCAAAGACACAGAAAAATTCAGTCATGCTTGAGACACAGAATTCAGTCATGCCTGAGACACATAATTCAGTCATGCCTGAGACACAAAATTCATCCATGGCAGAGACACAGAATTCAGAAATGCCTGAGACACATAATTCACATATGCAAGAGACACATAATTCATTCATGACATTGACACAGATTTCAATCATGCGTGAGACATATAATTCAGTTATACCTGAGACACAGAATTCAGTCAAGTCTGAGACACAGAATTCAGTCATGCCTGATACACAAAATTTAGCCATGCCAGACACGCAGAATTCGGACATGCCGGAGACACATAATTCAGACAAGCCTTTTTCTGAGAGACATACTTTATATATTGCAGAGACACAACATTTATACAAACTGAATGAAAAGAGAATAGACGAACCACTAATCAAACACGAATTTCCAATTTTCAATTATAGTTGCGAGACACTACAAGGAATACTGACACAATGCGAGGAAGATTTTCCAAACAAACGTTTTGCGTTCGTTGAGCATGTGAACAGAATTATCTCTACGTCCTGGATTGATGTTTACAGATCAAATCAATTGTGTCACTTTTTTGAAACAAATCAGCCCATATCTATGCAAGAGATGGTCAAAACAATTCTACAAAGTAAGGAAATGGCATTGATTGTAGTTGAAAATTGTATGAAAGCAGAAGTTTTTGAAGTTTTGAAAGTCGCAAATGAAGATATCTGGAACACAGGAGTTTTGATTGTAGGTGAACAAGATGACTTCGATGAATGCCCAACTTGTCCGTGCATGTTTGTTGACGAAGTAACGCCAGATACTTTCACGAAATTTGCTGATAGAATATTTGAGCGCTTGGTTTCTGCCACCTTAAAACAAGTGTACTTGGAATTGCAGGAATATGAGTCACGGAATACACTTTCTGGTAAGAATATCGCAGTAATTGATAGTGAAATATAATTAACAATATGTGTTACATTGTATTACTTAAATTAGAATAATAACAAATATTGTGTATAGAAATTGACTAAAGAGTCAAAGTATTATTTTTGCTTTAAACTCGATTATATATATATCAAACACATTAAAAAAAAATTCAGAACGGAAGAGATCCAATTTACTAGATGTTTACGACTGTATAAAGTCGGCATTTGAAAGAAGCACCGTACCAATATCGGAATGGCCTGAAGTAGCAATGCCAAGATTCAATTATCCAACAGATATCGACATGGTATGCTTTATTCTGATACTATTTATTCTACAAAAGTTATATAATGCATACAAAGAAAATTTACTGATTATGTCCATACAATATTAAATGGTTACTTAAATATAATCTTTACCTTGAAAAATATTTCAAATAGAACTTTGTTTTTAAATAAAGGCACTTGAAATTATCGTCGTCAAACCATACATCATGGGATGTTTGAAAAATCATGGAACTCTCCAAATTTACATAAACACGACACAAGCTGACACAGACGTTGAAAACAACATTCGAAGCGAGTTAGAACGACTTAATGTGACTGATTATGTGCTTTTTAAAGGAACATCGAAGCAATTGTGTTCCTCTGGTGATTCAGCTTTGGATGGTCAAGGAACTCTAGGGGGATTCGTAAAGAGAGTCGTATTACCAATGCGCGGCATTCGAGCGGAGAGTAATGATGCCACACTTGAAAATCCAGCCTACCCATCAACCACAAATGATCATACATTAGTGGCTCTTGTTTCCCGTCACGTTGTACAAAATGCAAACGCAACCGTTCTTACTGTGGGTCCAAACCGGACACCAATTGGTCGCATCGGCAGCATGCGTGGCAATGAAGCAATCGATATATTGCCGGTTGATGTCGATATGACGTCCAGAGATCACTGCGATCCGCGATATAGGACAGAACTAAATGTAAACATGTTTTCTAAATTGAGAAAAACGGCAGAAATAAGACGCTTGAGAGGAGCACCAGTGCATTTGTGGAGTGCTAATTCTACGCCCGGCCTTGGAATGCTTGCTAGAGAAGACTTCATAACGCCAGACGGTCTGAGAATCATTGTTCGTGACCGCCGTAGAGGCACGCCTTTCGCACAAGAAGGGGACAGTGGGGCCATGATATGTTACTTTGATCCTACAAGTGAAGTGTTATATGGAGTTGCAATGCTGATCACGAGAGTTGAGCTTGAAGGCGATCGGGTCGCACGATACACAGCTCAAATACTGGACGATGGACTTCAGAAACTTTCAGTAATCAATGATTGTCAAATGTTGCTCTTCGATGATGACAGCGAGTGATCGTTCCAATAAGAATAATACAGTCGCATGGATTCATGTGTCAACCGTGACGACGAAAAAGGTATATTACATATTACATACATGCAACTTGTGAAATAAATACTGAACTTGGCTGTCGGCACATATCAATGAGTGTGCGAATCTTGTTTGTTTTATTGATTAATTCAAGCTTTGACACAGATTGTTCAAACAATTTAAAACAAAGTGATTAACAAAACTAAACTGGATTAATGTGATTTTATTTTTATCTTATTTTGAGGGCTATAGTAGTTTCTTCAATTGCTGTGGAAGAAGATGACTTTTGTGGTCTTCAAATAAATTAGTTGACTGGAATGAGAGGTTTATTTGTCTAAATGACTGTATTCCTAACATTGACTTGTATTACCTACTTTGCTATATGAATGATAATGAAGCGTTTTTAACTGTTTACCATATTGCTAGAACAAGCTCCTCCCAACAGGCCATATTAAACTTGAGACTTGTTAATTTGCTTAAACGCCTATTTCTACATATAAAATACATATTCAACGGCGTTGTACAATAATACATAAATGTAAAAATAAAACATCATCTACACTCATACATCAATACAGTGACAATCATGAATAATCAGTTATCATAACTCATCAGAAAATAAATATCTTATTTACAGAAAGATATAGAATATTACGTGATGTTTTATGGTTTTGTTTCGTTACTTTGCCCTCATCATTAATCAAAAGGTATCAACCTGCGAAGAACGCTGAGCAATGTAACTTTAAAGTAACACTGTCACAACTGAGGCAGCTAGGACCCAGGATGATGAGTGTTCTATTTTGTAGTTGTGAGTCACAACTATCATTATACTTGGTTTCATTGAAAATAAAACAATTAAATGTTGTTGTTAATAACGTACTTATAGTGTATGTGTATTACCCAGATATGTCACTGCTTTATTGCATATTCCAGATTGTAGTTTTATTTTTAATCTTTGCTTTGAGGTTTCAACAGATGAAGACAGGAATACATATATATTAGTTTGTGCCGGATATGTGGACAGTTTGATAGATTCGCAATTCGTTTCTCTATCATGATGACAGCATCAGGCTTTCATTGTTTTGTAATGGTTCCAGGTACATTATTGTGAAAATAAACTAATTCATATTCAAATCATTTAAAATTCAAATCATATATGCACACTATATTTCATTGCAAGTAAATTAATTAAAAATATTGCCACTCACTTTAAAAAAATGACAAATGTTTTTTATAGTATGAAAATATCTTAGTAAATTTATTGTTTTACAGGCCTTGTGTAACATGAGCTTGTTAAATTTAAATCCTGGTAAATAATTGATCAATATTTAGTCATTTTACATAGACTTTTTGCATTTTCATATTCATCCTTCTGTGTTAAAATGAATGAAAATTCTAGCATTCCATTAAACCATGTATATGATTTTCTGTTCCATGTAGATTGTTGGATGATTAAATAAACTACATGTACGTTTTATTCGATGGTGTATTGGTGTATCAGTGATCCCATATGTGTTTAATAGTTTATGTTACGTGATGTATCTTGTCATAGTTTCGACTGTTGTATTACTGTATTTATATTAATCAATAACGTTTAACCTTATTATTTCAATTTCAAAGAACATTAAACACAAAGCTATAATTTTATAATGTCATTTATGCCCATTATATTTAATTGACAAATGTTTTAATTTTACATTTTAATTCAGAGACATAATTAACATCCCTCTAATTATATGCCAACAAACTGACGATAAGACGAAAATTCGAGCATTTAGCCCATTGCAAGTTTATCAGTTTAAACATTGATATTGCTATTTTCACAAATGACATCAGTTATAAAGAAGATCGGTCTCAGTATAGCGCGCTCGACTTTCAACCGCTTTGTCAGAGTTATGGGCCTGGTCACAGTTATGGGCCTGGTCACAGTTATGGGTCTGGTCACAGTTATGGGTCTGGTCACAGTTATGGGTCTGGTCACAGTTATGGGTCTGGTCACAGTTATGGGTCTGGTCACAGTTATGGGTCTGGTCACAGTTATGGGTCTGGTCACAGTTATGGGCCTGGTCACAGTTATGGGTCTGGTCACAGTTATGGGTCTGGACACAGTTATGGGCCTGGTCACAGTTAAGGGCCTGGTCACAGTTATGGGTCTGGTCACAGTTATGGGTCTGGTCACAGTTATGGGTCCTGGCCAGTGACCTTATCAGATGACACTGAAGGCATGTGGGAAGTTTCAATTGAATGTCTGTAGTAGATATAGAGATAAAGAGTTGTTGCACGCAAACTTGAACCTGATTTCCTAAGTGCAAACATGAACATAATTCTACTAAATTGCAGGTCACACTTATAGGCCTTGGTCAATGACCTCACATAATGACCCCCAAAGACATGAAGTTTTAATTGAATATCTGTAGTAGTTGCAGAGATATGTGCTTGTTGCAAGCAAACATTAGCCTGAATTTTCTCTTGCACGCAAACCGTAACCTGACTTTTCTATGTACAAACAGGGGCATAATTCTGCTAAAATGCTGGTCACAGTAATGGGTCTTGGCCAGTGACCTTATATAATGACTGTGAAGGCATGTTTTAAGTTTGAATCAAATATCTGTAGTAGATATAGAAATATGGTGTTGTAGCACGCAAAATTTAACCTGATTTTCCAAGTACAAAAAGGGGAATACTTCTGCTAAATTGCAGGTCAGTGACTTCACATAATGACCCCAGACACATGTGCTTAGTTTTAATTGAATATCTGTAGTAGTTACAGAGACATGAACTTGTTGCACGCAAACCTTAACCAGAGCATTACGCCGACGAACGGGTAAGCAGTATAGCTCGAACATTTCGGCAAATAGTCAAGCTAAAATATACTAAACGGCAATTAGAGCACAAGATGAAACCTTTACATATATATAATTAGCTTAGTTGTGAAATAGTCGTTACTTCTGTTGCTAAAGTTAAGTAAACAAAACAGTAGAAGTTAAGAGAAGTGCCCGAATTCACCAACCATTCTTATACTTCTATTCTTCAAACTGATCTGTTCTAAGAACGCTGTTGATATAAATTTTAACATGATATTCCCCAACTCTAAATATACCAGTCTTTATTTAGAACGATTTAAAATGACATAAGCGCATTTGTTTATATTCCACGTTAGTGTTTAAACTTTTCAGTCTTAAAATGGGTTGGTGAATAAGGGCCCAGTTACTATAATTGTTCTGAATATTCATTATACTCTTGCAGTCCGACTACATTCCATTCACCTCTGTAGTTGGCTCGGAAAGTAGTCTCAACTGGTTTTAGTCACATTATCATGACAGTCAAAACGCAACGCACAATACCATCCACTCTGTCCAGTTGGTTTACATCTGCGAACTGATTTCATCTGGGTAAATGGGCATGAAAATAGTTATGATAATAGGAATCCAAATTATTATTATTATTCCCCATTTACGATCATTCAAAAACCATGTATTATCTATTTCTATGCTTGTGGTCAACTTTAATGAGTGTTAAATATATTTTTGTTTCCGTTTTGACAAGATTCTTGTCATTGATTCCGCTGCAGAGGTGTGTGGTGAAAGCAACGAGCGAAAACTCTGCTAGGAGATTGATGAATAGTGTCTGCTAAATATATACAGTACTGAAAAAAAGGTATTCCAAACAAAACAGGTATGTTGTTGTTTCGCTTTGTTTCGCTTTGATTAAAACGGAATAATGTAACTTCGTTAGCTTAATCCAACAACTTTCATTGAATATATTGATTATTGTCTTTGGTTTTATTACGTCGACAACATCAGATCATGGAATAATTGCATTTGATACCGTAACGAAAATTAAACTCAATTATAATAAGTCATCTAAATAACGAATGAATCATATCGAAACTTAAAAGCGGTTAAAATTAGGGATTTATATCATGAATGAATCATAGTGTACTGTAGACTAATTTTCACAAATAGTACTTAGTATAAGCCCTTTGCAAAAATAACGATATAGCAATGCAGGATTAGTGTGTGTCTCCGTGTAAGACGTTTGTCTCAGACCTTTCTTTTTGGACATGTGTCGTAAATTTAAAGCAAACGACTTCAAACATTTTGGTACAGCATTATAAACAATTTCGAATTCAAAAGAAAATATGGTAGACATGTCAAAAGGTAAGAACAATTTTTCCCCAGACATCGTTAGCCAGATCCTATAATTGCTGTAAAATATGTTATTCTAAAAACAACATTATTAAGTGCATCCATAATATTTATAATCCAAACAGTGGATCATAATGGGAAAAGTGTCCCTGAAATATATATAATTATTTACGCCCTTGTGTGGGTCTTATTTTAGTATTAACCGGTAACAGTAGGTAGTGTAATTGCGGGCAGGCAGGTTATTGCCTTGTTGTTCCTTGAAAAGTAGTTAAATAATAAGTTTAGCATCATATTCGTGCTGAATGAAGCCAGTGGAGCGTTGCCATTTGATGTGGATATTCCAAAAAGTATATATCAAATGCTATTTTTTCTACCAACATACTATAAATACGTGGAGTAAAAAAAAAAAAACGTATTTGCATTGTTCATTATGTTTGCATGATAATGCATTTTTAGCTCTAATGGCCGAAGGCCAGCGAGCTTATGCCCTGGCGGTTCGTCCGTCGTGCGTGAGTTCGTGCGTCCATATGTGCGTGTGTAAACTTTTTATTTAAACGACATCTTCTCCAAAACCGTTAGGCCGACTTTGGTAAAACTTCACAGAAATGTTGCTTGGGTGGTCCTCTACCAAATTTGCTCAAATGTTTCCGGTCCGCTGCACAAAATGGCCGTCGGAGCTCCAAAATGAAACATATTTGAAACGACATCTTCTAAACCCCTGGATGGATTTTGAAATAATTTCACAGAAATGTTCCTTGGGTCGTCCTCTACTACAGTTGCACAAATGGTACCGATCTGTTGAAAAACATGGCCGCCAGAAAGCCGGGCCATTGTTCCTTATTTGGCGTTATTGAAAACTTTCTTGTCAAAAACCACTGGTTGGATCTCGAAATAATTTCACTAACATGTTCCTTGGTGGTTATCTATCGAAGTTGCGCAAATGTTTCTGCTTCCGTGAATAAACATGGTCAACAGGGGTGTGGCCATTTAACCTTATACGGCTAAAATGAAAATTTTCAATATCTTCTTGTCAGGAACGACTGATTGGATTTCAAAATTATTTTACACGAAGGTTCCTTGGGTAGTTCTCCACTAAAGTTACTGAAATAATTCCGCTTCGTTGAAAAACATGGCCGCCAAGGACTGGGGCCGTTTTTCCCTAAATGGCAATATTTTACTATCTGAAAATCCTCTCGCGAGGAACCACTAGTTAGATTTCAAAATAACTTCAAAGAACTGCTCCTTGGGAGATTCTTTGCAAAATTTGCTCTTAAATATTACGGTCCGTTGTAAAACATGGCCGCCAAGCATGGGGACCGGGGCCATTTTATCATATATGTATATACGGGATAAGCACTTGTTTTAGTTAAAAAAAAAAGTTCCTGGATGGTTCTCTATCAAAGTTGCTCATAAAGTTTGGGTCGTAAAATATGGCCGCTAGGTGACGGGACCAATTTTCATAAAATGGTTATATTTAAAACTTTGGAGATCTTCATGTCAGAAACCACTGGTTAGATTTCAAAATAAGTTCACAGACATGTAGGTGATTTTCTACCAAAATACTTTTACAATTATTTTGAGTCGTTAAAAACAATAGCCGCCAGAGAGTTCGGGCCATTTTTCCTTAAAAACCATATCAGGGTCATTTTGCTTCAGCTGCACTCCTTCCTTAATAAACAAGCACTCGTGTGCTTCTTGTTGTTTCAAACAAAGAGAAAATAACGAATAAGCAGAACAAGAAGTTATGTTTGCATTGTATTTCCTGCAGAAAGTATAATTCTTTGTTGTGAATGACACAACGTATTTGTTTCCTTAAGGATCGCCTGAATCACCATTGTTCATGTCAACAACAAAGTAATCAGGACATTTAAAATAAAATCAGACAACTTACTTAAAGTTGTATTTCGACCTTATTTCCCTTGAATATAAACACTGATTAAAACAACACATATATACCCATTTTTCGACGAATATATTTTTCTAGTAGCAATAATATATATATGGAATCGTTAAGGAAATATATATACACTTTTACTACTAAATCTACAAAAAATTCCACAAAACTTCACAGTTATTTTCCTGCATTGTTATGTAAGTTATTCAGTTTTCCTTGTTGATGCATATATACATATATACGCTCAGAGTGGATGGAGACACGTTTTGCTGTTGGTAATATAATTATAATTATTAGTATTAAAATTCTTCTTCTTATTATTATTATTATTCTTATTATTATTAATTTTAATTTTAATTGCTATCATTTGTATGAATAGCATTAATAATAATATTGTTATGTTGTTTTAGATCAAACTATAAAAACTTAAAATCTTTGAATATGTAAATATATAATCCATGCTTTTACGTAAAAGTATGTGTGTGTGAGCGGCAAACATGTGTAGGAAAGTAAATATATGTACATGTTAATGGCAGTATATGCCATTGTTGAAAATCTATTTTATAGCAAGACTTTTTTTTCCTGAATATGAACATATACAAAAATCGTAGTTCAGCCCAAAATAAATAACACCAAAACGAATACTACGATTTAGGTCGTATGAAACCGCAACCTTTATAAAGTAAACATTAAAACACAATACAATCGCGATAATTTTATATTTGTAATATTCATTTATACACTGTAACTCTATAAATATCATTAGTTTTAAAATTTAAACAATGATAATGATATACCCATTTCATTTAAAATTACCAAAATATCGTTTGTTTTAAGTCATTGTTTGTGCTTCAGCTGTCTGCGATTAAATATTAACTAAGTGTAACTCCAGCTGCATCAGCTCTTATTAGCAGCACAAGGTCCTTAATTTGCGACCAGTGACCAATTGCCAAAACAACGCAGGAAAGCACAAAAACACATAACAAACACAAAACAGACATAAAACGCATTCTTGAACATGACTGACATAACTGAGCGAATTGAAAATGTCCGTCGAAGGATTGAGGAAGTCACAAATGAATTCAAACAAGCTAGCATCGACACGTCTAGGCATTTTCAAAAAATAAAGTCGAGTCTAAAGCACTTCACTGACGATGAACAAGACGAGATATCAGTTGGCCTTAAAGAGGTTCGTACTTTAACTAGCTCATTAATGGCAACATATACATAATATTAAGGATTTCGATTGCATCAGACTCTGAACCTGTCAGACAGTCTGACAAAAACTACAATGTCTGACAAGTATTTGAGAGCCGTCAGACGCAATGTCTGACAATAAATTTGAGATGTTCACAGGTAGCAAGCATGTGTTTGACAGATTGATGTCTGACAAGATTCTAACCTAATAAGACAATGCGTCTGACAGGCCCTTCAGAGGTTTTGCGGGGTCCGTTGCATCGTACTGGTTCTCTCATGTTCATGGTTATGTCTCTGGCATCTTGATATAGTGATTGCTCTGTCCGTCCTTCCTTCCGTCCGTTAGTCCGTGCGTGATTCCGTTCGTACAAGGTTAACTAGATTGTACCGTTTCCACCAACACTGCTTACTACAACACTTGGATACTTACACAATTATTGCTTATGACCATTCACAATCCACCCATATCGCCCAACCTTACTTGAATATGACCTTGACTTAATTTTAACTTAGAATAATTCAAATGAGCTTTTTTGGTTATTTGCGTAGTTCGAAAACGGTTGACTTAATTTTATGGAGGAAGACTTGTTTCTTGTGATTTTTGAACGAAATTTGTTTTAGATTCCAGGTTTGTTTGCTTTTTGTTTCGTTGTTGGTGATTTTGTTTGCATTTCCACAAAAACAATCGATCGACAGATCAAAAAAAAGGTATTCAACTTAAGTAATGTAAAGAGACCAGGGAGCGATATATTTCTTCAACGTAATCATGGGGACTTTTGCATGCTGTTGCAGCAAACGTTGTATCGGTTTTGTTAATTGACATTGTAAATGTCAATTTATTGTATACATATTTCTGTTTATGATATTAGATACTTTTATCTTCTTATTTTATTTCCGCCTCTAACTATACAGTTGTTTTCCAAAAATGTCTGCGAATAAAAAAAAAAAAAAGTTAGAGTTTCCAGAAAAAAGTTATGAGATATGTACAAAAAGGGGGAATAGGGGTCAAATAAAATGTAGGTACATTTAAATGTATAAAACAAAACTACTTATGTACTGCAATTCATATTGAAAATACTGGTATACATACATAAATATTAAAGAGATACAGTTTCCGGAAATAAGTTGTTATGAAATAAAATACAAGAAAGAAGACA
The DNA here is from genome assembly GCA_027627225.1 of Congeria kusceri. Lineage (NCBI taxonomy): Eukaryota > Metazoa > Mollusca > Bivalvia > Myida > Dreissenidae > Congeria > Congeria kusceri. The sequence continues at coordinate 11,940,632 of CM051026.1, read as the reverse complement.
CATGGGTCGAATAAACTCAGGTGCATTTAAATGAATAACACAAAACCACTTATCTACTGCAATGTCATATTGAAAATACTGGTATACATAAATTAGTATTTAAGGGTTACAGTTTCAGAAATAAGTTGTTATGAGATATGATAACAGGGTGCATAGGGGTCGAAGACGATGTATGTATATTTCTGTGTATAATTATTTAACATATCGACTTGTGTACTGCAATTTGATATTGAGCATACTGGTATACATACGTTATTATTCAGAGGGTACATTTCCCAGAAATAACTTTGTATGAGATATATGCATTTTCTTTTTGTGATAAGATCGTTTCTAGCATGACTCGTATCACTATGTTAATTCCAATTGTTTACTACAGTCAGAGAAAATGCTTTTAAACTTTTGCATGTTGACGTTGCTTTTAATAATAAACGATTTAATGAGCACATATAAATTGATTAACGTTATTTGAAAACGAAAGTAAAACGAATATAAACAAATTCGACAATTGCACCATCTACATAGGCAAGGCCATAATGTAGAAGCCAGCCCTCCCCCCCGCCCCCCTTTACACGCTTGATGTGTGATAAATGAAATAAAATCTCGAAACTAAATATTAAATGTTTAATTCGGAGTGTGTAGAATACGATTTTCTTCTTGTTTTTTTTATAGTTAAACCATGAACAAGATGTTTTTATATTACGTGATTGGCATTTAAAGGGACATTTCTCCAGTATTTTTCATGCATATAAAACATATATTAAAACAAAACAAATTCTTAAATGTCTCGGATTTTTGTTTTAGAATTATTAACGATACATTCATGGAATCGGTAAGAAAATAGTATACACAAAAACAAAAATAATTTTGGGAGTAGGATTGAAACTTACACCTACACATTTTCACTCTTCAATAAAAACTTGCCCAAGTTATGCAAAGTTTATCGATGTTGCGCATGCGCGTAACGGTACCTTATGTACTTTTCCTTCGTATCGGTTTTACTACTGCTATACAATATCGCGCGCCCGCGAAAGTGTCACCGGTGAACACTGCTTGTATAATTTAAATAATATGTATGTTTGCCAAATTTTTATCTACGTAAACATCAAACACCTCGCAACGGTTACTTTCCTCTTTGCGTTCTTCAGTAACCACTGTCTACGCCAGTGAAAAACTTCCAAATTTGGAATGACTTAGGGGCGACCACTGTGGAAGAGTTGGATTTTTTTGAACATTTTGATTGTATCATTAATATTATTTGATACCACGCACTGAGAAATGCTGAATTGTTGGTCCATGTATATATATATTGCAAGTTAAAATGAAAAACAAAAATGGATAAATAAAAAAATAAAAAAGTAAACTTAACAACACAAGGATGTCACGGTGGTCACGTGTGTTTTCTTTTGTTTGTCCACGATTTTAATTCGCGCCATGTGAACTGACCTTGGTTACAATGTAGGTGGAGGTTCATTTCGGCAGGGATTTAAAATCGAGCTATCCTCGCAACCAGTTATATCTCTGCGCGAAGGTTGCGTAAACATTGGATAACTGACGGACACATATCATGTTTGAATTTGTGTGAATATCGATAGCATCAAATCAATACATTTCTGAGCCAATAATTTATACATTCGCTATACATAATTTCGAACCATTCATGGTCCTATTTTGAAAAGATGCAAATTGCTTTGAAAGTCTACTTACAAATTCGCAAACTGTTCTTCGTCATTTTTTGTTCAAGATACCGGAATAAGGCCAAAAATGTGATTGGTTAAATGCCACATATTTAACTAAAAATAGATAACCAATGGTCTCCGACCTCTAACCCTAAGCGTTTGTCAGTTTCTTCTTTCATTTTAGTAATTTCCATAGTCATGTTTCAATGTTTGTACTTATTTTTATAATTATCAAAAATATTTACCTGCAACGTGTTTTAACGGACGACAAATATCTATAAACATGTAATAAATACAATAAACATAGTTTAAGTTAAATTTGTTGAGCTAATTTACGAAATTTTGCAACTAAAAAGGGAACTTCAAAAGTCACTGTGGGCACTTTACGATTAACGTTATTATTTTGTGACTTTACATTTATCAGCCTTTGTTATTCATTGTCCTCCTTTTCCCCTGTTTGTCAATATGATGTAACGGCTTTAAAATGTCTTGCAGGTTCAACTTTCTTTCGAGAGGTAAGTCATCAGTATTGAATTACAGATACATTTACTTCAATATGTCTACCATATATCCAATTCTGATTGTGCTTTTTGTGTTCTGTGTCATTTTAAATTCTTAAGTAATGGAATCGATTTCAATAGAATATTGGTTTTGCGATGCATAGTTAGAAATACATATAGGTAAATAAATATTAATTATGTAACAATATGAAAAAAACATAAAAGACAGGAAATCATCTTCCCTAGTAAGTAGAGCATCAATTAACACATCGAGGGTTGAAAACTATAAGGTACTAATTGTCATTGACATCAATAGCTGTTGGTACCTTCTGGTGCTCGACCCTCGGAATGATTACGATACTGGTTTTGAAATAATAAGTAAGCACAGTCCAGGAAATATTTATTACAATAAATAATAATTTCCTTAAGTATGTGGCTTATTCAGTTAACGACTTTTGTTTTAAAGGGTTTCATTCTGGAAATTTTATTTTTAATGTTATCTCAAAACGTGAGACGTTAGTTAAGATTTTCCTTCGAAGAAATGGCCTCTGGATCAAACATGTTCAAATGATAATTGGAATCTTTTATATCCTTGCACAATCAGTTGTATTGTCAGTCAACAGATATGCAGCGCAGCGGCGGGGTTCAAGAACATGGTCACAGCGTAGCTGAAACGTCGCGGTTGTATTGGTCTTAATTTGTAAATGCTTTTCTTTAAAAGCTTTCTTGATGTATTTTATGCAGTTTGGAAAGTTTCCATCCTTCATTCAAAACTGAAAATAGCAGAATATACTAATTGTATTAAGCTTTTAAATGCAAGTAAAATATTTAAAAGTTGAATTTAAATATTAATAAAAATATATTCCTTGAATACGTATTTATAAATGACAAAACTTCTATTGTTAAAATTTTAGGATGTCTTGTCAAATAAAGTTTTATAATTATATGCATTTTTTTTTCAGGTCAACTCCAATAATTCGGCGAAAGCTCTTGTTGAGAATCTACAATTAATTTTAACATTTAAGATGACTAACTACTGGTTGGGGAAAAGTGATGCCGTTACACATGCTAGAATTATAAATATGTGTAATCCGAATACGGATGTAATTAGGAAAGCATGCATAAAATGACTAACGGCAAGTGTATTGAAAGGCAATTAATAAACATGTTAATTTATCCCATCATCAGAAGGGCATGGAGCAAAAATAAAACATGGAATAAACTTAGATTTATTTATTCAATGCGGGATAAAGTCAACACGCGCAGTATAATGACGTCATCTTGTTTAGTTTCGTGACGCCATTTTATGTTTCTTTGTAATATTTAGTGTTTTCTTTCGTCTATTTTCAAAAAAATGTTGGGATCTATAAAATACTTGGAAGGTGTTGAATAATGATAGTTTATTTGCTCGGCACGAACATGTAAACCACTCGCCAAGGCTCGTGGTTCAAGTTTCCTAAGCCTCGCTAAATAAACGTATCTTTATTCAACAAAAACCTAGTATTCTCTATGTTGTCTAAACGTAAAATACTTGAACCCCCGTTTAAACCCCGATTGATTGATGTAAACGTTGCAAGGCTGTTACCCCAGTTTCTCACAATTCAGTTTTCTATCGTGTTTTGTGCGGTGTCATATGATGTTTCTCTCCCGCTGATCTAGTTCATGTTGTCATAGTTAATTCACTTATTTACCATATTGTTTAAAATCGCCCATTGTAATTTTTGGTGGTTTGGATGTTTGGATGCCGCACCATGAGTATTCTGTAGCTGACACGTGGTCAGAAAGATTGCCTTGCAGTTGTTTCGAAAGTCCGCCTAGACTTGACATTTCATACGATTTGTGCACGGTGTTTACAAGACAGAATAATAATGTGATGTAACTTAAAATAATGTAACAGTTTCGATACAAAATCAAAATCTGCAAAACAACAACAACAACAACAAATACACAATGTTGTTTAATAATAAAGCTTCTAATGTACAAAAACAAGGAAAATATTTAACGTGATGTTTATATATCTCTAAAAGATTATACTGTTGTGCGGATTTCAAGAGAATCCCCAGTTTGTTTATTCTTGATGAAGCTTTTATATGTGACCTTGTATTTGACATTGTATTCTCATCAATTGCACCAACATAACTTGAAAGAGGGACAGACATGTTAAAAGTGTATTTAAAATATAATTGTGAATTCAGTCTTTTTCATATTTTTATGTCGCAAACAACTACTATTGGTGAGGGGATTTCAAGAAATTTTCCTTTTTTCCGTTTTTCAAATATAAATATGTGGCATTAGACCATTTCAAATCATTACATGTGCCAACATTTTAAAGGAATGACTGTGTTAAAAGCGTATTTAAAAATAATTGTGAATATTTTACATATTTTATATGTCTCAAACAGTTCGTAGTGTTGACTGGATTTCAAGAAAATTTCTAGTTTTATGTTGTAAAGTCTGTTTTATGTCTGTCAGCGTGTGGAATGTGAGCTTTTATAATAATTAATTGTACCAACATAACTTTGACAAGGTACGGACAACTTGAATGTTTGTTTTACATCTTACTTTGAGCTTAATCTTTTACTTTCCATTTTCCTATAATGCAATTATGTGGGAATGTACGTTATCTAAGTTATATAGTAACTACTCTTTATATAAATTTTCAGTGTCAGTTTAAAGTCACATTCGCGGACGTTTTCATTCAAAGATGCATGCACAGTCGCAGCATATTGTTTAGTTCGTAATGTCTTCTTATACCTCCGTAGCCTAGTGTTTAGGGCGTTTAGAGCGGATGATCGAATGTTCGTGTCTCGCACAGGGCTTGTTTTGATATGGAAGGTTGCCTACTCAACAGCTAGTTAAATCGAGGGGTACCGATTGCCTTCCTACCATGCGCTCGGCATATATGATAGGAATTAAAGATGTTTATCAGTAAAGGTGTCTTAACTGTCAAAACTGGCTGGCCCTTAATCGCGGGGGGTGACACTTTAATAAACAAACATTTTACACTTTACTTATACAGTTCAATTTAACTTGCATGAGAACATATGTCTATACAAATACCAATTGAAGCTAAAAGTTAGGCTTTTCAAATATTAAAATAGCGATCCGGCGAAGTTTGTTGCCATTTGGCACATGATAAATGTCCAGCGTTTGTACTATATATATGTAATATCTTTGTATTTTTACGGTATATACACAAACGTTTAAACGTTAAACAATTACTATTGTACACATTTTGTTCTAATTGCAGTATGATTTCGTAGTGTAATGTCTCTTTAAACCTTGCACTCAAGTTAACCGAAAATGTAACTTACTGGTTTCCCACCACTGAGTAATTTTTCTGTACTATTAAAACACGGATATCGTTGTGTAGTCATATTGACATCTAGGAAGTTTAAATCGGTTTAAATGTGAGAGGATTGTAAAAACTGTCAACGTAGTGGATTTATCGCGGTTTGTACATTACAGATTTATTTATCAATGGCTTACAAACATGGTTTACATTTCAAATCAGAACTGAGCGTACTTAAGGTGCCGATAAGCCATCGCGTCGATGCAGCGTTCGGAAGAACTCATCGCCAAGACTGATTTCAAAATCTTTTGCTATGAAAATGCATGCGCTAAATATAACGTAAAAATTAAATGAATACCATCATTCAATTTCGTTTTTGTTAGAAAAAATGTGTGCTGCATTAATAAATTGCATTTTAGTGACCTTGATACCCACTAGTACTTGTGCTCTGCACATGCATTGCACACTGAAAAAGTAATTTCTACTATAAACTGTGTAATAAATATTTTCCAACAACATACTCATAATAATTATGCGGCAAAATATTTAATCGTTAAGTAATAGTTGTAGCAAACTTTGACCGAAATATGTTAGTTATTTAAAGAGCCCGCATGGCGAGATTACATAATTAACATATTGAGGTAAAAGGGTGCTACAAGTGTTATATACCGAATTTACCAATCACATCACAACTTTCTATAATGCCTATCCCAATGGGCAGTTCCTAGACGTCACGTAATGTCTGACATGCTTGACATCTGTATTGTTTCTAAATTCAGGGCTGTCGAAAGGTGACGTGATGGGATCCGAATGCTCAAGCTTACCGTGCAATAAGTAGCGTGCGTATAAATTACAACTAAATTTTAATATACCGCACGATACTTATTGTACCATAAGCTTGCATATAAGGCTCCGCCCACCAATTACCGTTCTGATGTCACAGTTATTGATTACCAAAAACAAAGAAAACTCTCTGAAATATTTTTATAATATATTGTTATATTATCCACCACTAACAATTTTGCTCAATATCACGTAAATAGTATTAAAGTGCAAATAACTATAATTTCACCACTGGTCGATTTTACATAATTTGATTTTAGCGTAACATATTAAGTACTTCTGAAATCATCTTAAATATTCACCTAAACAGATGTATATAAACAAACCTTAATTTAAATATTAAAATACATATAGGTTTCTGTTTGAATAATTAGTAAACTTTTTTTCTCATTGGAGATTCCTTATATATTGTTCATGCAAATGTAACCATTAACATCTCCTCATATATAGACTTAATAATCGCATGCAAATATCAAATATGTGAAGTGCCAGCTGCATCACCTGTAGCCAAACACTCATGTATTTTTTATAAGTGACCAATTGTCTCAATGCTAGAGCACAATACAAAAGCACTAACCAAAGTCATGTGGATGAATTCGTAACACGTTGATACGTTATCATCTAGGTCTTCTGTACAAACATTACGTGAAAAACATAACCTGAAACACTTCCTGTTTTCTTTTTATTACATATGCACACCTTATCCAAGGGTAAATTTATCAATCTCAGTGCACAACTCGGTCATTGTCTTTATAATGGCATTTTGTTTTAGTTGCTTAAAAGTACGCATGATAAGGTGTTGCAAGTTTATACAAACACATCAAATAACGTTTGTTACGCTTTGGTCGAATAACTTTTTACAAGTTCTTTAAATCACATGTTAAATGGTGTTGCAAATAAATACAAACCCGTCAAATAAAGTTGGTTATGCTTTGCTCGAACAATGTGTTTACAAGTTCCTTAAATGACAAGGTATAGGGTGGTGTTGCAAATGTATACAAACACGTCAAATAAAGTTGGTTATGCTTTGGGCGAATAACTTGTTTACATTTGATTTACATACAATGCTATTTTAGTTGTAATTGAAGGTCATTGTTTTACAACACGACGTTTAGGTTCTGTACATTTGTGGATGTAGAGACACTAAACTGATTAACTAATTAAATTGGTAGATGATGTAGTTTTCTTTCGAATGAACTAAGTGTGCAGGGACAGAAACATAACAAACAGGTAATAAACTGAACTATTTCATTATTTTTTAGATGAAATAATAGTGCCGATGTGTCAATGAATGACACAACGACATTTCTTCCTGAAGTTATATACATATATATGTATTGGACGTTCCTAAATGAATTAGATGAATTCGACAAGTATCCGTGGAAAAGTTATTTCGGAACCCTGTATGAAATTTGCACAATAATTTGTTATCCTTAAAGTATGGAAAGTAGTGTTATAGGATTTTAATCATCATATTCAATAGTTGCTGATAAAGTTTAAGAGTAATAATCAGTGTTACACATAACACCATAAAGACGGTACATTAGATTGGACTATACTCAAATGTGTCAATGTATTTAATGAAACGAGAACATGTATCTCTTTAAAAGTCAATTTCCAGCATGCATTAACTAAACATCTACTTCAAATATAAATCTACTTGTATAAATATCTAAATTGTGTATGGTATAATCATAGCGTGTGTGACAACCCGAGGGCAGAATGTCATCCGAGGCGAATGACGATTGTTGATACAATGTCTGTTGTTAATACAATGTCTGTTGTTAATACAATGTCTGTTGTTAATACAATGTCTGTTGTTAATACAATGTTTCAATTTCTACACAGTAGTCATCTGTTTTTGTAAACTCTGAAACTGAGGCCCTGCGTGCATGTGGGACAAATAATGAGGGTTTTGAGTAGCGAGCTCACATGGACATGATATTAAAACACGATAATTTAATTTTATCAGGGACACATTGCGGGGCCTCAAACCTGCGCATGCGCAGTATGAAATAGATTCCCCGCATTCAGTTTGTTTTTATTTAGGGGCTATGTACAAACTAATTGGAATAAAAACTTAATTATGCACAAATCAAGATAAAAGCTCGTCAGCATTATTAAGGGAAAGTATCTGATTGACTGAGATTAACAATATAGAAATCGCCGGTAAAAAACGCTTATTCGGATGGGGTAGCGGATTTAGGTAAGCGGCGGATCTAGGCACTGCGCTAATACATGTTCAAACTGCAAAAAAAAGTATCTCAACCTACAAACCCAAATACTTTCTGACAAGACGGACATAAAAAGGAAAACAATATGTCTTTTTCGGGAGCGAACCAACGATCGCCGGATCAAATGTCTGTGACAAGGCCAAATACAGTTGATGTTTCAATGGGTATTAAAACTATGTGTTAGAGATACACGTGATAAAAATAATTACATTTTTTAAGATAGGTTTAAGTATATGTTGTGCCAATTAATTCGATGTTTGTTCAAAAACGAGACATTCTTTCGAATACATTTCTGTATCATAAAGTTATTTTGCTGCTTTAAATATAATACATATTTTTCTTTTGGAATTAAGTGTCAATTCGTCAATTTGTGAACATGTCCCTTTAAACATTACTAAAATTATCCTTTATAAAGTAGTTATAATATTCATGTGGTTTAGTGTTATATAGGTCAAAAGCATTCTTAAAACCACACTTATTTGACTAATTTTATAGCGATTTATAACACAATTCGAAATATCGATATGTTATCATTTCACTCGAACCATGCATGCACAGTGACATCAGGTTGTTATTCACTCGCATAGCCAACTTTTGTAGCGCGTAAACTGAAATAAAACATTTACAGATACAATAATAGAAATATATTTATACGTTCATTGTTTACACATAGCTTTGACTTTTTAATTATATGTATAAAGTTATTAATGCATTATGAAATTTCGTACGCTGCAGATCAAGTGTTGTGAATGTATTTTTTTTTATAGATATCAGATTTAAATAATAACGCATACGGAAGACGAACAGAAGTATTGAATATTGAATATTGCTTTGACATGTCACAGTAAAAGCAATAAGTGTGAGATAAATGTTTTAGTTGCCGGTGCATACCAATGTGCTCATCTAACAATGATTTTCATTAAATTATAACAACATATTGCAGCAATTTAGTAATAAAAAAGAATTTTTAAGTGTTATTTTCTATCATTTTGGTTATCTTAAACAAATCAATTCTACTTGAAATGCACATGAACTAGTTTTGGATATACCAAATACTTACTATTATTGCATTGGCATTTGGTATGAAATACATTTTCTGTTTTTATACAAATAAACTTGAGAGAGGATTCATCAAGTACATCATTTTAATACATGGGCTGATTGAATTGAGTTAATTAAATGTTACAAACATAGCTACATGTAAGACTTTGGTATCCCAACGAATTTGCAAATTCGTCAAGTACAATATTGTAATACATGGGTTTATTGAATTAAGTAAACTAAATGACATATGTTACAAAAATCACAACGAATTCGCAAACAACTAACCCTCGCATATATTCATATAGGATGTATTCAGTTAAGTACTCATTTAGTATTTCATTGGTCGCATTTCATATAAACATAGCTAAATGTAACACTTTGTCCATCCAAGGGCAGGATAAGGAGACTGGGCTGAGGAGCTACGTTAACCAACCGACGCAAAGCGTACATTGTGCTGGAAGATTTCATTTGTAAAATCCTTATACACTCGGAGTGTTTGGATAGGTATGTTTATAATTTAAACTATTATTATTATTATTATTATTAATATTATTATTATTATTATTATTATTATTATTATTATCAATAGTAGTTGTAGGAGTAGTAGTAGTGGTAGTAGTAGTAGTAGAAGTAGTAGTAGTAGTACTAGTAGTAGAAATAGTAGTAGTTGTAGTAGTAATAGTAGAAGTAGTAGTAGTAGTAATAGTAGTGGTAGTAGTAGTAGTAGTAGTAGTAGTAGTAGTAGTAGTAACAGTAGTAGTAGTAGTAGTAGTAGTAGTAGCAGCAGCAGCAGCAGTAGTAGTAGTAGTAGTAGTAATAGTAGTAGAATTAGTAGTGGTAGTAGTAGTTGTAGTAGTAGTTGTAGTAGTAGTAGTAGTAGTAGTAGTAGTAGTAGTAGTAGTAGTAGTAGTAGTAGTAGCAGTAGTAGTAGCAATAGTAGTAGTAGTAGTAGAAGTAGTAGTTGTAATAGTAGTAGTTGTAGTAGTAGTAGCAGTAGTAGCAGTAGAAGTAGTAGTAGTAGCAGTAGTAGTAGTAGTAGTAGTAGTAGTAGTAGTAGTAGTAGTATTAGTAGTAGTAGTAGCAGTAGTAGTAGTAGTAGAAGTAGTAGTAGTAGTAGCAGTAGTAGTAGTAGTCGTAGTAGTAGTAGTATTAGTAGTAGAAGTAGTAGTAGTAGTAGTAGTAGTAGTAGTAGTAGTAGTAGTAGTAGTAGTAGTAGTAGTAGTAGTAGTAGTAGTAGTAGTAGTAGCAGTAGTAGTAGTAGTAGTAGTGGCAGTAGTAGCAGTAGTAGTAGTAGCAGTTGTAGTAGTAGTAGTAGTAGTAGTAGTAGTAGTAGTAGAAGAAGTAGTAGCAGTAGTAGTAGAAATAGTAGTAGTTGTAGTAGAAGTAGTAGTAGTAGTTGCCGGGCCGGCTAGCTCTGTTGGTAGAGCACTGGACTACAAATCGCCGGTTCGATTCCCAGCCCGGCCACATAACTTTTGTGGGGATTAGTCATGAAATTATGTCTACGGCCATTCTTCCCCTACCTCAGATTCAAGTAGCGCAGTTGCCAGATACTGGAATAAGTATGTGCACTTAGTACTGGTAAACCAGCTTACCCAGGAAAAGTGTGGGTAGGTTAACGGCCGTTATATGACTGAAGAACCGTGAAATACGGCGCAATTCCAAACAAACAAACAATAGTTGTAGTAGTAGTAATTCTAGGAGTAGTAGAAGTAGTTGTTGTTGTTGTTGTAGCAAGCGTTAGTACTAAGTGGTAATCATGGGAAATTCTTCCTCATTATGTAATGTATCTTGCATAGATAAACGTTTTCAATGCAACGCATTTTAATCAAAACAATTATTAGTATCAACAAATGTTACTATTTCTTTTGGCCTAAAGAGTTTCTTTAATCAACCTTTACCAAAACGAATTAAGTTGAGTTAAGTTGAACAACAAACCTTCATTCATCTCGTTCATAACGCGGAAGTTTAAATGTATCCGTGTTTTGCACTGCGACACGTATTTGATTAAATAATTTCGTTTGACTTGAACTAATTATTTGCAAGTTGACATCGGTGTCGATTTCATTAACAGTAACACACACATAAATTAATATTTTTACATGAAGCATGTGCAGGTAGACGTTAGTTAGATTCATATTCCGTGCAATTGCTCACTATATACAATAGGAATTTCTTTAATACATTTTATTTGCTACAATGTTTAAACATTATGAGGGGAAATTCCAAGACTACATTTGGTTCAGTGTAGTTATCAGTTAATTTAAAGTCCTTCAAAGCTCGACAAATTTCGTGTTAGGATAACTCCTTCAATATTCACTGTATATACAAGATATTAAATCAATAATACTGAATTAGGAGTTTTCAAATGGACTAAATAATATTATCTGCAGCAGAATAGCATTTGATAATTGACCAAAGCATTTAATAATTGGCCATATTATCTTTCAGAGAACGACGGTCTTATTAAAGTGTAAATAGGACAACACTTTCTTCAAAATGGCTGAAAGCGTTGACATTGGCCGGCGTAGCATTGAAGATATCACCAATCAACTCAAACATGCTACCGATGAGATTTCGATGAGTTTTCAAGGAATCAAGACGGGTCTGATCCATTTGTCAGTCGAAGAAAAGGAGAAGATTTTAGCAAGCTTGAAGGAGGTAATTGTAATATTGTTTAACTAACTGTTTTCGCAAAACAACAAGGCTATATGTATTTTGATATATCTACTTTATGGCAAGGAGATTATTTCAAGGCCGTTTGGCACATATTTATACCGGATCCTTATATTACAGCATCAAAAGGCAATCAAAGAGCTGATTAAAATTTGTCAAACAGCTAAAGAGGAAACAAAAGATGTTCGTATCAAGGTTTTCGAAAGCAAGGATGTAGAAAGAAGGGTTCAAAAAGGAAGACAAATGCGTAAGTCCATTATTTAAAATAAGCGGATTAGAAATTGACGTTTTTATTATTTATGATGCGATTGTTACAATTTGTGTTTCAATAATATATTTGATGCAAATAATATACCTGTCTTCTATAAATGAACGGTTACATTATATTCTGATCGGGGGTTTATCATAAGTTAAAATGTGTAAAGTAATTGTGCTTCAGAAAGTTGCATGCTGCTCTGGTGAACATTAAAGCATTGATTAATTAAGGTGTAATCAGTTGAATTTATATTCTCTTTTATTACTATTTAATTTGAATTGCAATGATATGAGGTTAAAGTTTATTTACAAGTGAGAGTTTTGTGTTTAATTCTGGGCTAAGTGTGAGGTTCGGCATGCCTTTAAACCGTTTTAAACCTCCAATGCATTGCATTGACCGTTCCAAGGCGGGGACCCCAGTTTTAATCATTTGTATGTTTTGTGATTTGTTGTATGTATTTTGTCCTGTATTGTTTAGGCAATTGGTCACTTGCCCTAAATAAAGGACTACAGGTGTTAATAATGGTTTTTCTCCTGATAATGTCTCTTTAATTTCATTATTCCTATATTTAATGTAAAGATCGTATATTTTATCTTTCAGCAAGAGACAGTGCATACAATTCTTCAGGTTTGTAGTGGCAATTCATTTCATTAATCGTGCTAGTATTGTGTAAACACTTAGTTAATTGAATCGTTATTATTTAATTTTAATGCACACTAGTACATATGCATAATTTGAATCGTAGAACAACCATGTATGATGTCCGATATTTTACCCTAAAAGCATCCAAATTGCAGTAATTGCAAAATGTTATATAATATTCGAAACAAGGTATTGGTAATGTCGTACATATATATTATATTTAAGTTATTTGTAATGTTGTACATATATATTATTTTTCATAATACACAAGCAATAATTGACACTTTACCCTTTACTTAGCTTTTCTAAATATACAGCTATAATAAATAATAAATTGAGCTATGATTACCAAGTTATCTTGAAGGAATAACAAATAATCAAATTCACAACATTACGAAATGAAAGAAGCGCAAATATAGTGGCAAATGTGGTTAAATTACTATGATTGTGTAACAAAGTCAAACTCATGCAGAGATACATCTATACCACACTTAATAGAATATTAAATTAATTCAAGTGTACGCTATGTTTAACTATGTTTTCAGACCTGCCTGCATTCGAGAGGTAAATCAAATATTTGTGTAATATAATGAATATTAACTAAGGTTATAGTATTGAGAGAAATGAATCAGACATGTTAACGTTTGATATATCGTTTACCTTGTTATGTTTACATTTTGTTGCATTGGATTATTATTGGACAATATAAGGTACACACTTTAGCTCATCTGAGCACAACGTGCACATGTTGAGCTTTTGTGATCACCTTTTGTCCGCCGTGCGTAAACATTTTCATTAAACGTCTCCTCCTAAACCGCTAGGTAGATTCTCAACAAACTTCGCAGAAATGATCCTTGGGTGACCAACTTTCAAAAGTGTTCAAATCGTTTTACTCCGCTGCATGTGTACGGCACCGGCGCAAACAATAAATTTAAAAACTGAATATTCTAGAAATCTTCTTCTCTGAAACCACAAGGCTGGAGCTTTCATATTTGATAAATGACATCCTGCAGTGGTCCTCGACAACGTTTGTTAATATTATTACCCTGTGGTCAACACTGGCCTTTCCCTGGGGATCACATATTTTATATAAACTTAAATAGCAAATTACTTAAAAACTCTTCTCTGGTACCGCAGGGCCCAGTGATTTCACGTTTGGTATAGAACTATTTATAGTGGTCCTCTACAAAGATTGTTCAAATGATGCCCCTTGGGTCGAAACTGGCTACGCACATTGTTTATATAGACTTAAATAGCAAAATGTCTTTAAAAATCGTCTCCTCTGAAACCGAAAGGCCCAGTGTTTTCATATTTAGTATATAACATTTGATAGTGGTCCTCTCTCCAAATTATGCATCTTATGCCCGGGGTCACATGGTTTATATAGACTTATACGGAAAGTGGGTTTTAAAAAAATTTCCTCAATCTGATACCGAGGTTTCATAAGTATTTCGCCAGAAACATTGTATAATGGTCCTCTACATATACTGTTTAAATTATGCCCCTGTGGTAAAAAGGAAGCCACGTCCCGGGTTCAAATGGTTATAAAATATTTATTTAGAAAGTGGGCTTTAAAAATATCCCCTGAAACTGCAAGGCGCATAAGTTTTGTATTAGGTATGTAATATTGTAAAGTGGTCTTCTACAAAGATTACTCAAATATTTGACTGGGTTAGAATGAGGCCACGCCCTGGGGTCACATGGTTTATATAGACTTTAAAAAATCTTTTTTTGTGAAACTGCAAGGCCCAGCTATTTATTATCAGTTAAGTGTTTGAGGGCCATTTGGCCCTCTTGTTATAAGTCAATATGATGTCTTAAGCTCAGATGAGCGACATAGGGCCATCTTGATCCTCTTGTTTACTTTCCTGGTCACACAGACAATAAAATATATTTACATGTGTATATTGTTACATATGCATATTGATTACTTACTGTTTCAGTCTATTTGAAATTTAATGTGGTTTTTTTTTCAAATTTTTCAAATGTTGATAACTTGGACAAATTTAGAACACATTTGTTATCGTTTATATACTATCAGTTTGATTAATCTATTTACATTTATATGTTGATTATTTCTTGGACAATTGGTGTCAGAATATATGTTAAATTGCCTATTAATTATTTCTTGGACAATCTGAGGTTAAAATATATTTATATTTGTGTATTGATTTCTGCCTGACCTCCATTAGGTTTTGCGGGTTATTTGTTATGTCATGATGTATGGGCAACTAATCATATACTTTAAATTAAATTTGACCATCTAATGTTTATTGACATTTAACGCAGCTCAAGTTTTATTAAATAGTTGACATGTTTATTTGTAATTTACCACAATCAGTCCTTTTTCTAATCATTGTGTTTTAAAACCAACGCACTTACATTTATGACTTACTAAAATAAGTGAAACGTGTTCAGGTGACATTTTTGTTCGTTTTCATTTTTGACATCAGTCAGAAGCAATGCAACCTAGTGACGATCAACAAGAATGTAGCCACTGTCGCATCGATGGTAAATATTTCATCATGTTTGTCATTTTGGTATAACACAACTATCAGTCTCAACAGCCTCTAAGGTAGTGTCAGTAGTTTCAGTTTGTACGAAACAAACCGAATTTAAATGTGCAAATATGCATAATTTATTTACATAGCGCCATGATTAAATGTACAGCATAACATTTTATTTCATTACGTTAAATATAGTTCCCTGAGAACGAAATACATGTATGATATTCACTTATAGTTTAAATAAATATAACACAATATAGAAATCCAGAAGTATGCAAAAATACTTATTCAAAACGATCTTCTATCAAAGATAGTGCAGCGAAAGATATTTGCTTTTCACATAAGCAAACTGTACAGAAACTAATTTGTAGTATAGCCTACGTACTATTAAACGATGATTTACATTTTTATTTAATTAATGCACTTTGGTTTCACTATATCAAATTTTAATGAAAGTATTATAGTTACTTTATAATGTATACACCAACATGATGTAATAAATTTTGTTTACTAAATATTTCCTGATATCTTCATTGTATTATGATTGTAAATGATCTCTTTAATTTATATATAGATTCGTATTTCAGGCACTTCCGAATAACAATCCCGGCGATTTCCTCTTTTAACAAAAGCGTGTGTGGTTAGTGCAATATAATATGCCAAACATACATCAATAAAGCACACATCAACATTGACAAACGTAAAAACATATGAAAAACTATTGTAGTTGTGTGTTATCTATTAAAAGGCGGAATCATTTCTAGTGAATAAAGATGTCTTGAAATGGACATTGACAACATGTTTTGTGAAAACCTCTGCAGTAAAACTTTTTTTTGTGTGGAAGCGTTCATAATTATCAACATTTATTTTTACCAGTGTGTTTGCACTTTTCAGTTTTGGTCTAAGGGCCAATTTATTTACCGGAACTGTTGAAGGTTTTTGCAAAAGGTATTTTCATAAAATGCTGATGAAATATTATGCAATTAATGTACTTATGTTTTAAAGGGTATGTCAATTTTCGTTCAGCTGTTCCTGAAAGAAAATAATTTGTAAATGGCTGCTCGGCTGAGTGAGCATACGATCATAGAAATATGGTTTAAGCATTTATGTTATAAATTTAATAAAGGTAGCCAAACTCGCTTGTGATCAGAGAATCAGAAAACGTGACGGTGAATGCTTATGATAGTTTTATTCCGACTTAACTGGCCTCTCCATGTGGTAAACCGCTATGAACCCTTCTAAAATTTATTATCTACAATCCTTTCTATCAGCTGACTGATAAATGATTAAGTGCACTAGTTCTAGTGCTGCAGTGTATAAGTGTCACCTCAATGCGTATGCACTGGGACATCAACAGGGTAAAATCGCTCGGTATCTATCTACTCAAGGTATTACAACTGTAATGGGCAATATTCCAAACCTGATTTTAAATATTATTTCCATTATCTGTATTTCATCATCGGTCTTAAAACACATCTTGAGGGTGGCTTTCCATGCCAAAAAAAATGCCCAAAAAATGTTTATTTGAAAATGTTCAGGACACCCTCTTTTCTCAATTTTTACATCAAAATTCACTTACCCTATGAAAGAAAAAACTTCATAACTCAATAATATTTGTAAATATATCCAAAATGTTGGTGTCTTCTATACAGGTAATGATTGAAGATTATAAAATAAGGCAACATCAGGCGTTAACGAAGATAAAAGTATTGATATTTATCAATTTTCTATGGAAGCTCAGCATAAACTTGAAGCGGACATAACAGACAAAATCATATGTTGTCTTAAAGATTTTGGTGTTTCTGGACTGGTATGTTTTTTCATTTAAATATTTTTATTTATTTTTCATCTATGCCGTATATTTGACTGCTTTAAACAAATATCACCTACATCTATATCTTAACATCATTGCTACAACCAATCCTTTTAGTAAATAAATATCGTTACGGGAGATAAAATGATCATATGAGTAGATGATTACAAACAGTGTTATTTGCTTTGCCGGTAATTTAAGCCATAGGACATTCACATATTAACAAACTTAGACATGCAACTGAATTGATCACGAGTATTAAACGCAGTATGGAAGATAACATTCGTGTTAAAGAACATGAAAGGTAATATTTATTTATTTAGTTTAGTTTCATTTCGACATTGTTTGTGAATTATTACGTTATGAAGTCTTATGACTAGTCTGTATAGCACGCGCTATTGTAAGAAAGGGCTTTCCTTGATACACTTGACCAGTATTGTTTATTAAATGAAATTAATTTCAAGGGTATTATAATTTAAACTGATTTGAAATGTGCTTAGTTTTGCAGTAAGTAAAACGGAGTTACGGGTTACATAGATTTGGTGTTTTTATTTCATTTTGCGAATCGCTGTAATTTTAATTTTCAACTTATTTTTATTTCTAGTATATTTTTTTTTATTATTGGCGATAATATAAAAAGCAAGAACTACTTTAAATTATCACAAAATTATTCAAATGGCATGAGAACATATTTGACCCGAAAGCTATCCAAGCTTAGGATATAACTCCGGTCAACTCAGTTGAACGGCCAGATTTGTATCCACTAGGCTATTAAGCTGATGTAATTAGGGATCAGTTGTATGAACTCAACTATTCACAAGGTCGATTATTTATAATATTTAAATAATTGTGTGATTATCCGGTTGATCGGTTAAGATTTATTCATAGGCATGGTGAAATGTATTGATATTCGGCAAGTTAATAGTTTTGGAAGATACAAGCGCATTTGTATTTAAGGACGACAGCACGCCATGTAATGTCTCTCTACGGTTTGATCAGTTAAATCAGAAAAACAACATAACTTCAAATTGGCCTCCCCTAATAGCAAACATATATGAGATATACTATTCATTAAAAGTCCTAAATTTTCAAATGAGGAGACGAATTGATGAAAGACAGTCAAAATACGGTCGACTGAAATACTGTTTTTGCTGAAATTTGGTTATCACTCCAGCAGCATTATATTGGACGTGTGTATGGTTTCCTATCATGAAGGACCAAGCTGGATTGCGGATAGAGGAAACAAAATTAAATAATATTAAAATAATTGATTTAAATACGTCATGGTAATACTAATGGAAGTATAATGGCGTCAGCAATGTGAACTCACGGTTGTCACTCTATATAATAATTGTTCTTTATTTTTATAGTTAAATTTAGAAATAATTTTCGACTTATCGTTGTTTATCGGCCAATAAACAACGATTTGTAGTTCTTATGCGTAGAAATTAAACCACGAGGGCATTAATTCGAGCGGTTCAATAGCCACTCATCAGAACTACAAATCGCATCAGAACGACAAAGAGTGTGTGTTTTATTTAAATTGGCCGATAAACAACGATTTGGCGAAAATTCTTTTCAATAAAACATGATTTGACTTGCTATGCTTTTCACTTATCATTATAACCCTAAACAGAAATTTGGCATACTGAAAAATATGTATAAATTTAATAAAACAGTTGCTTGCTTCTCCTGTAATCTTCATGAAATATCAGTTACATGAGTTTTTACATGCAGCAGACGATTGAACACACACATTGAATAATTATTATTTCAGGAATGCCATATATTGTATATGCATGGTATCCGTTAATGATGTAATACGTTACTGCAAACAGAGACCATTTAGACATAATCTAAATAATGTATGTCGATATAACTTCGCTCAATTTAAATTTGTATTGCTAATATAAATAGTACATGTTATATTTTCCCTGTGTTACTATATCTCGAATAATTGAAAATTGTTTAAATTTTATGTCACTATGTCTGCTGTTAGATAGACTAAACTCAATTGAAACTGTTGCAATAATTTGTTAAGCAAATTTTGGTTTTATACAACAAGTTTATGCAAACGAAATAAGAGGCATTGCAGTGAGCGTGCATGTATCTTAAACGGGTCATGGGAGGCATTCTCTGTATTAAACAACATTCGAAAACACAAAAACATTATAATCAGAATAAGACAGTCGATGGTCGCCACCCGAACATTATATAAAATTGATTCAGGGGTGAAAATAGGAAGATGTGACGTTGTGGGTGTCGTCCAGTAATCGTTTACTCCGTTTAAGACAAGAATTAAACGAAAGCCGTTTGAAGGAAAATGCACGATAAAATCAACACGTGCTTGTGCTTAATTAATTAATTCGTATGTATGAATAATAGATAATATTATTTTAAACATGTGCAAACATACGTGTTAATCATAATGATACTTTATTATATTAGTGCCACTTAAATGCAATGTGTGCGTATTTACAAGTAAACACTTTATTAGAGTTAAAATCTTTTTCATACACAAGATTCATCGTTGTCGACATGTACCTTATAATGACAAAGAATATCTAATATGTATTGAAGTTATTTTCTTGCGATATTGACAGGATTACATCTTCAAATGATCTGCTTGCCTAACGCATTCACTGGCTTTTACATACCAGTGAAAAATGCGCCACCTATTTTTACGGAATCTTAATTTTAATTAACCAGAATTCCCGATCGCTTATTTGTTGTTAATTTACGTGAACAAGAACGTTGTCAAGCAATATATTCTAAAGCATTTAAATGCATTGAAATTGCCCTACTTAAAACTATTGATAACAATATAACTTACTAAGGAGAGACGAAGTCAATTTATGTGCTGTTTGCTTGGCCAAACTTTGAACAAAGGGAGGTAATTGATTAATGCTGATGATTAACGGCACGGCTATATGGTAGTACATTGACATTGCGCGATGGTCGTCACGGCTATATGGTAGGACATTAACATTGTGTGATGGCCGTCACGGCTATATGGTAGTACATTAACATTGTGTGATGGCCGTCACGGCTACATGGTAGTACATTGACATTGTGTGATGGCCGTCACGGCTATATGGTAGTACATTAACATTGTGTGATGGCCGCCACCGCTACATGGTAGTACATTGACATTGTGTGATGGTCGTCACTGCTATTTGGTAGTACATTAACATTTTGTGATGGCCGTTACGGCTACATGGTAGTACATTGACATTGTGAGATGGTCGTCACGTCTATATGGTAGCGCTGCATGGTTATACATTGACATTGTGTGATCGCTCTCACGGCTATATGGTTGCGGTGCATGGTTAAGCAGTGACATTGTGTGATGATTCTCATGGCTATATGGTAGCGCTACATGGTCGCAAATTGTCAATGTGTGATGGCCATCACGGTTACATGGTAGTACATTGACATTGTAAGATGACCGTTACGGCTATATGGTAGCGCTACATGGTTTTACATTGACATTGTGTGATGGCCGTCACGGCTACATGATGGTTGTACATTGACATTGTGAGACAGCCGTTACGGCTACGTTGCACACTGACATTGTGTGATGGCTGTCACGGCTATATGGTGGGGCTACATGGTTGCACATTGACATTGAGCGATGGCCGTCACGGCTACATGTTAGCGATACATGGTTGCATGGTTGAGTGATTGCACATTTACATTGAAAGATAACCGTCACGGATACGTTGCCCATTGACATTGAGAGATGTCAGACACGGCTACGTTGCCCATTGACATTAAGAGATGTCAGTCACGGCTACATGATAGCGATACATGGTGCACATTTACTTTGTGTGATGGCCGTTACGGCTACATGGTTGCACATTGACATTGTGTGATGGCCGTCACGTCTACATGGATGCACATTGACATTGTGTGATGAGCGTCACGTCTACATGGTTCCACATTTACATTGTGTGATGGCCGTCTCGTCTACATTGTTGCACATTGACAGTGTGTGATGGCCGCCACGGCTTCATTTAGGCGCTACATGATTGCTCATTGACATTGTGTGATGGCCATCACGGCGCCATGGTGGCACAAGATCGTTGCTAATTCACATTGAGTGATATCCGTCACGGCTACGTTGCACATTAACTTCGATTAATGGCTGTCACGGCTACATGGTAGCGCTACATGGTTACAAATTGACATTGAGGAATGGCCGTCACGGCTACATGGTTGCAGATTGACATTGAGTGATGGCCGTCACGGCTACGTTTCATTTTAAAATTGTGTTATGGCCGTCACAACAACATGGTAGCGCTTCATGGTTTCACATTGACATTGACTGATGGCCGCACAGCTACATGGTAGCGCTTCATGGTCGCACGTTGGCATTATGAGATGGCCGACACGGCTATATGGTAGCGTTTCATGGTTGCACATTGACATTGAGTGATGGTCAGCACGGCCACATGGTAGCTCATCGATAATATCTGATTGACGTCACGGTCACATAGTTGCACATTGACACTGAGTGATGGCCGTCAGGGATATATGGTAACGCTACATGGTGGCACATTGACATTAAGTGATGGCCGTTATGGCTACAGGGTTGCACATTGTCATTGTGTGATAGCCGTCATGGATACATTTTAACGTTACATGGTTGCTCATTGACATTGATTTATAGCCGTTACGGCTACATGGATGCACATTGTCATTGTGTGGTGACAGTAACGGCTTCATGGTAGCGCTACATGGTTGCACATTGACATTGGATGATGGCCGTCACGGCTACATGGTTGCACATTGACATTTTCTAATCGCCGTCACGGCTACATGGTTTGACATTGACATTGCGTAATGGCCGCACGGCTACATGGTTTCATATTAACATTGAGTGATGGCCGTCAGGGCTACATGTTTGCACATTGACATTGAGTGATGGCCATCACGGCTAAATGGTTGCACATTGACACTGAGTGATTGCCGTCACGGCTATATGGTTGCGAATTGGCGTTGAGTGATGGCCGTCATCGCTACTTTGCACATTATCATAGCGTCATTGCGTGATGAACGTCACGGCTAAATGGTAGACCTACATGGTTGCACATTGACATTGTGTAATGGTGGACACATGGTAGCACATTGACAGTGTGTGATGGCCGCCACGGCTACATGGTAACGCTAGATCGTTGTTCATTAACATTTAGTGGTAACCGTCAATGCATGCTACGTTGCACATGGACATCGGTTGATTGTTGTCACGGCAATATGGAAGCGCTACATGGTTACACATTGACACTAAGTGATGGCATTCACGGCTACATGGTTGCACATTGACCTTGAGTTATGGCCGTCATGGCTACATGATTGCAGATTGACATTGAGTGATGGTCGTCAATGCTACGTTGCATATTGACATAGTGTGATGGCCGTCACAGCTACATGGTAACGCTTCATTGTTTCAAATGACATTGAGTGATGGCCGCCACAGCTACATGATAGCGCTTCATGGTTGCACGTTTACATCATGAGATGGCCGTCACGGCTATAAGGTAGCGTGTTATGGTTGCACGTTGACATGGTGTGATGGCCGACAGGGCAACATGGTTGCACACTAGCATTGAATGATGGCCGGCACAGCCGCATGGTAACACTGCGATAATGTCTGATAGACGTCACGGTCACATATTTGCACTTTCACATTGAGTGATGGTCGTCACGTATACATGATAACGTTACATGGTTGCACATTGCACATTGACATTGAATGATGGCCGTTACCTTGGTGGCACATCGACATTGTGTGATGGCCGTCACGGCTACATGGTAGTACATTGACATTGTGAGATGGCCGTCACGGCTACATGGTAGTACATTGACATTGTGAGATGGCCGTCACGGCTATATGGTAGCGCTACATGGTTGCACAGTGACATTGTGCTAGGGGTGTCACGGCTACATGGTTGCACGTTGACATTGTGTGAGGGGTGTCACGGCTACATGGTAGCACATTGACATTGTATGATGTTGGACACATGGCTGCACATTGACATTGAGGTACGACGGCTACATAGTAGCATATTGACATTCTGTGATGGAGGCTACATTGTTGTACATTGACATTGAGTGATCAAGGCTACGTGTGCCATGTGGATTTTACAAAAAGACGAAATATAGTTGACACTTGTTTTTTGTTTCATTTCATCGTGCCTCTGAAAATTGCAATTCTGCTACTCTGGTTTGCATCCAGCCATTGAGTAATAAAATGGTGATTCAAATGAATATTATTTTTTTTTATTGCTGTTTAATTTGAATTGCGATGCTATGAGTTTAATTTCTATTTACACTGACATTTCTTTGACTATTTATGTGCCAAGTGTAAGGTTCGTGTGCACATACACAGGTTTAAACCCCCAATGCTTTGCATTGACCGTTCCAAGGCGGTGACCTCAGTTTCATTCATGTGTGTTTTGTGTTTTTATGTATTTTATTATGTGCTGTGGTTTTTGGGCAATTGGTCACTTGCCATAAATAAAGGACCTCGGGCGGCTAATAAGAGTTCTCTCCTGCTGTCGCAACTGGAGTTTCGCTGTGTTTATATTTTACACACGTTGATTTGCTGTGAGATTCAAAAAGCGAGTTTGCGTTTTATTTTTATTTTTAATTATATTTTTCTTTTCAAATTCAAACACCTCATTAATTACACGGTGAGTGTATGTCCAAAATGACCGTAAGTGTTACATGGTTGAAAATTGACAATGAGAGATGATGACTACAATGTAGCACATTGACACGATACGGATACTTGGTACATGGTTGCACATTGACATTGATCCAATTTACAATAACATTATTTGCTTTTTGATAAAAAATAATATATTTTATATAAATCACATTGTGAACCATACGTAAGTTTTTTAAATAAATTTTTATCATGGATAGCATCAATAGAAGTATAAATTTTCCACTATATACAGAGAATATTATGTGAGTGTTGGATACAGATCAAGTTTATCATGCGAGGCTGAGAAACATGTTAGAGCGAACCTTTGGCAAATTTCTTGAACGAAGTTTATTTAAATATGGTATGAAATGACAACTTTTTTCAGATTTTTCTTAACACATGCTTTTAAACGAAAATAAAACATTTTTTTACCAAAAGATGTTGATTGATAAGTCCTTATAGTTGTGTACTGACGTGACGTCGTTGACGACGTTATTTCACCAAAATAACGTCATGCGATTGGTCAGTCAAAAATATGTAGCCAATGAAAACGATCGAAATGTTATCTTACACATGTTTAATATAATATTCTTCGTAATAGCAGTATTACACGGAAAAAGGTACAGCATGTGATAATAACATTTGTATCTACTTTAGTAATCTACTGTCCTGATGCACGATTCAAAAATGTGAAGTGTAAACTTTTATAATAATAGGTGGTGTAATAGCGTTAGTTATGAATGTTCACACTAGGCCGTTACAAATGCAATATATTTAGATCGTCATTTAAAGGCAGAGTGTCTAAAACTGGTATATGCACAACCTGATAAGTATACACAGTAGGTCGACTGGGTAAAATAAATTAGATGTGAAACATTGTGTTCGTCGGTATTACTGATAAAAGACATAATTTAAATTGTTTATTATATTTTCAGATTGACTCCAAGTGATTCAACGGTGAAAAGCTGTATGCATAAACAAAGTTGGAAAACAACGTATCTTAATTACTGTTAGATATATACATCATTTCTGAAAATAGTGTTGATATCATTTATGCAAATTGGAATGCTAAATTTGATTCTTTAACTGTGAGAAAACTATTAATGAAAAATATGGCTGAGAGCGACGAATTACTTTCACAGATGGACAAATTTCGGAGCCAAACACAACAGCAAAACAAGGAATTACCAACCGTGTTCCAGGCAATAAAAAGACACTCGACCTAGTTTTCAACATTTGGACGAGATTTTAATTCAGCTACATGAGCTGTTATTAACTGTCATTACAACATGTGTTTGCAATGTTCATATCTTAGATTAAGACACATATTTATATTTACAATTCAAAAGCATGAACACGTTATTATTACTCAGTATAGAAGTAATTACAAAATATTAAATCAATACAAATAATAAAGTAAGATATGCATAACATTTCCTCGACGTTGCTTTATGTATTTTGTCTTATTCTTGAGTATGTCATTATACATATATAACTTAGGATAGTACATACATATTTATCATATATTTGTATTGCAGTGGCAAACAGAGATGAAAGACAATTTAAGGGAGGTCCAGAATATGTATTCTCAAGTTAAACGCTCAAAGTGTGACAGTGGATTCAGTTCTCTGGGTAATGTAACAGTTTTATTTGTAATAAATCAATTAAAATACGAATACAGATCAAAGAAACCAGGTTGTGTTTTAACTTATGTATTATATACATGGCTAGCGACCGTAGCAAGAAACAAAGCAAAATAAAAATAGTTTCATTGTATCCCACGTCATTCTACCATCAATTGCCAAGTTTTTGGATATTTTCAGAGACTCTGAATAAAGACATTCCTGACAAACATAATGCAGACATTCCAAAGGCGCAGAATTTTGATATTTCAGAGACTCAGAGTTCAGCCATGCCCGAGACACAGAATTCAGTTATGCCAGAGACACATAATTCAGTTATGCCGGAGACACAGAATTTAGCCATGCAAAAAACACATAATTTAGTTATGCCAGAAACACAGAAATCAGCTCTGCCGGAAACACACAATTCAGCAATGCCGGAGATGGACTATTCATCCATACCAGATTTACAAAATTCAGACATTCTGGAAACTCCGAATTCACCAAGGCAGCACACACAGAATTCAGCCATGCCTGTGACACAGAATTCAGACATGCCGGAGAAACCAATTTCAGTCATGCCGGAGTCACAGAATTCAGACATGCCTGAGACACAGAATTCACACATGCCGAAGACACAGAATTCATCCCTGACAGAGACACGGAATTCGGTCGTTCCTACGGCTCACAATTCACACATATCGAAGACACAGAATTCATCCATTTCAGAGACACAGAATTCATTAATGCTTGATACACGGAATTCAGTCATGCCTGAGGCACATAATTCAGTCATGTCTGATGCACAGAAATCAGCCATGCCATTGACACAGAATTCGGACATGCCAAAGACACAAAATCCAGCAATGCAGCAGACACAGAATTCAGCAATGCCGGAAACACACAATTCAGCAATGCTGAAGATGGATAATTCATCCATGCCAGATATACACAATTCATACATTCTGGAAACGCCGAATTTAGCCTTACCGGAGACACAGAATTCAGCCATGCCTGGGACACATAATTCAGAAATGCCGGAGACACACATTTCAGATATGCCTGAGACACAGAATTCACACATGCCGAAGACAGAGAATTCAACCCTGACAGTGACACAGAATTTAGACATGCCGGAGACACACAATTCAGTCATGCCGGAGACACAAAATTCAGTCATTCCTGGGGCACAGAATTTACACATGCTGGAGATACAGAAGTCATCCATGACAGAGACACAGATTTCAATAATGCCAGAGACACAGAATGTAGACATGCCTGAGACACATAGTTTAGTCATGCCAGATACACAGAATTCAGTTATGCCGCAGACACAGAATTCAGCAATGCCAGAAATACATAAATCAGCTCTGCCGAAAACACAAAATTCAGCAATGCCGGAGATGGACAATTCATCCATGCCAGATAAACAAAATTCAGCCATGTCAGCCACACATAATTTTAACATTATGGAAACTCCGAATTCAGCCTTGCCGGAGACACAGAATTCAGCAATTTCGGAGATATATAATTCAGGGATGCCTGGGACACAGAATTCAGTCATGCTTGAGACACAGAATTCACATATGCCGGAGACACAAAATTCATCCATGACAGAGACACAAAATTCAGTAATGCCCGAGACACAGAATTCAGTCATGCCTGAGACACAGAATTCACATATGCCGGAGACACATAATTCATCCATGCCAGAGACACAGAATTCAATCATGCGTGAGACACATAATTCAGTCATGCCTGAGACACAGAATTCAGTCATGTCTGAGACACAGAATTCAGTCATGCCTGATACACAGAATTTAGCCATGCCAGAGACGCAGAATTCGGACATGCCGGAGACACATAATTCAGACAAGCTTTTTTCTGAGAGACATAATTTAGAAATTGCAGAGACACAACATTTATACAAACTGAATGAAAAGAGAATAGACGAACCACTAATCAAACACAACTTTCCAATTTTTAATTATAGTTGCGAGACACTACAAGGAATACTGACACAATGCGAGGAAGATTTTCCAGATAAACGTTTTGCGTTCATTGAGCATGTGAACAGAATTATCTCTACTTCCTTGATTGATGTTTACAGATCAAATCAATTGTGTCACTTTTTTGAAACAAATCAGCCCATATCTATGCAAGAGATGGTCAAAACAATTCTACAAAGTAAGGAAATGGCATTGATTGTAGTTGAAAGTTGTATGAAAGCAGAAGTTTTTGAAGTTTTGAAAGCCACAAATGAAGATATTTGGAACACAGGAGTTTTGATTGTAGGTGAACAAGATGACTTCGATATATGCCCAACTTATCCGTGCATGTTTGTTGACGAAGTAACGCCAGATACTTTCATGAAATTTGCTGATAGAATATTTGAGCGCTTGGCTTTTGCCACCTTAAAACAAGTGTACTTGGAATTGCAGGAATATGAGTCACGGAATACACTTTCTGGTAAGAATATCGAAGTTATTGATAGTGAAATATAATTAACAATATTTGTTACATTGTATTACTTAAATTAGAATAATAACAAATATTGTGTATTGAAATTGACTTAAGAGTCAAAGTATTGTTTTTGCTTTAAAATCGATTAGCTTTAATATATATGTATATATATAACATATTAAAAAATCTTTCAGAACGGACGCGCTCCAAGTTACTGGATGTTTACGACTGTATAAAGTCGGCATTTGAAAGGAGCACCGTACCAATATCGGAATGGCCTGAAGTAGCAATGTCAATATTCAATTATCCAACATATATCGACATGGTATGCTTTATTCTGATACTGTCTAGTCTACAAAAGTTATAAAATACAATACAATTATGTCAATACAAGATTTAATTATCCAACATATATCGACATGGTATGCTTTATTCTGATACTGTCTAGTCTACAAAAGTTATATAATACAATACAATTATGTCAATACAAGATTAAATGGTTACTTAAATATAATCTTTACCTTGAAAAATATTTCAAATATAACTTTGTTTTTAAATAAAGGCACTTCAAACTATCGTCGTCAAACCATACATCATGGGATGTTTGAAAAATCATGGAACTCTCCAAATTTACATAAACTCGACACAAGCTGACACAGACGTTGAAAACAACATTCGAAGCGAGTTAGAACAACATAATGTGACTGATTATGCGCTCTTAAAAGGAACATCGAAGCAATTGTGTTCCTCTGGTGATTCAGCTTTGGATGGTCATGGAACTCTAGGGGGATTCGTAAAGAGAGTCGTATTACCAATGCGTGGCATTCGAGCGGAGAGTAATGATGCCAAACTTGAAAATCCAGCCTACCCATCAACCACAAATGATCATACATTAGTGGCTCTTGTTTCCCGTCACGCTGTACAAAATGCAAACGCAACCGTTCTAACTGTGGGTCCAAACCGGACGCCAATTGGTCGCATCGGCAGCATGCGTGGCAATGAAGCAATCGATATATTGCCGGTTGATGTCGATATGGCATACAGAGATCACTGCGATCCGCGATATAGGACAGAACTAAATGTAACCATGTTTTCTAAACTGAGCAAAACGGCAGAAATAAGACGCTTGAGAGGAGCACCAGTGCATTTGTGGAGTGTTAATTCTACGCCCGGCCTTGGAATGCTGGCTAGAGAAGACTTCATAACGCCAGATGGTATGAGAATCATTGTTCGTGACCGCCGTAGAGGCACGCCTTTCGCTCAAGAAGGGGACAGTGGGGCCATGATATGTTACTTTGATCCTACAAGTGAAGTGTTATATGGAGTTGCAATGCTGATCACGAGAGTTGAGCTTGAAAGCGATCGGGTTGCACGATACACAGCTCAAATACTGGACGATGGACTTCAAAAACTTTCAGTCATCAATGATTGTCAATTGTTGCTCTTCGAGGATCACAGCGAGTGATAGTTCCAATAAGAATAATACAGTCTCATGGATTCATGTGTCGACCGTGACGACGAAAAAGCCATATTACATACATGCTAATTGTGAAATAAAAACTGAACTGGGCTGTCGGCACATATCAATGAGTGTGCGAATCTTGTTCGTTTTATTAATGAATTCAAGCTTTGACACAGATTGTTCAAACAATTTAAAACGAAGTGATTAACACAACTAAACAGAATTAATGTGATTTTATTTTTATCTAATTTTGAGGGCTATAGTAGTTTCTTCAATTGCTGTGGAAGAAGATGACTTTTTTGGTCTTCAAATCATGATGAATTCGTTGACTGGAATGAGATGTTTCTTTTATTTAAATGACTGTATTCCTAACATTGACTTGTATTACCTACTTTGCTATATGAATGATAATGAAGCGTTTTTAACTGTTTACCAAAATGACAAATGTTTTTTATAGTATGAAAATAACTTAGTAAATGTATTGTTTTACAGGCCTTATGTAACATGAGCTTGTTAAATATAATTAATCCTGGTAAATAATTGATCAATATTTAGTCATTTTACATAGACTTTTTGCATTTTCATATTCATCCTTCTGTCTTAAAATGAATGAAATTTCTAGTATTTCATTAAACCATGTATATGATTTTCAGTTCAATGTAGATTGTTGCATGATTAAATAAACTACTGTATTGGTGTATCAGTGATCCCATATGTGTTTAATAGTTTATGTTACGTGATGTATCATGTCATAGTTTCGACTTTTGTATTACTGTATTGGTGTATCGGTGATCCCATATGTGTTTAATAGTTTATGTTACGTGATGTATCATGTCATAGTTTCGACTTTTGTATAACTGTATTTATATTAATCAGTAAAGTTTAACCTTATTATTTCAATAAAGAACATTAAACACAAAGCTTTAATTTTTATGATGTCATTTTATGCCCTTTATATTTAATAAACACATGCTTTTAATTTTACATTTTAATTCAGCGACATAATTAACATCCCTATAATTATATGCCAGCAAACTGACGATAAGACGAAAATTCGAGCATTGAGCGTAATGCAAGTTCATCAGTTTAAAAATTGATTTCTATTTTTACAAATAACATCAGTTATAAACAAGATCGGTCTCAGTATAGCGACTTTCAACCGCTTTGTCAGAGTTATGGGTCCTGGTCACAGTTATGGGTCCTGGTCAGAGTTATGGGTCTGGTCACAGTTATGGGTCCTGGCCAGAGTTATGGTCTGGTCAGAGCTATGGGTCTGGTCAGAGTTATGGGTCTGGTCAGAGTTATGGGTCTGGTCAGAGTTATGGGTCTGGTCAGAGTTATGGGTCTGGTCAGAGTTATGAGTCTGGTCACAGTTATGGGTCTGGTCACAGTTATGGGTCCTGGCCAGTGACCTTATCAGATGACACTGAAGGCATTTGAGAAGTTTCAATTGAATGTCTGTAGTAGATATAGAGATAAAGATTTGTTGAACGCAAACTTGAACCTGATTTCCTAAGTGCAAAAATGAACATAATTCTACTAAATTGCAGGTCACACTTATAGGCCTTGGTCAATGACCTCACATAATGACCCCCAAAGACATGAAGTTTTAATTGAATATCTGTAGTAGTTGCAGAGATATGTACTTGTTGCACGCAAACATTAGCCTGAATTTTCTCTTGCACGCAAACCGTAACCTGACTTTTCTAAGTACAAACAGGGGCATAATTCTGCTAAAATGCTGGTCACAGTAATGGGTCTTGGCCAGTGACCTTATATAATGACCCTGAAGGCATGTTTTAAGTTTCAATCAAATATCTGTAGTAGATATAGAAATATGGTGTTGTTGCACGCAAAATTTAACCTGATTTTCCAAGTACAAAAAGGGGCATACTTCTGCTAAATTGCAGGTCATTGACCTCACATAATGACCCCAGACTCAAGTGCTTAGTTTTAATTGAATATCTGTAGTAGTTACAGAGATACGAACTTGTTGCACGCAAACCTTAACCAGAGCATTACGCCGACGAACATTTCGGCAAATAGTTGAGCTAAAATATAGTAAACGGCAATTAGAGCACAAGATGAAATCTTTAAATATATATAATTAGCTTAGTTGTTAAATAGTCGTTACATCTGTTGCTAAAGTTAAGCAAACAAAACAGTAGAAGTTAAGAGAAGTGCCTGAATTCACCAACCATTCTTATACTTCTATTCTTCAAACTGATCTGTTCTAAGAACGCTGTTGATATAAATTTTAACATGATATTCCCCAACTCTAAATATACCAGTCTTTATTTAGAACGATTTAAAATGACATAAGCGCATTTGTTTATATTCCACGTTAGTCTTTAAACTTTTCAGTCTTAAAATGGGTTGGTGAAAAAGGGCCCAGCTAATATAATTGTTCTGAATATTCATTCTCTTGCAGTCCGACTACATTCCATTCACCTCTGTAGTTTGCTCGGAAAGTAGTCTCAACTGGTTTTAGTCACATTATCATGACAATCAAAATGCAACGCACAATACCATCCACTCTGTCCAGTTGGTTTACATCTGCGAACTGATTTCATCTGGGTAAATGGGCATGAAAATAGTTCTAATAATAGGAATCCAAATTATTATTATTATTCCCCATTTATGATCATTCAAAAACCATGTATTATCTATGTATATGCATGTGGTCAACTTTAATGAGCGTTAAACAGATATTTGTTTCCGTTTTGACAAGATTCTTGTCATTGAGCCCGCTGCAGAGGTGTGTGGTGAAAGCAAGGAGCGAAAACTCTGCTAGAAGATTGATGAATAGTGTATGCTAAATATATACAGTACTGAAAAAAAGGGATTCCAAACAAAACAGGTATGTTGTTGTTTCGCTTTGATTAAAACGGAATAATGTAAATTCGTTAGCTTAATCCAACAACTTTCATTGAATATATTGATTATTGTCTTTGGTTTTATTACGTCGACAACATCAGATCATGGAATAATTGCATTTGATACCATAACGAAAATTAAACTCAATTACAATAAGTCATCTAAATAACGAATGAATCATAACGAAACTTAAAAGCGCTTAAAATTAGTGATATATATAATGAATGAATCATAGTGTACTGTAGACTAATGTTCACAAATAGTACTTAGTATAAGCCCTAATAACGATATAGCAATGCAGGATTTGTGTGTGTCTCCCTGTAAGACGTTTGTCTGAGACCTTTCTTTTTGGACAGCAAATCATATGTTGTCGTAAATTTAAAGCAAACGACTTCAAACATTTTGGTACAGCATCATAAGCAATTTCGGATTTTGATGTTTTCAAAAGTAAATATGGTAGACATGTCAAAAGGTAAACAATTTTCCCCAGACATCGTTAGCCAGATCCTATAATTGCTGTAAAATATGTTATTCTAAAAACAACATTATTCAGTGCATCCTTAGTATTTATACTCCAAACAGTGGATCATAATAGGAAAAGTGTCCCTGAAATATATATAATTATTTACGCCCTTTTGTGGGTCTTATTCTAGAATAACCGGTAACAGTAGGTAGTGTAATTGCGGGCAGGCAGGTTATTGCCTTGTAGTCCATTGAAAAGTAGTTAATTAATAATGTTAGCATCATATTCGTGCTGAATGAATCCAGAGGAGCGTTGCCATTTGATGTTGATATTCCAACAAATATATATCAGATGCCATTTTTTCTAGTAAAATACTGTAAGTACGTGGAGTAACAAAAAAAACTTATTTGCTTTGTTCAGTATGTTTGCATGATAATGCATTTTTAGCTCTAATAGCCGAAGGCCAGCGAGCGTATGCCCTGGCGGATCGTCCGTCGTGCGTGAGTTCGTGCGTCCATTTGTGCGTCCATTTGTGCGTGTGTAAACTTTTTATTCAAACGACCTCTCCAAAACCGATGGGCCGACTTTGGTGAAACTTCACAGAAATGTTGCATGGGTGGTCCTCTACCCAATTTGCTCAAATGTTTCCGGTCCGCAGCACAAAATGGCCGTTGGAGCTCCAAATAGAAACATCTTTAAAACGACATCTTCTAAACCCCTGGATGGATTTTGAAAAAAAACAATTTCACAGAAATGTTCCTTGGGTCGTCCTCTACTACAGCTGCACAAATGGTTCCGCTCCGTTGAAAAACATGACCGCCAGGAAGCGGGGCCATTTTTCCTTATTTGGCGTTATTGAAAACTTTCTTGTCAAAAACCACTGGTTGGATCTCGAAATAATTTCACTAACATGTTTCTTGGTGGTTATCTATCAAAGTTGTGCAAATGTTCTGCTTCCTTGAACAAACATGGTCAACAGGGTGTGGCCATTTAACCTTATACGGCTATATTGAAAACTTTAAATATATTCTTGCCAGAAACCACTGATTGGATTTCAAAATTATTTTACACGAAGGTTCTTTGGGTAGTTCTCCACTAAAGTTGCTGAAATGATTCCGCTTCGTTGCAAAAATGGTCGCCAAGGGCTGGGGCCATTTTTCCCCAACTGGCTATATTGTAATATTTGAAAATCTTCTTGTAAGAAACCACTGGCTAGATTTCAAAATAGCTTCAAAGAACTGCTCCTTAGGTGATTCTTTGCAAAATTTGTTCTTAAATTTTACGGTCCGTTGTAAAACATGGCCGCCAAGAATGGGGAAACGGGGCCATTTTACCCTATATGTATATACGGTAAAATCACTTGATTTATTTTTATTTTTTTAATGTTCCTGGATGGTTCTCTACCAACGTTGCTCATAAAGTTTGGGTCCCTAAAATATGGCCGCTAGGTGACGGGACCAATTTCATAAAATGGTTATATTTAAAACTTTGAAGATCTTCATGTCAGAAACCACTGGTTAGATTTCAAAATAAGTTCACAGAAATGTTCCTTAGGTGATTTTCTACCAAAATAATTTAAAAATTATTTTTGAGTCGTTAAAATCCATAGCCGCCAGCGGATGGGGCCCTTTTACCTTATAAACCATATCAGGGTCCTTTTGCTTCTTCTGACACTCCTTACTTAATAAACAAGCACTTGTGTGCCTCTTGTTGTTTCAATCAAAGAGAAAAATAATGAATAAACAGAACAAGACGTTGTTTTTGCATTATATTTCCTGCAGAAAGTATCATTCTTGGTTGTGAATGACACAACGTATTTGTTTCCTTAAGCATCGCCTGAATCAATATTGTTCATGTCAGCAACAAAGTAATCGAGACATTTAAAATAAGTCATACAACTTACTTAAAGTTGTATTTCTGTATTTCGACCTTATTTCCCTTGAATATAAACACTGATTAAAACAACAACTATATACACATTTTTCGACGAATATATTTTTCTAGTAGCAATAATATATTTGTATATATATATATATATATACAGCGCCAAAAAAGTTATTTCCTCTATACACGTTTCATGCGGGATTTGAACTCACGCCAACAAAATCGCGAACTTCAATAGAAACTTTCCTACGCATTTACTAATAGTTCGCATGCGTGTAGCGGTACCTCATGTACAATTCATTCATATCGATTTTAATACTACTACTAATATCCCCTTGCCCGCTAAAAGTATCACAGTGACAGCCTTTTTATAATTAAAAAAACATATATTATACTGTTTATTTATTAAAACGATAAATATGTGTGAAGTAATCATGTAATGAATACTTCATAAAATATAATTTAAGGTTTGAAAATATAATACCGTATTAGCCGTCGATACGCCCCTTTAAACTAATTGTACAGTATTGAAAGCAGTGACTGAATACGTATATATATTCAAAAAATATCATCATATCCTCGTAGTGGCATGTTGATGTCGTCAATTCCAATGTTAACTATTGCTG
The DNA here is from genome assembly GCA_027627225.1 of Congeria kusceri. Classification (NCBI taxonomy): domain Eukaryota; kingdom Metazoa; phylum Mollusca; class Bivalvia; order Myida; family Dreissenidae; genus Congeria; species Congeria kusceri. The sequence goes on along the minus strand of CM051026.1, from coordinate 11,905,040 downwards.
ATACTGTTATGTTTGGGCCTATATGAGGCGTGCACAGGCTAATCCGGGACAGCACTTTCCGCTTTACGGTATTTTCTGTTTCAAGGAAGTCTCTTCTAAACAGAAATCCACTGTAGGTGAAAAGTGTCGTCCCGGATTAGCCTTTGCGGACTGCACAGGCTAATCCGTGAATACACTTTACACACATGCATTAAGCCCGGTTTTCCCACGACACGCCTCATATATTTTTTCAAAAGGTATCTTTTTCAGATATGACGTATCTCCCTCGCCCCAGTGCTTTAGTCTCCTTTCGTTTTACTTTTTTTTATTACAATTTTCATCTGTAGTTCAATTTTCGAAGTTGATAAATGTTTAAATGTTTATGTTAGTATGTGTATACTCTTTAATACACGAAAAACAAACATTGAAAATGGTCACCCATGAAAACAGGTAAACATGCTTAACTTCCTTAATAATTATAAATGGGAAGATTATGATGCAAACTATTCTTATTTTTGGCGCTGAGTAATAATTGTGAATACATCACAATACAAATGTCAAATATGACTAAAGGTGTAGAACAGGAAGAATTTAGCTGTTCACGTTGATTTAAATGTGACTTTTCTCGACCGTTGTCGTTATAATACAATGCAAACTATTAACATATGGTTGCGCTGAGTAATAATTGTTAATACATCGCAGAACAAAGTACAAATATGGCTAAAGACGGCGAAAATGTTTGTCAGAAAATACTTGACGAAATATGTAGGAAATTAGAGAGAACAACGAGTGAAACGAATTTGATAAATAAAGACTTCGCCAACGTGTGTCGTGAAATAAAAAACAAAGACGGAAATTTGGCGGATGTAGAGAGAAGAGACGTTTTTAATACAACTGGCAAGGTAGCAATAACTTTACTATTTACAACATTATTTTAAATTATCTTTGTAGACATAAGTCTTGATCTTGAATGTAACTTATTTTGATTGGTATTCTGGGGAAAATGTTTCGATATTTGGACGCAGAATTTCTAACCTCAAGGCTTTACAAAACGTACATTTTTTCACATAAAAAATTAAAAGACCGTACATAAGTTATCTTTTATCTTATGACGTGACGAAGAGCAATTCATTTACGTATGTACACCTTGCGCAATATATTCCGAGGGTTGAAAACCAGGGCTGGTATTCACAAAGCTCCAAAGAGAAATCTTAACTTAAATCCAATGATTTCTGTACAAAGAAGGCTGCAATCCTAAACATATAACCAATATTTACAAGTTTGCAAAATTTTAATGTTAAAAGACCGATACACAAAACAGCCAGGGACTTAAGGAATTTGATGAATTTAAGGAATTTACTTAAGTTTTCCCTAAAGAGCTTTGTAATTACGGGCCCGGAATGCACCGACGGTCATTGAAAACAAAAGCAGGTGGTGCTTCCTGGTTTTAAAAACTAGGTTAGTTCATAAGCATTTTCTAGATAATAAAACAAAGACAGTAACTGAATGCCACTCCAGATGGCATACGAATTTTAGGTATGAACTATAAATTGTTTATAGATTATCAAGGCATCTGATGAGTTATTCAAGACAGCAGCTGTGGTACATAAGAACGCACAGGACATGCACAACATGCAAGTCATTGAAAACAAAAGCAAGTGGTGCTTCCTGGTTTTAAAAACTAGGTTAGTTCATACGCATTTTCTAGATAATAAAACAAAGACAGTAACTGAATGCCACTCCAGATGGCATACGAATTTTAGGTATGAACTATAAATTGTTTATAGATTATCAAGGCATCTGATGAGTTATTCAAGACAGCAGCTGTGGTACATAAGAACGCACAGGACATGCACAACATGCAAGAAGACGTTTCCAAGCGTCAGGAATCCGGTCGAGTACGTAGAAAAAAAAGATACAAATATAATAGTTTGTTAACGAACCCTGATTAAATACCAGTAAGAATTATGGGATTCCCGACGGTCCACTTTAAAGTGGGCCGTATATCAAATGGTCATTTTTAGCTCGACTATTTGAACAACAGATGAGCTTTTCTACTCGCCCCGGCCTCGGCGTCCGCGTCTGAATTTGGTTAAAGTTTTTATTCAAAAATTTTTAACTTCAAAACTACATATTAGTTATTCACTTGGAATATGCCTTTGTCATCAACTTTGTTATCAGGAGCAACAGTTCCCAAAACTATATTTTGTATTGTAACAGAGTTATGCCCCTTTTTCTCATAGATTTTCTGGTTAAAATTTATATTCAAAAGTTGTGTAACTTCAAAACTACCGAAGTTTTTCTCGTGAAACTTGGAATATACATGTGTCATTAAATCTGGTGCCAGGGGCAACATTCCCTTTAACTATGTGTTGTGTTTTGACAGAGTTATGCCCTTTTTTCACATAGATTTTCTGGCTAAAGTTTATATTCAAAAGTTTTGTAACTTCAAAACTACACAAGTTATTCACTTAAAAATTGGAATAGACTTTTGTAATCAACTCTTATATCAGGGCCAATATTCTCTATTACTCAGTTTTTTAATTTGAAAGAGTTATGCCCCTTTTTCACCTAGATTTTCTGGTCAAAGTTTGTATTCACACGTTTTGTAACTGCAGAGAAACATAAGTTATTCACTAGAAACTTGAAATATACCATTCTCATCAACTCCAGTGTCAGACGCAACATTCCCTGTAACTATTATTTGTATTTTGACAGAGTTATGCACCTTTGTACATAGATTTTCTGGTGAAAGTTTATATTCAAAACTATTGCAACTTCAGAACTACATAAGTAATTCACTTGAAAATAGGAACATACCTCTATCATCAACTCCAGCATCAGGGGT
>CM051026.1:11884713-11894713 GCA_027627225.1 Congeria kusceri | reverse complement strand
TTGGCCGATAATGAACGATAATGCGAAAATATTTCGATTCTAAAATGTTTTGATATTTTTGTTTGCAATTGTAATTTTTACTATGCACCGCTCAGAATCGGGACTTTTCTTTGCGTTGTTTATTGGGTACTTTAACAACGATAATTGTGTTATTTGTCTTTAGAAAATAAAATAGCGAATATCATATTATAATGAAATGAAATGGCACGATGAAATGAAGGTAATACAAGTATCAGCTAAATCCCTTATTGTTGACAACATTTCAAGACCTAGCATCACATAGAATACTACTAAACGTCAAATTAGTAATACATGTTGTGAAAACAAATCTTTGGGTATTTATATTTAACAAGAATAGATTCTACAGGTTTGCTATCACATCCGTGGCTATTGTTTAACCAATGTTTGAGCCAACTTTCACCAAAATGCTTTTAAAGCCTTCGTTACATTTTATAGCTCAAGAAAGGTTAATGTATATATGGAAGGCTCTGTAGCATATGTAACCACTGGTATAAATCAATCCGCTTATTAATAGCAAATATACAAGTTCGACAAATTAAGAGTGGTGCTTTCTCTAGTTCCTAGTTCCTTTGAGGATAATCCATATAATTCTTTACTGTACATGTACTTGGATGTTTCTTTAACAAATAAAGGACGCAAACACGTTTTGACTCAACAAATGAGCCTAATTACCAAGTTAGAAGTTCGTATTTTAATATTCTGTAACATTTTGCATTTGACTTATATAACATATAACAAAAACACTACATACATAGATGCACCAAACAAAACTATAGACATATCGTCTGACCGCATTGCATATAATTTCCTGTACTATAATAATCAACAGCATGAAGAATGAAGATAACGGATATGAAACGGGAGTGGTTATGTTTTTCTTCCGTCATAATGCTCCGTACCGCAAATCTACGGAAATGATGTGACAATTAAGAAATAATTTTCAATTTATCGTTGTTTATCTGCCAAAAGCAACGTTGTGGGTTTTGATGCGTAGGACTTAAACCACTAGGACGTCAGCCCGATTTGTTTAATAGCCACGCACCAGAACGACAAATAGTTGTTTATTGGTCGATAAACGATAATACGAAAATTATTTTGATTCTAACATGATATGACATACATTTTTGCAATAGTAATTGAAACTAATTTTTACTACACTCCGCTAGGAATTTGGACGTTTTAAGCGTTGTTTATTGGGTAGTTTAACAACGATATTTGTATTCTTTGTCTATAGAAAAATTAACGAGTATCATGTTACAACTATGAATAAAGAATTATTTTATAAAAAAAACTTGTTTTAAAATAAGGAAATTACAGTTCAGGGCCAATATTTATAAAGATTCTTAAGCCATTGTTAACTTTAGTTGAACATAAGTCAAAATTATAATCTGTGTTTAAAACACTATGCTGTAGAACATTTGCATTACTAATGCTAGATATTAATACACTTTGAATTATATTGCAAATTATGTATCAAAATCTTCCAGAAATGCATTACTTTGTCAGAAAATCCAATAATAAAATTTGAGAATTTTAAGGTATTTCTTAATTTTCGACTAAGATTCCTTATTAATACCAGTCCTGTTCCCACAGCCAACTCCCATCCTTAATCTTAAACAAACAATCAGACCTCGTTATAATTATTTGGTCTATTGTTAATTTGACATTGGTGTCGATTTCTTTAACAATGATACGCACACAAAATCATAATTTTTCCTGAAGCATGTGCAGTTAGACGTTAGTTGAATTCATGTTCCGTGCAATTGCTCAAAATATACAATAGGAAATTAACTTTTAGATATTTTGTTTACTGCAATGTTTAAAAATTATGAGGGGAAATTCCAAGACTACATTTGGCTCAGTGTAGACAGAAATCAGTTGACCTAAAGTCCTTCAATGCTCGGAAAACGTCGATACAAGATATTAAATTAATAATATTGAATAAGGGAATTTTAAAATGGACTAAAATAATGTTATCTGCAGCAGAATAGCATTTGATAATTGACCATAGCCTTTGATAATTGGCCATAGAATCTTTCAGATAACGACGGTCTTATTAAAGTTCGAATGCAGGACATGTAAATAGGACAATACTTTCTTCAAAATGGATGAAAGCGTTGACATTGGCCGGCGTAGCATTGAAGATATCACCAATCAACTCAGGCATGCTACAGTTGAGATTTCGAAGAGTTTACAAGGAATCTAGACGGGTCTGATTCATTTGTCAGTCGATGAAAAGGACCAGATTTTAGCAGGCTTGAAGGAGGTAACTGGTATATTTTTTAACTAACTGTTTTCGCAAAACCAAGAAGGCTATATGTATTTTGATAACTTTACTTTATGGCAAGGTGATTATTTCAAGGTCGTTTGGCATACAGTTAAACAGGATTCAATAAAAATGGCTTCAAGTCAAGTGAAGTCAAGTCATATCATATTTATTTTGAGTCGGATTATATAACAGTATAAGACAAGCTCTGCAAAGCTTTTAAAACCGACTTAACGGTTTTAAGACTATTTATCATAGGTTAAATGATCATTTTGATAATGTTATCATTTTGGCAAAAAGCCAATGAAACATTTTAAACTATGTACACTTAAAATATTCCGACTGACTAAAGCATATCACAGATAAACAGTAAAAAGCATTGTACTTAGTGTTCATAAACCCATAAACATGCATGAAGTCCTTATATTGCAGCATCAAAAGGCAATCAAAGAGCTGATGAAAATTTGTCAAACAGCTAAAGAGGAAACAAAAGATGTTCGTATCAAGGTTTTCGAAAGCAAGGATTTAGAAAAAAGGGTTCAAAGAGGAAGACAAATGCGTAAGTCCATTATTTCAAATAAGCGGATTAGAATTTGACTTTTTTATTATTTGTTGCCGTTTGGCTTATTTATGGTGGTGGGTTCTGAAATAATAAGTGAAATATATATATATAATATATATTTAATCATGCTATACAAATAGCTGAAAACCGAATGTTACAAAATGCATTTCCGACAGATATGGTGAGCAAATAGAATAAATTCATTTATTCCATAAAATACAAATATCAAATTATATAATAAAATAAATATCAAATCAACAACAGTTACTTACAAAAAGTAAACATAGAAATATAAGAAAAGTGTTATATTTACCTGAAATAATAAGTCAAATATATATATATAATATATGTTTAATCATGCTATACAAATAGCTGAAAACCGAATGAGACAAAATGCGCCCATTTGTCACCTCCGTGTCGAACCGACACATTTCATTGGATAATATATTTGGATCAGCTATTTGATTGGTAAATATAAAATAAATGCAAGTGAAAACTGGTTATAGTGCTCGGTTAATTTGTGACCACAGGGAATTGTGAACATTGATTTCTGCTCTAGATAATCACGGTTTACTAACAAAGAAAATTTAAACTGCTATCACTACTAGAAATCTACACGCAAATTACAACTAATTTTGGTCAAAACTATTTGAATAAATGCATTAACCTATTTTATATGCGACATCTATTTACAAAATAGTAATATTATAATAAGTTTAATATAAGAAATGTATATCCTGTGACAATTTATGATGCGATTGTTACATTTTCTGTTTCAATAATACATTTGATGCAAATAATATACATGTGTTCTATAAATGAACGTTTACATTATATTCTGATCGGGGGTTTAGTATCACAAGTTAAATTGTTAATGTAATTGTGCTTCAGAAAGTTGCAATTATGCTGCTCTGGTGAACATTAAACCATTTAGTAATTAAGGTGTAATCAGTTGAATTTACATTCTCTTTTATTACTATTTAATTTGAATTGCAATGATATGAGGTTAAAGTTTATTTACAAGTGAGTGTTTTGTGATTAATTCTGGGCTAAGTGTGAGGTTCGGCATGCCTTTAAACCGTTTTAAACCTCCAATGCTTGGCATTGACCGTTCCAAGGCGGGGACCCCAGTTTTAATCATTTGTATGTGTTGTGTTTTGTTGTATGTATTGTCCTGTATTGTATAGGCAATTGGTCACTTGCCTTAAATAAAGGACTACAGATGGTAATAATGGTTTTTCTCCTGATAATGTCTGTTTAGTTTCATTATTCCGATATTTAATGTAAAGGTCGTATATTTTATCTTTCAGCAAGAGACAGTGCATACCACTCTTCAGGTTTGTAGTGGCAATTCCTTTCATTAATCGTGCTAGTATTGTGTAAACACTTAGTTAATTGAATCGTTATTATTTAATTTTAATGCACACTAGTACATATGCATAATTTAAAACGTAGAACAACCATGTATGATTTCAGATATTTTACCCTGAAAGCATCCAAATTGCAGTAATTGCAAAATATTATAGTTCTCTTACAATTAATCTATGCGAAAAAATGTATTAGTAATGTTGTACATATATATTATATTTAAGTTATTTGTAATGTTGTACATATATATTATATTTCATAATACACAAACAATAATTGACACTTTACCCTTTAGTTAGCTTTTCTTAATGACATAAATATACAGCTATAATGAATAATAAATTGAGCTATGATTACCAAGTTATCTTTAAGGAATATCCAATAATCAAAATCACAACATTACGAAATGAAAGACACGCAAATATAGCGGCAAATGTGGTTAAATTACTATGATTGTGTAACAAAGTCAAAATCATGCAGAGATACATCTATACCACACTTAATGTAATATTAAATTACATCAAGTGTACGCTATGTTTAACTATGTTTTCAGACTCAGCATTCGAGAGGTAAATCAAATATTTGTGTAATATAATGAATATTAACTTAGGTTATAGTATTGAGAGAAATGAATGTGTATATAAAGGGACTGCAGTGTGTGTTATCACTGTTAGTAGATGAAGTCCTAGATATGTCGTAAGGACTGTATTGCGATGGTTTGCGTCTCACTGCCTTTCGGGTATCAGACATGTTAACGTTTGATATATCGTGTGCCTTGTTGAGTTTACATTTTGTTACATTGGATTATTAATGGCGAATTTGATGTACACACTTTAGCTCATCTGAGCACAACGTGCACATGTTGAGCTTTTGTGATCACCTTTTGTCCGCCGAACGTAAACATTTTCATTCAACGTCTCCTCCTGAACCGCTAAGTAGATTCTCAACAAACTTCGCAGGAATGGTCCTTGGGTGACCCACTTTCAAAATTGTTCAAATCGTTTTAGTCCGCTGGATGTGTAGGGCACAGGCGCTAAAAATAAATTTAAAAACTGAATATTCTAGAAGTCTTCTTCTCTGAAACCACAAGGCTTGGAGATTTCATATTTGATATATGACATCCTGTAGTGATCCTCTACAATGTTTGTTAATATTATTATCCTGGGGTCAAAACTGGCCACTCCCTGGGAATCACATGGTTTATATAAACTGAAATAGCAAATGACTTAAAAAACTTCTCTGATACCGCAGGGCCCAGTGATGTCATGTTTGGTATATAACAATTTATAGTGGTCCTCTACAAAGATTGTTCAAATGATTCCCCTTGGGTCGAAACTGGCTACGCCGGTGGGTCGCATTGTTTATATAGACTTAAATAGCAAAATGTCTTTAAAAATTGTCTCCTCTGAAACCGCAAGGCCCAGTGTTTTCATATTTAGTATGTAACATTGTATAGTAGTCCTCTACTAGATTGTTCAAATTATGCATCTTGTGTAAAAAGAAGCCATGGCCCGGGGTCACATGGTTTATATAGACTTATATGGAAAGTGGGTTTAAAAAATCTTCCTCAATTTGAAACCGAGGTTTCATAATTATTTGGCAAGAAACATTGTATAATGGTCCTCTACAAATAGTGTTTAAATTATGCTCCTGTGGTAAAAAGGAAGCCACGTCCCGGGGTCAATATAAAAGACTTATGTAGAACGTGGGCTTTAAAAATATCCCCTGAAACTGCAAGGCGCATAGGTTTTGTGTTAGGTATGTAACATTGTAAAGTGGTCTTCTACAAAGATTACTCAAATATTCGCCTGGGGTAGAAAGTGGCCACGCCCTGGGGGTCACATGGCTTATATAGACTTTAAGAATCTTTATACTCAGTTAAGTGTTTAATGGTCATTCGGCCCTCTTGTTATAAGTCAATATGATGCCTTAAGTCAGATGAGCGACTTAGGGCCATCTTGATCCTCTTGTTTACTTTCCTGGTCACACAGACAATAAAATATATTTACATATGTATATTGATTACTTACTGTTTCAGTCAATTTTAGATTAAATATGTTTATTTAATATAGTGCCTTTTTCTTGGACAATTTGGGAGTAAAATCTATTTACATTTGTATATAATAATATTTTCTTGGACAAAGTGAGATTACAATTATTATCATTTGTATACCCATGACTTCTTCGACAATTTGAGCTTAAAATATATTTACATCAGTATATTTGATTACTTCTTGAACAATATGAGGTCAAATTTATTCTCATTGATATAAAAACTGAAACTGAAACTGCAACTGGTTTATTTGATTAAACGCCTGTTACTATGAAATAAACATATTCAATGGCATTTTACAAAAACAAAGCTATAAGTAAATAAAATATATCATAATAGTTCGTAATTATTATAAAAGTAAAGCATTAGCCTCAAAAAACAATATAAAACATTCAACGCAAGTAAACAATTAAGATTTTGAAGACAAAATTGATATACTGTTTACTTCTTTGACAATTTGAGCTTAAAATCTATTTATATCTGTATATTTGATTACTTCTTGGACACTTGGAGGTTAAATTTATGTATCATTTATATATTGATTACTACTTGGAAAATTTCAGGTTGAAATCTTTTTTCAAATGTGTACATTGATAACTTGGACAAATTTAGATTAAATTTGTTATCATTTATATACTATCAGTCTGATTAATTTATTTACATTTGTATGTGGATTATTTTTTTGACAATTGTTGTTAGAATATATGTCAAATTGCCTATTATTTATTTCTTGGACAATTTAAGGTTAAAATATATTTACATTTGTGTATTGATTTCTGCCTGACCTCCATTAGGTTTGGCGGGTTATTTATTATGTCATGATGTATGGGCAACTAATCATATACTTGAAATTAAATTTGACCACCTGGAGTTTCTTGACATTTAACGCAGCTCAAGTTTTATTAAATGGTTGACATGTTTATTTGTAATTTACCAAAAACAGTCCTTTGTCGAATCATTGTTTTTTTAAAACCAATGCACTTACATTTATGACTTCCAAAAATAAGCGAAATAGTTATGTACCGAAACGTGTTCAGGTGACATTTGTGTTCGTTTTCATTTTTGAAATCAGTCAGAAGCAATGCAGCCTAGTGACGATATCCAAGAATGTGGCCACAGTGTTGCAGAAACGTCCTAGTTGTATGTCGCATCAATGGTAAATATTTCACCATGTTTGTCAGTTTGGTACCCACACACTATCAGTCTCAACAGCCTCTAAATTAGTGTCAGTAGTTTCAGTTTGTACGAAACAGACCGACTGTAAATGTGCAAATATGCATAATTTATTTACGTAGCGCAATGCTTAAATAAACAGCATAACATTTTATTTCATTACGTTAAAACTAATTCCCTCAGAACAAAATACATGTATGATATTCACTTATAGTTCAAATAAATGTAACAAAATATAGAAAGCCAGTAGTATGCAAAGATACTAATAAAAAACGAACTACTAACAATGATAGTACAGCGAAAGAGACTTGCTTTCCATATAAACAAACTGTACAGAAACTTAATATGTAGGGTAGCATACGTACTATTAAACTATTATTTACATTTGTATTTAATGAATACACGTTGTTTTCACTATATCAAAGTTTAATGAAAGTACTATAATGACTTTATATACACCAACATAATGTATTTTGTTTACGAAATATTTCCTTAGATCTTCATTGTATTATGATTGTAAATGATCTCTTTAATTTATGTCTACATTCATATTTCAGGCACTTACGACTAACAATCCCGGCGATTTCAGCTTTTAACAAAGGCGTGTGTGGTTAGTGTATATGATATGCCCAAAATACATCAATAAATCACACATCAACATAGACAAACCGAACAATATACATATAAAAATGTATTGTAGTTGAAAGTATGTTATCTATTAACAGACGTAATCATTTTTAGTGAATAAAGATTTTTCGAATGTGACATTGACATGTTTTGTGCAAACCTTTTTGGAATCGGGGGGGGGGGGGGGGGGGTAGTGGTGTTCAAGTAAAGAAGGATTAAACTTGGTCTTTGACTGCCGGACACACCAGGACGCGTTTAATGTGTCGTTGCTGGTTTCAATTAAAGGTGTGGTTGCCGGTTTTGACGGTTTCGGTGGATATTTGTTTTTGTGCTGAAGAACTCTATGCTATAACGTTTGTAAATATGTGACATTCACAAAGACAAAATGTGCTTATGGAAGGTGTTCTTTTACGTTTGACGGTTGTGCAGTATTCTTAAGATTAGCTTTCAGCAGCGTGCTCTTATGTAATTCTGTTTTAACGTTTATATAATTGATGAACAATTTAAGTTTTGTCATTGTCATTGATGGTATGTTATTTTTTATAATCATTCTGTATTTTCTTCTTTACATTTGCAAAACAAATTTGTGTTGCATTAGTATTTTGCATTATATTTCTGTTCATATATCAATGGTCTAATTACTAATTAATTCATGAATTACAGTGTTCTAGTATACTGCTGAAGTGTTTTAATTTTCCAATGCGAAAAACAGTATTGTATTTAATCGTCTTATGTTTTAATTATTTCTAATTGAAATATTAAGTTATTTATGTCGATCAGGCTATGCTTTTATAGTTCCACGACGGATTCTCTTTATGTTGTACTAGTGACTGTCTGATTATGTACATTGTCTTTGTTATGTATGCCAATGTGTTCTTTGATTTATGTAGACAGCTGTACATGTTTATAATATCATTGATTTCTTGCATCTAGAATTTGATGCTAAAATTAGTAAGTTGTTTCACAGTGTATGTACGTTCCTCTGATAAAACTACTGTTTCACTGATTATTATCAATACATACACATTGTCTTACATTTTGTTATTGCGACAAACAGTGTTTATTTTTGTATAACATTTAACGCAATTAACGTGTTTGGTCACAATAGACGTTTCAAAATAGGTCAGTTGAATGCAAATTAATCCAGTGTTGTACCAAATTATTGCACTAAGATATCACGTGTTTTACGTCTGATCTTCTTTATTCAAAAATATTGTGAAGTGCTTGTGAAACTCGATGGATGGAAGTAATCTTTTAGCATTAGTTGAGAAGGAGTTACTTCCAATGTCCAAAATCTCAAATATGTGTATGTTGTTTTTATTAAAATAAGTATTGTTATCCAAGGAGCCCATCGGAAATAAGCTTTGAAGCTTGCATGGGCCATCCTAGGTTACTATACACTATGACTATCTACCATCAATTTATTCGCATTAATTGATTCAAACAAATGTTATATTGCCCCGTAATAGCTGTTCCTCTAGCATATTCAATTGTAATTTGAGTAAATTCAAGTGCACTTGATAGTTTTTTATAATCACTCGTTATCTATCTATTTAACGTCTATTGTTCTTGAGAACTGACTGTTTACACGTGTTCCGTTTGAACTTGCAGCAATTTTTTTTCAATAAACAGAAACAAATTAATGTTATGTTATTAGTGTATTTCAAATGCCCTGTTTTGATGCATTCTGTTCCAAATCCAAAAGTGCTAAGTATAATACATTATAAAAGTGGGATAACACATGCATAAGTCGTAGAAATATAAACTAAAGATACCATATGTTCTAAAACATCCAAAAGTTAAAATACAGTCAAATATAAAAATACACGTAAACCAAATTGACTCTGTAAATCTTAAAATCGAACTGATGGACAGTTCTTAATTATGTTTCTTTTTCCTGTTCAAACAAATAGGCAAGATTAGACGATAT
>CM051026.1:11812399-11884513 GCA_027627225.1 Congeria kusceri | reverse complement strand
CTAAGTAAACGTTCCCTACAGCAGATGTCTAAGATGAAGACTACGTGTAGTATATTTATATCAAACATTAATGATAAGGTGATGGCACAAACTGGGCACTAAGTAAACGATCTCTACAGCAGATGTCTAAGATGAAGACTATGTGTAGTATATTTTTATCAAACATTAATGATAAGTTGATGGCACAAATTGGCACTAAGTAAAAGTTCCATACAGCAGATGTCTTAGATGAAGACTATGTGTAGTATATTTTTATCAAATATTAATGATAAGTTGATGGCACAAACTGGCACTAAGTAAACGATCTCTACAGCAGATGTCTAAGATGAAGACTATATGTAGTATATTTTTATCAAACATTAATGATATGTTGATGGCACAAACTGGCACGAAGTAAACGTTCCCTACAGCAGATGTCTAAGATGAAGACTATGTGTAGTATATTTTTATCAAACATTAATGATATGTTGATGGCACAAACTGGCACTAAGTAAACGTTCCCTACAGCAGATGTCTAAGATGAAGACTATATGTAGTATATTTTTATCAAATATTAATGATAAGTTGATGACACAAACTGGCACTAAGTAAACGTTCACTACAGCAGATGTCTAAGATGAAGACTATATGTAGTATATTTTTATCAAACATTAATGATAAGCTGATGGCACAAACTGGCACTAAGTAAACGTTCCCTACAGCAGATGTCTAAGATGAAGACTATGTGTAGTATATTTTTATCAAATATTAATGATAAGTTGATGGCACAAACTGGCACTAAGTAAACGTTCACTACAGCAGATGTCTAAGATGAAGACTATGTGTAGTATATTTTTATCAAATATTAATGATAAGTTGATGGCACAAACTGGCACTAAGTAAACGTTCCCTACAGCAGATGTCTAAGATGAAGACTATATGTAGTATATTTTTATCAAACATTAATGATAAGTTGATGGCACAAACTGGCACTAAGTAAACGTTCCCTACAGCAGATGTCTAAGATGAAGACTATGTGTAGTATATTTTTATCAAACATTAATGATAAGTTGATGGCACAAACTGGCACTAAGTAAACCTTCCCTACAGCAGATGTCTAAGATGAAGACTACGTGTAGTATATTTTTATCAAACATTAATGATAAGTTGATGGCACAAACTGGCACTAAGTAAACGTTCTCTACAGCAGATGTCTAAGATGAAGACTATGTGTAGTATATTTTTATCAAACATTAATGATAAGTTGATGGCACAAACTGGCACTAAGTAAACTTTCCCTACAGCAGATGTCTAAGATGAAGACTACGTGTAGTATATTTTTATCAAATATTAATGATAAGCTGATGGCACAAACTGGCACTAAGTAAACGATCTCTACAGCAGATGTCTAAGATGAAGACTATGTGTAGTATATTTTTATCAAACATTAATGATAAGTTGATGGCACAAACTGGCACTAAGTAAACGTTCCCTACAGCAGATGTCTAAGATGAAGACTATATGTAGTATATTTTTATCAAACATTAATGATAAGCTGATGGCTCAAACTGGCACTAAGTAAACGTTCCCTACAGCAGATGTCTAAGATGAAGACTATATGTAGTATATTTTTATCAAACATTAATGATAAGCTGATGGCTCAAACTGGCGCTAAGTAAACGTTCCCTACAGCAGATGTCTAAGATGAAGACTACGTGTAGTATATTTTTATCAAACATTAATGATAAGCTGATGACACAAACTGGCACTAAGTAAACGTTCCCTACAGCAGATGTCTAAGATGAAGACTACGTGTAGTATATTTTTATGAAACATTAATGATAAGCTGATGGCACAAACTGGCACTAAGTAAACGTTCCCTACAGCAGATGTCTAAGATGAAGACTATGTGTAGTATATTTTTATCAAATATTAATGATAAGTTGATGGCTCAAACTGGCACTAAGTAAACGATCTATACAGCAGATGTCTAAGATGAAGACTATGTGTAGTATATTTTTATCAAATATTAATGATAAGTTGATGGCACAAACTGGCACTAAGTAAACGATCTCTACAGCAGATGTCTAAGATGAAGACTATGTGTAGTATATTTTTATCAAACATTAATGATAAGTTGATGGCACAAACTGGCACTAAGTAAACGTTGTCTACAGCAGATGTCTAAGATGAAGACTATGTGTAGTATATTTTTATCAAACATTAATGATAAGCTGATGACACAAACTGGCACTAAGTAAACGTTCCCTACAGCAGATGTCTAAGATGAAGACTATGTGTAGTATATTTTTATCAAACATTAATGATAAGCTTATGGCACAAACTGGCACTAAGTAAACGTTCACTACAGCAGATGTCTAAGATGAAGACTATGTGTAGTATATTTTTATCAAATATTAATGATAAGTTGATGGCTCAAACTGGCACTAAGTAAACGATCTCTACAGCAGATGTCTAAGATGAAGACTATGTGTAGTATATTTTTATCAAATATTAATGATAAGTTGATGGCACAAACTGGCACTAAGTAAACGTTCCCTACAGCAGATGTCTAAGATGAAGACTATATGTAGTATATTTTTATCAAATATTAATGATAAGCTGATGGCACAAACTGGCACTAAGTAAACGTTACATACAGCAGATGTCTAAGATGAAGACTATGTGTAGTATATATTTATCAAACATTAATGATAAGTTGATGACACAAACTGGCACTAAGTAAACGATCTCTACAGCAGATGTCTAAGATGAAGACTATGTGTAGTATATTTTTATCAAATATTAATGATAAGTTGATGGCACAAACTGGCATTAAGTAAACGTTCACTACAGCAGATGTCTAAGATGAAGACTATGTGTAGTATATTTTTATCAAATATTAATGATAAGCTGATGACACAAACTGGCACTAAGTAACGTTCCCTACAGCAGATGTCTAAGATGAAGACTACGTGTAGTATATTTTTATCAAACATTAATGATAAGTTGATGACACAAACTGGCACTAAGTAAACGTTCCCTACAGCAGATGTCTAAGATGAAGACTACGTGTAGTATATTTTTATCAAACATTAATGATAAGCTGATGGCACAAACTGGCACTAAGTAAACGTTCCCTACAGCAGATGTCTAAGATGAAGACTATATGTAGTATATTTTTATCAAATATTAATGATAAGCTGATGGCACAAACTGGCACTAAGTAACGTTCCCTACAGCAGATGTCTAAGATGAAGACTATATGTAGTATATTTTTATCAAACATTAATGATAAGTTGATGGCACAAACTGGCAATAAGTAAACGTTCTCTACAGCAGATGTCTAAGATGAAGACTATATGTAGTATATTTTTATCAAACATTAATGATAAGTTGATGGCACAAACTGGCACTAAGTAAACGTTCCCTACAGCAGATGTCTAAGATGAAGACTATATGTAGTATATTTTTATCAAATATTAATGATAAGCTGATGGCACAAACTGGCACTAAGTAAACGTTCCCTACAGCAGATGTCTAAGATGAAGACTATATGTAGTATATTTTTATCAAATATTAATGATAAGCTGATGGCACAAACTGGCACTAAGTAAACGTTCCCTACAGCAGATGTCTAAGATGAAGACTATATGTAGTATATTTTTATCAAATATTAATGATAAGCTGATGGCACAAACTGGCACTAAGTAAACGATCTCTACAGCAGATGTCTAAGATGAAGACTATGTGTAGTATATTTTTATCAAACATTAATGATAAGTTGATGGCACAAACTGGCACTAAGTAAACGTTCCCTACAGCAGATGTCTAAGATGAAGACTATATGTAGTATATTTTTATCAAACATTAATGATAAGCTGATGGCACAAACTGGCACTAAGTAAACGTTACCTACAGCAGATGTCTAAGATGAAGACTATATGTAGTATATTTTTATCAAACATTAATGATAAGCTGATGGCTCAAACTGGCACTAAGTAAACGTTCCCTACAGCAGATGTCTAAGATGAAGACTACGTGTAGTATATTTTTATCAAACATTAATGATAAGCTGATGACACAAACTGGCACTAAGTAAACGTTCCCTACAGCAGATGTCTAAGATGAAGACTACGTGTAGTATATTTTTATCAAACATTAATGATAAGCTGATGGCACAAACTGGCACTAAGTAAACGTTCCCTACAGCAGATGTCTAAGATGAAGACTATGTGTAGTATATTTTTATCTAACATTAATGAGAAGCTGATGACACAAACTGGCACTAAGTAAACGTTCTCTACAGCAGATGTCTAAGATGAAGACTATGTGTAGTATATTTTTATCAAACATTAATGATAAGCTGATGGCACAAACTGGCACTAAGTAAACGTTCACTACAGCAGATGTCTAAGATGAAGAGTATGTGTAGTATATTTTTATCAAATATTAATGATAAGTTGATGGCTCAAACTGGCACTAAGTAAACGATCTCTACAGCAGATGTCTAAGATGAAGACTATGTGTAGTATATTTTTATCAAATATTAATGATAAGTTGATGGCACAAACTGGCACTAAGTAAACGATCTCTACAGCAGATGTCTAAGATGAAGACTATATGTAGTATATTTTTATCAAACATTAATGATAAGCTGATGGCACAAACTGGCACTAAGTAAACGATCTCTACAGCAGATGTCTAAGATGAAGACTATGTGTAGTATATTTTTATCAAATATTAATGGTAAGCTGATGGCACAAACTGGCACTAAGTAAACGTTCTCTACAGCAGATGTCTAAGATGAAGACTACGTGTAGTATATTTTTATCAAATATTAATGATAAGTTGATGGCACAAACTGGCACTATGTAAACGTTCCCTACAGCAGATGTCTAAGATGAAGACTACGTGTAGTATATTTTTATCAAATATTAATGATAAGTTGATGAAACAAACTGGCACTAAGTAAACGTTCCCTACAGCAGATGTCTAAGATGAAGACTATGTGTAGTATATTTTTATCAAACATTAATGATACGCTGATGGCACAAACTGGCACTAAGTAAACGTTCTCTACAGCAGATGTCTAAGATGAAGACTATATGTAGTATATTTTTATCAAATATTAATGATAAGTTGATGACACAAACTGGCACTAAGTAAACGTTCCCTACAGCAGATGTCTAAGATGAAGACTATATGTAGTATTTTTTTATCAAATATTAATGATAAGTTGATGGCACAAACTGGCACTAAGTAAACGTTCCCTACAGCAGATGTCTAAGATGAAGACTATGTGTAGTATATTTTTATCAAATATTAATGATAAGTTGATGACACAAACTGGCACTAAGTAAACGATCTCTACAGCAGATGTCTAAGATGAAGACTATGTGTAGTATATTTTTATCAAATATTAATGATAAGTTGATGGCACAAACTGGCCCTAAGTAAACGTTCCCTACAGCAGATGTCTAAGATGAAGACTACGTGTAGTATATTTTTATCAAATATTAATGATAAGTTGATGACACAAACTGGCACTAAGTAAACGTTCCCTACAGCAGATGTCTAAGATGAAGACTATGTGTAGTATATGTTTATCAAATATTAATGATAAGTTGATGGCACAAACTGGCACTAAGTAAACGTTCCCTACAGCAGATGTCTAAGATGAAGACTATATGTAGTATATTTTTATCTAATATTAATGATAAGTTGATGACACAAACTGGCACTAAGTAAACGTTCCCTACAGCAGATGTCTAAGATGAAGACTATATGTAGTATATTTTTATCAAATATTAATGATAAGTTGATGGCACAAACTGGCCCTAAGTAAACGTTCTCTACAGCAGATGTCTAAGATGAAGACTATGTGTAGTATATTTTTATCAAATATTAATGATAAGCTGATGACACAAACTGGCACTAAGTAACGTTCCCTACAGCAGATGTCTAAGATGAAGACTACGTGTAGTATATTTTTATCAAATATTAATGATAAGTTGATGACACAAACTGGCACTAAGTAACGTTCCCTACAGCAGATGTCTAAGATGAAGACTATGTGTTGTATATTTTTATCAAATATTAATGATAAGCTGATGACACAAACTGGCACTAAGTAACGTTCCCTACAGCAGATGTCTAAGATGAAGACTACGTGTAGTATATTTTTATCAAACATTAATGATAAGTTGATGACACAAACTGGCACTAAGTAAACGTTCCCTACAGCAGATGTCTAAGATGAAAACTACGTGTAGTATATTTTTATCAAATATTAATGATAAGCTGATGGCACAAACTGGCACTAAGTAACGTTCCCTACAGCAGATGTCTAAGATGAAGACTATGTGTAGTATATTTTTATCAAACATTAATGATAAGCTGATGACACAAACTGGCACTAAGTAACGTTCCCTACAGCAGATGTCTAAGATGAAGACTAGGTGTAGTATATTTTTATCAAATATTAATGATAAGTTGATGGCACAAACTGGCACTAAGTAAACGTTACCTACAGCAGATGTCTAAGATGAAGACTATGTGTAGTATATTTTTATCAAATATTAATGATAAGTTGATGGCACAAACTGGCACTAAGTAAACGATCTCTACAGCAGATGTCTAAGATGAAGACTATATGTAGTATATTTTTATCAAATATTAATGATAAGCTGATGACACAAACTGGCACTAAGTAACGTTCCCTACAGCAGATGTCTAAGATGAAGACTATGTGTAGTATATTTTTATCAAACATTAATGATAAGCTGATGACACAAACTGGCACTAAGTAACGTTCCCTACAGCAGATGTCTAAGATGAAGACTACGTGTAGTATATTTTTATCAAATATTAATGATTAGTTGATGGCACAAACTGGCACTAAGTAAAGGTTACCTACAGCAGATGTCTAAGATGAAGACAATATGTAGTATATTTTTATCAAATATTAATGATAAGTTGATGGCACAAACTGGCACTAAGTAAACGTTCCCTACAGCAGATGTCTAAGATGAAGACTCTATGTAGTATATTTTTATCAAATATTAATGATAAGCTGATGGCACAAACTGGCACTAAGTAAACGTTACCTACAGCAGATGTCTAAGATGAAGACTATATGTAGTATATTTTTATCAAATATTAATGATAAGCTGATGACACAAACTGGCACTAAGTAAACGTTGCATACAGCAGATGTCTAAGATGAAGACTATGTGTAGTATAATTTTATCAAACATTAATGATAAGCTGATGGCACAAACTGGCACTAAGTAAACGTTACATACAGCAGATGTCTAAGATGAAGACTATGTGTAGTATATTTTTATCAAATATTAATGATAAGCTGATGGCACAAACTGGCACTAAGTAACGTTCCCTACAGCAGATGTCTAAGATGAAGACTATGTGTAGTATATTTTTATCAAATATTAATGATAAGTTGATGGCACAAACTGGCAATAAGTAAACGATCTCTACAGCAGATGTCTAAGATGAAGTCTATGTGTAGTATATTTTTATCAAATATTAATGATAAGTTGATGGCACAAACTGGCACTAAGTAAACGTTTCCTACAGCAGATGTCTAAGATGAAGACTATATGTAGTATATTTTTATCAAATATTAATGATAAGTTGATGGCACAAACTGGCACTAAGTAAACGTTCCCTACAGCAGATGTCTAAGATGAAGACTACGTGTAGTATATTTTTATCAAATATTAATGATAAGCTGATGACACAAACTGGCACTAAGTAAACGTTCCCTACAGCAGATGTCTAAGATGAAGACTATATGTAGTATATTTTTATCAAATATTAATGATAAGTTGATGGCTCAAACTGGCACTAAGTAAACGATCTCTACAGCAGATGTCTAAGATGAAGACTATATGTAGTATATTTTTATCAAACATTAATGATAAGCTGATGACACAAACTGGCACTAAGTAAACGTTCCCTACAGCAGATGTCTAAGATGAAGACTATGTGTAGTATATTTTTATCAAACATTAATGATAAGCTGATGACACAAACTGGCACTAAGTAAACGTTCCCTACAGCAGATGTCTAAGATGAAGACTATATGTAGTATATTTTTATCAAATATTAATGATAAGCTGATGACACAAACTGGCACTAAGTAACGTTCCCTACAGCAGATGTCTAAGATGAAGACTATATGTAGTATATTTTTATCAAATATTAATGATAAGCTGATGGCACAAACTGGCACTAAGTAACGTTCCCTACAGCAGATGTCTAAGATGAAGTCTATGTGTAGTATATTTTTATCAAATATTAATGATAAGCTGATGACACAAACTGGCACTAAGTAACGTTCCCTACAGCAGATGTCTAAGATGAAGACTATATGTAGTATATTTTTATCAAATATTAATGATAAGCTGATGACACAAACTGGCACTAAGTAACGTTCCCTACAGCAGATGTCTAAGATGAAGTCTATGTGTAGTATATTTTTATCAAATATTAATGATAAGTTGATGACACAAACTGGCACTAAGTAAACGTTCCCTACAGCAGATGTCTAAGATGAAGACTACGTGTAGTATATTTTTATCAAATATTAATGATAAGTTGATGACACAAACTGGCACTAAGTAAACGATCCCTTCAGCAGATGTCTAAGATGAAGACTACGTGTAGTATATTTTTATCAAATATTAATGATAAGTTGATGACACAAACTGGCACTAAGTAAACGTTCCCTACAGCAGATGTCTAAGATGAAGACTATGTGTAGTATATTTTTATCAAACATTAATGATAAGCTGATGGCACAAACTGGCACTAAGTAAACGTTCCCTACAGCAGATGTCTAAGATGAAGACTATATGTAGTATATTTTTATCAAATATTAATGATAAGTTGATGGCACAAACTGGCACTAAGTAAACGTTCCCTACAGCAGATGTCTAAGATGAAGACTACGTGTAGTATATTTTTATCAAACATTAATGATAAGTTGATGACACAAACTGGCACTAAGTAAACGTTCCCTACAGCAGATGTCTAAGATGAAGACTACGTGTAGTATATTTTTATCAAATATTAATGATAAGCTGATGGCACAAACTGGCACTAAGTAAACGTTCCCTACAGCAGATGTCTAAGATGAAGACTATGTGTAGTATATTTTTATCAAATATTAATGATAAGTTGATGACACAAACTGGCACTAAGTAAACGATCCCTTCAGCAGATGTCTAAGATGAAGACTACGTGTAGTATATTTTTATCAAATATTAATGATAAGTTGATGACACAAACTGGCACTAAGTAAACGTTACCTACAGCAGATGTCTAAGATGAAGACTATGTGTAGTATATTTTTATCAAATATTAATGATAAGCTGATGACACAAACTGGCACTAAGTAACGTTCCCTACAGCAGATGTCTAAGATGAAGACTATGTGTAGTATATTTTTATCAAATATTAATGATAAGTTGATGACACAAACTGTCACTAAGTAAACGTTCTCTACAGCAGATGTCTAAGATGAAGACTATGTGTAGTATATTTTTATCAAATATTAATGATAAGTTGATGACACAAACTGGCACTAAGTAAACGTTCCCTACAGCAGATGTCTAAGATGAAGACTATGTGTAGTATATTTTTATCAAATATTAATGATAAGTTGATGGCACAAACTGGCACTAAGTAAACGTTCCCTACAGCAGATGTCTAAGATGAAGACTACGTGTAGTATATTTTTATCAAATATTAATGATAAGTTGATGGCTCAAACTGGCACTAAGTAAACGTTCCCTACAGCAGATGTCTAAGATGAAGACTATATGTAGTATATTTTTATCAAATATTAATGATAAGCTGATGGCACAAACTGGCACTAAGTAAACGTTCTCTACAGCAGATGTCTAAGATGAAGACTA
Organism: Congeria kusceri; assembly: GCA_027627225.1. Taxonomy (NCBI): domain Eukaryota; kingdom Metazoa; phylum Mollusca; class Bivalvia; order Myida; family Dreissenidae; genus Congeria; species Congeria kusceri. The sequence continues at coordinate 11,874,590 of CM051026.1, read as the reverse complement.
TATGTAGTATATTTTTATCAAACATTAATGATAAGTTGATGACACAAACTGGCACTAAGTAAACGTTCCCTACAGCAGATGTCTAAGATGAAGACTATATGTAGTATATTTTTATCAAATATTAATGATAAGCTGATGACACAAACTGGCACTAAGTAAACGTTCTCTACAGCAGATGTCTAAGATGAAGACTACGTGTAGTATATTTTTATCAAATATTAATGATAAGCTGATGACACAAACTGGCACTAAGTAAACGTTCTTTACATCAGATGTCTAAGATGAAGACTATGTGTAGTATATTTTTATAAAATATTGCCAAATATTTACATTATAATATTTTTTATTAACCTACATTTATTTGACCAATCATACTTAATATAAATTGTGTCTTATGTTATTGCAACTTAGTAACTTTGGACCAAGTGCATGACAAATACTAAATATTAATACACTTGGAATTATGTTGCAACTGAGTCAAAACAATCGTCAAACAATTCATTTCTTTTTCAGAAAATCCAAATATAAAAACTTTCATAATTTTAAGATTTTTCTTAATTTTTGACTAAGATAAAATACCAGCCCAGATGCATATCTAAAAAAAAAAATCTGTTAAAAAGTCCCTTAAGTAGCACACTGGTTTGTTAGAGCTTCATGAACTTCAATCTTTGTCTCTTATATACCAACATACTAACATACACAATAGTAAAGCTTAAAAAAGTGTTTGTTTTCGCTTACCCGACCCCCCACCCCCACCCCCCACCCCTCTTTTTTTCGCCTACCCTAAAATGTTTGGAAAATGCGTTATTGGCGTATACGTTTTTTATATAAATACCGTTGGCCGCTTGTCTGTACAATAAAAAAGTAGTACTTTCTTACTTCTTTTCTTTCATCAGATGTATTCTGAATAAAAGCCGAATTTCATTTCGTCGCAAGTTTTAACCTACTACTACTTCTACTACTACTACTACTACTACTACTACTACTACTATTACTACTACTACTACTAGTACTACTACTACTTCTACTACCACCATCACTACTACTTCTACTACTACTACTACTATTACAACGCCTACTTCTAACCACTACCACTACTTCTGTTACCAGTACATTTATTTCACCATCGTTATTGTTCTCTCATCTACTATTTCTGTAGTGTGGGTTCTACTTCATCCATCAATTGCTAGTTAAATTAAACTTCCGAATATTGTACAGAAGAAAACAATGGCTCTAAACAAACAAATAGAAACTAATAATGTAAGCGATACAATAACACGGTTAACCGCCTCATTTCAACACTTTTTATCCGTTTGGTGTGAATAATGTACACATAAAGCGCACTCTTGTGACAGAGGTAACTGAAGACGTTTTAAGCAATCATTTAAGATACGATAAGCGACTTCTGCACTTCCTGGTCGCTGTGGTCAAGTCTGGCCTGCGCTGAAGATATTGTAGAGAATACTAGGTCAGTGCTGAATAAAGATGAGTTTAAATTGTAATTCAATTGAATTTATATTTTCTTGCATTGATATTTAATTTGAATTGCAATGCTGTGAGGTTAAAGTTTATTTACAAGTGCGTGTTTTGTTATTAATTATGGGCTAAGTGTGAGGTTCGGCATGCCTTTAAACCGGTTTAAACCCCCAATGCTTTGCATTGACCGTTCCAAGCCGGTGGATAACCATACTACAGTATTTCTAATTTGATATCATCTGACCCGTTATTGCTGCCATTTTGGGGAACAAGATTATAGTATTTCTACTTTGCTCTTATCTGACCCTTTATTAATACCATAGTGGGTAATCATAAATCAGTATTTAAAATTTACTTTTACCTGATCTTTAATTGCTACCACAGTGTGGAACCAGACTTCAGTATTTCTAATTTTCTGGCATCTGATCCATTATTGCTACCATAGTGCGGAACAAGACTACAGTAATTCTAATTTACTGATATCTGAGTCTTTATTGCTACCATATTGGGTAACCAAACTACAATATTTCAAATATTTATAATTTCCTGGTATCTGACCTTCAATTGCTACCATATTAGCTAACCAGACTACCATATTTATAATTTACTGTTATCTGACCCTTCATTGCTATCATATTGGATAACCAGACTACAATATTTATAATTTACTGGTATCTGAGCCATTATTGCTACAATATTGGGTAACCAGACTACATTATTTATAATTTACTGGTATCTGACCGTTTATTGCTATCATACTGGGTTAGGGTTCGGTATTTATAATTTTGTGTTATCTGACCCTTTATTGCTGCCATAGTAGGGAACCAGACAACTTTATTTTTAATTTGCTGCTGTCTGACATTTTATTCAAATATGGAGACAATTGGAAACAGAAACAACTTAACAATGAAAATGGTTCTGCAAATATATACTTAAATAGATAGATAGATGTTTAATAAAGTATTTATAAATTGATTACTTCACACATAGGTCCCGTTTTATAAACAAACAGTAAACTGACAAAAAAAATTATAATTATAAAAAAGTTGTAACCGTGACACTTTTCGCGGGCCCGAGAAAATTAGTAGTTGTAGTAAAATCGATATGAATGGAAATGTACATGAAGTTCCTCTAGGCGCATGCACACTTTGATAAATGTAGTCTAGCGTAGGAAAATGTCCTTGGATGAAGTGTGCGATTTTGTAGGCGTGAGTTCGAATCCTGCTGGAACCTTGTATTCCAAAAGAAAAATGACGTTGTACGAACTTTTTCTTAACGATCACATCAATATATTACTGCTTCAAGACAAATATTTTCGTGAAAAATGGGAATATGTGTGGTTTTAATAGGCGTCTATGTACCGTCGATATGGCCCTTTAACATTTGCTGTCTTTACTCGGTTTTGCTATAATCCATTAGGCGTAAAAAGTTGTTGTTTTCCGCTTACCCGACCCCCCCCCCCCCCCGCTATTTGTTTCCGCCGACCCTAAAAAATTTTTGGCCTATCAATCATACACTATTTCAGATTTTTGCCAGAAATCTCTTTTTTCGATATTTAAAGTTAAGGTACAGTTTCTTTGTTTGAACATTTTACATGCAGTCCAATATACTTAAAATGTGTGGTGAATATGTGGCGCAGAAAAAACGTTATTTTTGAGATTTAAGCGATAACCAACCATTTTTTGGCCTTACCGCTGCACTAACGTTTCAAATACTTTATGAAAAAACACACCCACATTCAAAGGGACGGTTTCACAGTTTGGGTTGGAAAAGCATTTTAAAAATAATAAAACCGGAATTTTTAAACAAGAAATTGCAGAATCTATCAAAATATTTTGTCTGCTTGGCTGTTTTGGTCATACAACATAATTATTTTGATATTTATTATGGCGTTTTAAGTAAAAAGTTACTAGGTTATGTCTACAAGGTCGCAAAATTTTCTCGAAAAATAACAGATTTTCGTCAAAAGTTTTACTTTGCACAAGCAATACGCTTTTCAAACCTTGAAATATAAACAGTAAATGTATCATAAAACAAGAAAAAGTCAATTTTAGAAATACTATTTTTTCACATTCAAAATCTGTTAAACTGCCCCTTTAAAATAATTTAATTTACACTGATGAAGCAATGTGTTAAAAATGTCGGTTTTCCAGACGATCATATTTATTAAGGAATATTTTATTTACATGAAAAATCAAAGATACGGCCAGAGTGTTTTTTTATTTTTAGTTTCTTGGATCCGCCGAACATATTTTTTTTTAATAACAAAAAAATAAAATTTTGCCGAAATATATATAAAATATATACCAAAAATTGATAAAAATAATTCATTAACAATGATACGATATTCTTCATGGATATTAACAGTTTTTAATTGACAGTTATAATATACAAAAACAGTGAACAAATTTAATTCACGAATAATCGTGTTAATGTTATATTATAACATGATACTCGTTATTTTCTTTATAGATAAAGAACAAAATGGTTGTTGTTAAACTATCCAATAAATAACGCTAAAAATGTCCCGATTCTGAGCGGAGCATAGTAAAAAGTAGTTCGAATTAGTATTGCAACAATATATGTCAAATCATGTTAGAATCCAAATCGCTCCTTTTGTCGTTCTGAAAATGCGTTGCTACTAAACAATTCGGGCTAACGCCCTTGTGGTTTTATTGCTATGCATCGGAGCTCCAAATCGTTGTTTATTGACCGATAAGCAACGATAAATTGAAAATCATTTCTTAATTAATGTTTATATGTAATACACGTTGCATTGATTATTATTATGTGCATAGCGAAAAAATGTGTTAATATTTTTTTTTTTTTCCGACTTGAAAGAGTTGTTGTTTTTTTTTAACTAAAAATAAAATAAACCTCCGGCCTAAGGTTGAATGTCAAATAGAACATTGCTTTTTTTAGACTTTTGGCTGAAGCCAATGGTGTTTAGAGAGGGTAATTTACAGGTATGGCAGAAAGCTACATCTTTTCTTTGCAGGATATGAGTCAGATAATCGAAACTTGATCGGGCCCTTCTTCAAAACAGCAACTACCCTGCTTCATCGGTGTTTTTGCATGGCTCATTGAAGATCGACTTGTTAGCTGGCATATATATAATTCCGTTTGCATTAGACAATTAGCGTGAACACTATTTTCTTTCTTCATTTTACAAATTAAATTGTATTATAATGTCGTTTAATATTGAATAAGAATGCTTTTAGTTTCTTTTGTCGTCAACAGTCTTTCTACCCTGTCAGCGCTTTGATTATCGCCAATACCCAGTTTTTCCATATTTGTTACACGTTATGTTTATATTTACTTTAAAATGTAATTTTCGCATACGTGTCTGTAGTTTACTTTAAAAATGGATGTTTAAGGTGAACAAATACTCTTAACATTCGACATTCGTATAAAAAGTATAAATGTAAAGCATACATTATATAAGTAAAAATGCGACAAAAACCCCCACAAACAAACAAAAATAAAAAAAAACAACAACAACAACACAGTAAACAAACCAACATTAAATACAGTAAAAGAAACGGATCGTCAACGATGCCATACTCAAAATTGTGAAATGACGTCATTATTTTGACGTCACAAAGTTATAATTCCCGAAATATTTTCAAATTAAACGCATTTAACTTAGATAGCACTTAAAATGTAACAAAACAACGTAAAAAAGCATTAAATAATAAGAAAATGTGTTCGTTTCTGTAGAATACCACATTTTTTCTTGTATTTTATATTCCTTTATACGAACTAGGAAGTGAAAACAGATTTATTTATAGACCATTACAAAAATTTAAAAATAAACTTAGAGAACAACGGTGACAGCATATGGGTAAAAGCTGTCATTTTACTTCAGTCGTTCGAAGTTGGTCGAATAAGGCAGATTTAAAGATTGGTTTACGTATCACTGTTGTGAAATGTGATTTAGAAAATATAGAAGGCGAAATCTTTTTGATTTTTGCTTTAAAATGATGGAGACTAATAAAATACATTTTCTGTTCTAATCGTTAATCTAAGAACATAGAAGAACGATGTCGGATTTTGTTTCACAGCAGAAAAAGGTCCGGAATTTTAAACAAGGTGTCAATGACACTTTAGGAAAGTTTGAACTCCATTCCGTAGCTTTTAAAGATCATTTGCGGAATATTGTTTCTTGTTCTGTTCCGGATGACGATGAAAGATTGCGGGAAGAGCTTCAAAATGTAAGTACTTTTTTATCTGAAAGTTTACTACTTTAGAATCACTTTCAATCTCTTCACCAGGACCATCATCCTCATCCTCATCCTCATCATCATCATCATCGTCATCATCATCATCATCACCATCTTCACCATAATAAACATCATCACCATCATCATCATTATATCATCATCATCGTCATCACCACCACCATCATCATTATCATCATCATCATCAGTGGCAGCAGTCGAAGTATCGCTATAATTATCAGCAATAGCCTGTGTTAGTATTATAAACTACATGTACAGTATGCTACTGTTCTATATCTCAAATTCAATTCTGTTTTGTGGTGTTATGCAATTTTTGTTTTAACCTGAACCAATCTATCTATCTATCTAGATACTCCCACTTCTCTCGGATCTAAAGAAGGTCACCACAGAAATGGAGAATCTAATCTTAGAATCCAAAAACAAGATTGCGGACAAACTTATCGTTCATCTTCGCCCAAAAGCGGGGGCTAGCGGAGGTCGCAAAAGAATGCCCTCAGAAAACGGTCAGTCGTTACATAGATGCGGTTTTTTATTTTCATATTTATAATCTCCCGCCGCAAAACGGGAGGGGGGTTATAGGAATGCCCTTCGTCCGTCCGTCCGTCCGTCTGTCCGTAACATGTTCGTGTCCGCTCCATATCTCCTATACCCTTTGAAGGATTTTCATGAAACTTGGCTCAAATGTTTAGGTCATTAAGACGATGTGTACAAGGCATGAGTCAGTTACGCCGGATCAAGGTAAAGGTCATGCTTGAAGGTCAAATATTCGAGCCTCCATTTCGTGTCTGCTCCATATCTCCTATGCCTTTTGAAGGATTTTCATGAAACTTGGCTCAAATGTTTAGGTCATTGAGACGATGTGCAGAAAGCATGGGCCTTTCACGCCAGCTCAATGTTAAGGTCACACTTGAAGGTTAAATTTTTGAGCCTCCATTTTCGTGTCCGTTGTTCGTGTCCGCTCCATATCCCCTATACCCTTTGAAGGATTTTCATGAAACTTGGCTCAAATGTTTTGCTCATTGAGACCATGTGCAGAAGGCATAAGCCAGTCACGCCAACTCTAGGTCAAGGTCACACCTGAAGGTTCAATGTTTGAGCCTGTATTTTCATGTCCGTTCCTGTGCCCTTTAAATTATTTTCACGAAACTTGCCTCAAATGTTTATCACAATGTGCAGAAGGCATGAGGCAGTCACGCCACCTCAAGGTCAAGGTCACACTTGAAGGTCAAATGTTTGAGCCTCCATTTATGAATCAGCTCCTTATCTCCTATGCCCTTTGAAGGATTTTCATAAAACTTGGCTTAAATGTTTATCACATTGAGGCGATGTGCAGAAGGCATGGAGCAGTCTTGCTACCTAAAGGTTAAGGTCACACTTAAAGGTCAAATGTTTGAGTCTCCATTTTAGTGTCAGCTCCATATTTAAATTTCTGAAACTGTACTTTCATATCTGGTCCAATAGTGCCAGATTAAGGTCAGTGTGATACTTCAAAGTCACCTTTAAAATCTAATGAAGGATCACGGCGGGGGATATAGCTGTCCTTTGGACTGCCTTGTCAGTATTGTTGTTGTTCTTTTTTTTCAACCGCTGTTTCGATCAGATCTGTGAAAACATAATAAAATATATCTAAAAATAATTTATAAATATATGAGAGAACTATTATCCTTCGAAATTTTACCACATAGCACAGATAAAAACTTGCCAAAAACAATAACAACAACAAACAATCCAATAACCATATTGTTTCTATTATTTAATTCTGTCACAAAATTGAAAACATTGAGCAAACACTTCACATATTACAACGTAAAACATTGAGCAAACTCTTCACATATTATAACGTAAAACATTGAGCAAACACTTCACATATTACAACGTAAAACATTGAGCAAACTCTTTACATATTATAACGTAAAACATTGAGCAAACTCTTCACATATTATAACGTAAAACATTGAGCAAACTCTTCACATATTACAACGTAAAACATTGAGCAAACTCTTCACATATTATAACGTAAAACATTGAGCAAACTCTTCACATATTATAACGTAAAACATTGAGCAAACTCTTCACATATTATAACGTAAAACATTGAGCAAACTCTTCACATATTACAACGTAAAACATTGAGCAAACTCTTCACATATTATAACGTAAAACATTGAGCAAACTCTTCACATATTATAAACGAAAACATTGAGCAAACTCTTCACATATTATAACGTAAAACATTGAGCAAACACTTCACATATTATAACGTAAAACATTGAGCAAACTCTTCACATATTATAACGTAAAATATTGAGCAAACTCTTCACATATTATAACGTAAAACATTGGGCAAACTCTTCACATATTATAACGTAAAATATTGAGCAAACTCTTCACATATTATAACGTAAAACATTGAGCAAACTCTTCACATATTATAACGTAAAACAAATCCTAAGCGAGGTTTATAATAGAGTAATCAATGTGTAAACTTCCGGTTGTGAACACCAAGATCTATATTATATTTTGTAGTGTATAAAGAAGAAATTATGTAGAACACAACTGACGGTGAGTTTGTAAGGTTGAAGCCCCTAATTCGCTATTCTGGATTGCCTGCCCCTGTCACTACGTTAATGGGTCAGGCATAAACGACAAATCGGCGGACAACAAGAACCTTTCGCGAAGATATAAGTTTATGAATAAAAAATTATAAATCAGGAGTTCATTTGACGACCACAAAGAATTTGAGTGGATAGAGGTAAATAGACTTTAATACACTCTTTTGTTTTGTGCTTCCAACAGTGTATATTGAGTTAAATGACACTAAAGTGAGTGAATAGTGTTACGGATAACTCATTCTCTGAAATTTCGGATTAAATTTCTGACAATAATTTATGTCGGTATATTAAAGTTTCATAAATAGTATTTTAGTTTTCAGATATTTATACACACCTTACATGTTTAAATGTTAAAATTTTGTTAATTATGATTTAATTATTATAATACTTTTAGTAAAGTTTTGAACATGACATAAAACATTATGAAAAGAAAACATTACTGACATAAAAGCTTAATACTAAAATATTATTTTTCGTTATGTTTGTTTTTCAGATGGACTATGAACAAGATCATCTGCCTGGTTTTCAACACATAACGGAACAGGATAGATTGGAAACTGACCAAATATATGCTGCTAATTTTCTGTATTACCCGCCCCTATCACTTCATTAATGGGTCAGGCGGCTGTGATAAAGACTGTTAACTATCCATACATATAGCGTTATTTTACCGCAGTATTTATTTTCAGATGGGATCTGACTGTTTTTTGTTTTTTTACCTGAATAGATTTATCTCATAATGCTGAATGTTCTGTCATTATTATGTGCAGCCAAATTATCCGTAATATCATGGAAGTGCTGTTTACAGTTTAGGGGAAAGTAGCATGATGAACATACATTTTTTGGCAATGCTGAGCATAGGCAATTATCCAAAACTATATTTACAACAATCGAAATAGTAAATGGTCTATAAGAATTATTTCAACACTTAACATATTGTAGAGACATTATCATACAGTGTTTGTTGTACTGTATAAGAATAGGTGTTGCCTTCATTTTATTGGTTTGAAAACAGTTCATTCATATGCATATACAGAATTACAAGAAGTGTACATTATGTTGTTACAGGCATTGTACAATATGTATTGTTGATGAAAATAAAGAATGATTTTTGTGTTGTATCTGTCTTTACTGTTTGTAAAGTTTTCATATACTTTGAATAAGCTTCAATTACAACTGAGAAAATTGCATATCTCACAATAAACAATTGGTTTGTCACATTTGTTAAAATTAGCTGTTCACAAAGTCATTATGGCATGTGTCCAGGATACACTTCTTAAATTCATATTTGGGAATATTTTAGTAGTATGCTTTGTTAAAGAAGTCAACTATCTAAATAAATATCATTACACTTTTTTAATAACAAATTCAGTTCAATAAAAATTACATTGTTGTTATACAAATTATATTTATTTATTATTTAAACCAAAGTTGACTATTATATTAGTGTGAACATAGTTTCTTTAAACGCGAAGCTTGGTCATTATTCAATAAAACAATCTTTACAAGGTGATGCATTGTATGGTACTGACTTTTTTTTTTATTGATATGCATATCTGTTGCAATTTAATATAGATTTAACTTGAAGCAATGCAAGAAAATTCAAATCGATCGTTTTCTAAACAAATTTCTGTCTTATGTATCACTAACATCTGGTAAGTCGGAGGTGTTGCTTTAGATTGAGTTAAGTAGGTACTATTAAGAACTGGGTACCTATAAGCAAATACAGGTATTAAGGATTGTCATTTCTATTTTATAACAATGAATTATTTACAGTATGTAATTCTTTTGTTGCACAAAGAAGTTACTTTGACGATGTGTAACAGGATTGAATTATGCACCCATTTCAAGAGTTACAATTAATAGAACATACATGCATCAAACGAATTGTGGATTAAAGTTCTTAAATAATCTCTATCCAGTAAATCACATTCATTGTGTGCCCATTTACCTTAAGTATATTCACGTGTATTCAAGCTACACAACCATAATTGGGATAGTAAGTATATTTCATGTTAAATGAATTCATAAACAATAACAAAATGTGAATAAAATGCACTAAATGTGTGATGTTACAATGAGCATATAACTTTCAGAGTTTTAGATATTTTTTTGCCATTATGGCCAATATATCTCTTTATGAAACATAGACATTACTGAAACGAGTCTTTCATCTGAAATCCCATTCTGGATTGTTAAGTCCGAAATACGCGTCACTTGTGTTTTCCTCTGTTTTAGCATTGACGTGTCGCTCATTGCACAAAAACTTTATTTTTGTAAGCTAACATAAATTTGCTTCAACAACGCCTTATGAATTACATATGGAGTCATTTTTATCAAAATTGCATTACTGCAGGCAAACCATCACAGCCGACATTTTCTTTGGTTTGTGCCAGGCGTACTATCTTGGTACGAACCGGGAACCAGGCAACTAATTCACAAGATTGAATACACTTGTAACGGTATTTGAATGGGGAAGATTTAACTGTTATCTTCAAGTTGCGACATATTTACTCAATTCTCTCATAATCGTCCTTTGAGAGCCAGTGGCGGCTATCATCAACATCATCATCATCTTCATCATCATCATCATCTTCACCATCATCATCATCATAATCACCACCACCACCACCATCATAATCATCACCATCATCATCATCATCATGATCATCATCATCACCACCACCATCATTATCACCTATGCAGATCAGCATATATTTGCATGTATGCTGATGACACCATCTCTCAGTGGACAATGTATTTATTGAGAATATGCATACAAATATTGAAGACATATCTCAGGGTTATTGTCGATAACAAAACATATCACCATCTTTTCGTATTTTTTATTTTCAAACAATTCTTTATCGATTATCCAAGTGGCAATATATTGATAATTTATTTGGGCACGAAGGTTGCATAGAATAGCAACGCTAGGTGAAAACGAAACAAAACACTCTAATATGAATTTAACATTATTTATATAAAATAATCACTGTGTTGAAAAATTCTTTAAGACGTAGATATGATTGATTCAAATAAACATAGGCATACAGTTTTAAATTGTAAGAAATTCAAAATTAAATACTTGCAGATTAAATGCATAATGATCAAAGTTATGCAATTAATTGCCCTTGCCTCAATTGAAATGAAATTGGAAATAAATTTCGATAATTTCAGTATATAATGTGGCTTGTCGTGGGAAAACTGGGCTTAATGCATAAAGTGCCGTCACGGTTCATACTGTGCAGTCCGCACTTGCTAATTTAGGACGGCAGTTTCCGCCTACAGTGGATTTATGTTTAGAAGATACTTCCTTGAAACAGAAAATACCACAAAAGCGAAAAGTGCCGTCCCGGATCTGCCTGTCCGGACTGCACAGGCTTATCCTGGACGACACTTTACGCACATGCATTAAACCCGGGTTTCCCACGACACGCCTCAAATACATTTGTATAATCCTTCAATATAATGGCAAAATCTCACTGAACGTGATAGTAAATATAAAAAACACCATATGCAAACTTTACATGGTCATTTATTTATCTTTTTGCTAAATTGTGTATTATATCAATTGCGTATATTATGCGCTCTCTTATTCGTAAATTACTAGTAATACTTTTTATACACGTCGTATTCTCGACGTAGCTATCTAAGGTCACTTATGACTTAGAATTTTGTATATGTGCACCAATGAAAAGTTAGAAATTTGGCGCGATACGCTAATTAGGCAGCGGTAAAATTGAATACCATTATTCTATTGGGCAAATTTTATTGCGCTGGAGAAATTTAGGGAATGCAAACTGTCAACAGAACAGAACAGAATATTTATTAAACTTAAGCATTACAAGCTTATCGTTATACAAATATACAATGAAAAGATACATGGTATGAGATATGTAAGGTTTTAACAAGTACATGTAAACATTTCTACTGTTAATATATTGATCTAGGAACACCCTCATTAGAGTGAGAGTGTTAAACGGTATGTTTAAGTATGGACACATAAAATAGACAGTAAACGGTTTAGTAAATAATACCATAAACCAGCAGCAAGGCTACAATGTCTGAACAATTCACCTACGTAAAAGCGAATAATGTATAATTTGTTAAACTATATACATTAATGTGTCTCTTAATTGGAAGGCTTTATGGCAATATATTGCCAGTTTTTGAATAATTGTTTTATTTTCGCATTTCATTAAACAAATATACTTAAGTATACTCGTGTGGGTATAGAAATATTTTGGAATGTATTCTTTTCGAATATGAATATATATGGGGCACTTAAGAACAAAATGGAATTCGTCTTCTATATCATTTAGATCGCATAGGGTACATTTTCTCTCATGTCTTGGAACATTATAGTGCCGGCCGATTTCAATATTTAATTTGTGGGATGATAAAAGTAATTTGGCCAAGACATTTCTGTATTTAGGATTTTGCAGCTGGCGTAAATATGCTGATTGTTCAAAATTTAGTTTAATTTCTCTATATACATCAAGAGATGTTGAATCTTCTAGGCTTGACCGCCAATTACTAACATAAATATCGCGAAGTCGAGTTCTTAACTTTGTAGTGAATGTTTCTATCTCAACAGAGTCAGGATATAACCATATTTCATTAAGACCAGATGATTGTAGTATAGAGCGTACCTGTGCGGCCCAATTTGTACAAGCATTATTTACATTTATGTTATTTACCTGATCATTTAAAATGGTATGTAAAATACAATTTTCTTGTTTAACCGAGTGAATCTTTAAAAAGTATTTAACCATTCTAATATATCTTTCGATATACAATGGAAATCTCCCCAATTCGCTATACAATGCAAGGGTATTCGTAGACGGTTTTACATTAAGAACCCATTTACAGAACTTCTTGTGTACTCTTTCTAAAACATCTCCTTGACCATGACCCCAAACTTCTGAACAGTAATTTAAGACGGATAGTACATAAGCGTCAACAAGATTAAACATTATGTTAAGTGGTACTTTGTTATTCTTAATTAAAGACATTAGTGAATATAGGGATCTCAGCCCTTTTCCCGCAAGTGTTTTCGTAGCTTGCGCGAATGACCCACCACTGGTAAACACAACCCCTAGGTAGTTAAACGAGTTAACAACTTCCACTTCTTGGTTATTATAAAACCATTTGTCGTTTACACCTAACCTCCCCCCTTTTCGAAAGACAATTACTTTAGTTTTCTCGATATTTACCGTAAGATTCCATTTTTGACAGTATGAATTTAGACTGTTAAGAGAGTGTTGTAAGCCCTCTTTAGATTCCGATATGAGCACTGCGTCGTCAGCGAACAATAATAAAAATATAGCGATTTGGTCAATATTAATACCCGCATCTATATTTTCTTGTAAATGCATCTCAATGTCATTTAGAAAGAGAGAAAAGCAGATCGGAGAGGTTATCTCCCCCTGGAATAATCCGAGGTTGCTATTGAAAAAATCCGACAATGTTCCTAAATGTTTCACACAGAGTTTAACTTCACTATACATCGACCGTAAAACGGATAGTAATTTTCCATCAATTCCTAATTTTATTAGCTTGTACCAAAGTCTTTTCCTATCTATACAGTCATATGCTTTCCGATAGTCCACAAAGCAGCAATACATTTTTTGCTTATTGGTTATTTGTCTTTGAATCAACGAGTGCAAAATAAAAACTGGGTCTATAGTACTATAATTGTTTTTGAATCCAAATTGGGCATCCGTTAAAACTGAATTTTCTTCTGCCCATAACTTTAGTCGCTCGTTCAATACTGTTGTAAACAATTTAGAGAAACAGCTTGTTAGAGTAATCCCCCTATAGTTATTTGGGTCGGACTGATCGCCTTTTTTATGAATCGGGATAATCAACACTGGTTTAATGTCTAAAATCTGGGGCCCGAGAAGTCTCCTTATATGGGTATGGACCGAAAATTCTGGGGTCCGAGAAGTTACGTAACCGATTGTCTCGGCCCACTTGTATTACGTTTAGGGTAAAAATGATATCTCAATATTAATTTCAACGCCGATTGCCTTTTTTAAAGAAATTTCTTGTTAAGAAATGCGTTATGGACATACATTGATATTTTCTCTTAATATTTAAATTATCGGACTTTATCAATTGTATAACGTTTGTGAGATCTACATCACATAGTAATGACAGCGGATGGTATTCATAAACAATTCTTGGTATTAAACCTATATAAAGTTTGTGAGATCTGCATCACATAGTAATGACAGCGGATGGTACTCACAAACAATTCTTGGTAAACCTATTGTTTAATAAAGTTAAAGTTAGTGTTTTGACATTATTCCGGATTATCAGATATTTCTATCAATGATTTGACATATTAAAGTTACTTTTATTATTCATATATTGATAAATTTTGAAATTAATAAACTAATATTTATTTTTATGTTCATGTTCCAGATTTGAGCCAAGACAGTGCCGTCTTCTCAGCGGGTAAGGATTTTATAATTATGTTATATTTTTATATATTTTATGTATTTAAGAAATAATTTTCGATGTATCGTTGTTTATCGGCAAATAAACAATGATTAAGAGCTCTGATGCATAGAAATTAAACCACGAGGGCGTGAGAAATAATTGTTTATTGGCCGATAAAAAACGATAATGAGAAAATGATTTCGATTCTAACATGATTTGACATGTATTTTTGCAATTTTTTTGTAATTGGAACTACTTTTTACTATGCTCCGCTCAGAATCGGGACTTCTTTCTGCTTTGTTTTATGAGTAGTTTAACAACGAAAGTTTTGTTGTTTGTCTAAAGAAAAATTAGCGAGTGTAATGTTAGAATAAAAAATAACGACATATTATTATATGAAGCTGGCAAGAGATTTATGTTATATTTTAGGCGTGTCGTGGGAAAACTGGGCTTAGCGCAAGTCCATAAAGTGAAGTCCCGCGCAGCCTGTGCAATCCGGAGAGGCTGATCCGGGACGGCACTTACGCACTTGCATGAAGCCTGGTTTTCCCACGACACGCCTAGTTTATACTAGATCTTTATAAGTATTCTGTGCATATGAAAACTTTCAATTTTTTTTTTTATTAATTTTAATTTCATATTTATTCGATATATTTAAATATAATTTCTAGACCGCTGTTAAATATGGAATTGATCAGATAATTGTCTTTAAAACACGTTTGTACTAAAATATGTTTGGTTTCTGTCATTAATTGCTGAACAAACTGTGCAAGGTTTTGATGTAGTAATGATGGAACAAATAATTCTCAAATAACCTTTTTATGAAAATGTATCTTTTATTAATAAAACTCTCAAATTTTCGCTTAAACACATCTTAAGTTACGAAGTTTCTTTAAGGGTTTATGAACGCAGGCTCTAGCTCACTTACCTTTTTATGCAGTTCAAAGTAAATCTTATTTCTTTTATTTCAATACGACGTACATAAGTCACAAACGTTTCCGGTTTATGAAAGTTTACATGACCCTGTGACTTAAGCATATCATAAGTTACGACTATTATACGACGTTTATGAACACTGGTACAAGGTTACAAACATCTGACATATGACACAATTTAAGTACACATATCAATACAACTTATATGAATCACAAAAGGTTTGTATAAGATAACATGAACCGTTGACTTAAGCGCATCTTAAGTTAAGACTATTATACGAGGTTTATCAACACTGGCCCTAGATTAATGGAATCTGACACAGTTTAAAGTACATTTGTCAATACTACGTATATTAATCACTAAAGGTTCGGTTGTTTGTAAGATTGCATGATTACTGTGTCTTAAGTACATCTTGAGTTACGACTATTATACGAAGTTTATGAACACTGGCCCTAGATTAATGAAATCTGACACAGTTTAAAGAACATACGAGGGCTGTTGCAGAAATTCGCTGAATTCTCTTTTCAAAAGTTTATTTTTGAATCATCTACAATGAAAACACATGCACAAGTTGTTTTACACATATCCTATTATATATTGAAATGGGTTTTTATTTTCTTTAATAGTTGAAAGATCTATTGGTATCTATAGCAACCACTATTTAGCGACTTGAAGCACGCCAGTTTTTATACAGTGTTGTTGAATAGTCAAACGTTATTCATTTTTGGCACGACAGCGCCGATGTAAGCGTCACATATCGACGCAATTTTGTTTAAGTTTGAAAACTTTGTGTTGAACGGTTACTTCCCAACAGCATTTTATCGTCATGGCTTCGCTTAACTGCTTGACGTCAACGGACGGTGTTAAGTTACGTTCTGTTGTCAAATTTTGCGTTGGACACAAACTATCTCCGGCGGAAACATTTAAACAAATCAATAACTCGGATACATTACCAAAGTGTGGAAAGACATTTGTGTACGAATGGCATGCGCGATTTAGGGACGATAGAAACCCTCCCCTATAGTCTGGACTTAGCCCCTAGCGACTTCCGTTTATTTCCCGACCTTTCGAATTAATTGAGAGACAACGCTTTGAAACATCATTATAATTACGAAACCAATCGAGAGAAATTATTTCATCATTCAATAAGGATTGGTTGAAGATTACATTTGACCAGTGGGTACATATCCAATATAGAAAGTATGTGGCTACAGGTGGTAGAGGAAATGAACCCCATTCTTCCATTTGACGTTAACGTGACGTTACATTGACGTCGGCGTGCTTCAAGTTCTACACAGTCCTCTTGTTCAATGTTCCATATAAAACTAACTGTTCTGTGCATCACTATAATTTTTGGTCTGAAAGTCAGTCATAAGTAAACGTATCTCAAGATGTATTTTGTTTTTCGATATATCACCTAAGAGAGGAGAAATATAATAATTCCGCGAATTTATGAAACAGCCCTCGTATGTCAATACAACGTATATGAATCACAAAACGCTCGGGTTTCGTAAAATTACACGAACATGTGACTTAAGCGCATTTTAAGTTACGACTGTTATACGAGATTTATGAACACTGGCCCTATATTACTTACGTCTGAAACAGTTTAAAGTTCATGTGTCAATACTACGTATATGAATCACAAAATGTTCAGATTTTATAAAATTACATGTTCACTGTGACTCAAGCACTTCTTAAGTTACAACTATTAAACGAGATTTATGAACACTGGCACAAGGTTACTTACATCTGACACAGTTGAAAGTATACATGTCAATACAACTTATATTTATCACAAAAGGTCCGGTTTTTGTAAGATTACATGATTATTGTGAGTAGTCACATCTTAAGTTACGACTAATAAACGAGGCTTATGAACACTGGCACTAGGTTACTAACATCGTTGAAAGTACATATGTTAATACAACGTATATGAATAAACAAAAGGTTCGATTTTTGTAAGATTACATGATTATTGTGAGGAGTCACATCTTAAGTTACGACTAATAAACGAGGCTTATGAACACTGGCACTAGGTTACTAACATCGTTGAAAGTACATATGTTAATAAACGTATATGAATAAACAAAAGGTTCAATTTTTGTAAGATTACAAGATTACTGTGACTTATGCACATCTGAATTTACGACTATTATGCGAGATTTATGAACACGGGCCCCAGGTTACCAACATCTGACTCAGTTAATTACATATTTCAATACAACGTATATGAATCACAAAAGGTTCGGGTTTTGTAAAATTGCATGTTTATTGTGACTTAGGCATATCTTAAGTTACGACTATTATACGAGATTTATGAACACTTGTCAAAGGTTTTTTCAATCATCTGACACAGTTTAAAGTACATATGTTAATACAACGTATATGAATCACAAAAGGCTTGGTATTTAAAATATTACAAAAATCCTGAAGCACATCTTATGTTACGACAATTATGCCAGGTTTATGAACACTGGCCCTAGATTACTGACATCTGACACAGTCTAATGTACATGTGTCAATACAACGTATATGAATCACAAAAGGTTCAGATTTTGTAAAATTACATGTTTACTGTGACTCAGGCATTCTTAACTTATGACTATTATACGAGGTTTATGAACACTGGTCCTAGATTACTCAAACTGTATGCAGTTTAAAGTAAGCTTTAAATAAAAGTGCCAATTAGACGAACATAAATTACAAAAGATATAGAATTGTGTGTTTTCAATAAACCCGTGACTTATAAGCACATCTTAAGTTACGACTATTATACGAGGTTTAAGAACACTGGTTCTAGGTTACTTTACATCTTAAACAGTTTAAATTAAACTTGAAATAAATGTGCCAATACATAGTCGAAACATAATACACAAACGATGCAATAGTTTGTGTTTTTAATGTTGACTCAAGCACTTCTTAAGTTACGACTATTGTACGAGGTTTATGAACACTGGTACTATGTTTCTTAATACGTTATGCAGTTTAAAGTAAGCTTTGAATAAATGTGCAAGTACGACGAACATAAATTACAAAAGATACAGTATTTTGTATTATAACACGACACGCGTAGTGTTTGCTATAGACAAAGAAGAAAATTTAGCGTTGTTAAACTACCAATAACTACGCCGAGAAAATAGTTCCGAAATTGCAAAATATAGTTTGCATTGCAATTGCACAATAGGTTGTCTGGTAATGTTAGAATCGAAATAATTTTCACATTGTCATTGTTTATCGACTTATATACAACGATTTGTCGTTCTAATGCAGTATATTAAACCACTCGGGCTAACACCCTCGTTGTTTAATTGCTAAGCATCAGAACTCCAAATCGTTGTCTATTAGCCGATAAACAACTTCATATGGAAAATTATTTCTTAATTTTCAATAAATATAAAAAATGAGTATGCTATAATGACTTAAGCACATGTTAAAGTATGAATTTACGGACACTGGTCTCTCCATGCTGCAATACAGTTTGAAGTAAACATTGAATAACTATGTCAATACGACACACATAAATCATAAAGATGTATACATTTTTTGGGGGGACTCTATAAAGCCGTGATCTCATTTTCATTTGATAACATTCTTGTCTTCACTTCCTAGTCGAAGATACAAATCAACTTTAAAGGCACTGTTGCAATGTTTAAACAATGTTTTAAAACGCCTTGGCAAAAAATCTTAACAACCTAACAACCTGGACTAATCATCGAATAATTAGCATCTAATCTGGTAGGGTTCGTGGCCTCGGTAAGTTCGTGGGCGAAATTATGACGTAATTTTCTCTTCAATGACGTAACGTCGCGTGTCCGAATTCTATGCAAGTGTGAGCCAAAGAACAGCTTGACTTGATACTATAACAATACATGTCTAGAAATCCGACATAAACATAAATGTAACTGTATAGTTGTAAAACATAAAATCGGATATAATTTTATCTGGTTATTATTTAGGTAAATAGATATGAATAAAAATTCAATGGTAATGTGCACATTAACTCAATTTTTATTTTATTTGTTTTTTGTTTGCAGATTCGCAAATGCTTTTACCGGAGGTATGTAAATAAAAATATATAGTAGGTTATCTTTGAATAAAGATTAGTTAATCTCGCGAGGTTTTGGAATCCTATGTTAGTTTTTAATATAGATAAGTTTAGAATTCTATATACGTGTTAAATGAAGACAAGTTTATATCGCGAGGTAGAGAATCATATGTAAGTGTTACCCGGTAAATAAAGATAAGTTTATCTCGCGAAATTTATACATTCTCTGTTCGTGTTGAGTAAAGGTAAGTTTGAAATCCAAAACTAGGCTGCAGTTATTCCCTCACAGATGTTCATTAAACCCAATAACACACATATTCTGGCTAATAAGTTTATGTACATCATAGAAATAATCAACATTAGGACTTGAACAAAGATACTCACTCGATTGAGATATATATATATATATATACCCTTACGGAATTCTCAAGAAGTTTCCAAAAACGCTTAGTCTAAGCATAATTATGTAACATATATTTGAAATAAAAACACATAGAAGTTACAAGAGCAATACAGAAAGATACAAAGATAAATATTAATAGTTTAGAAACAATAAACAAAAGTAGTACAGTAATATTAACGACTGTATTATACATATATGTAAATATATATACAACCTTTCTGATTTCAACCAGTAACCCAAATCAATTTGGTGCATTTTAATCACGAACATGTATCACGTTATTGAAGACCGCACATATTTTGCATTGACCGTTCCAAGACTGTGACCCTTGTTTGAATCATATTAACTTGTATTTTAATTTTGTTTCGTGTTTTTCTTCTTGTCTTGAATTGTATTGGCAGTTGGTCACTTGCCTTCAATAAACCGTGTTTTTGTCACCTTTGGGGAAAAGGTGGCGGTGGGTGCCCTTCAGATGGGGAATTTTACGGCAAACCAGGGATTTTTGTTAAGAAAAGCATTCTTACAGCTTTATAATCTACTAAACATTAATGAATAGTTTTGCTACACATCATAACTTAGATTTACTTGGTTTAATGATACATGGCTGTATTGTTTACGAAAATTCCTCTATCTAAGCCACTTTTTGTTAGAATGTGGTCAATGATATTTCAAATAAAAGCTTACATTCTACGGGGGAATTTTAAGATAAATAAAGGGGAAAAATATATTTTAAGCTGGGAAATGGGGCCGCATTTAGGCCCCAAATTGGCCCTACAACACTGATAAAGGACCGTTGGATATTAATAATAAACAGGGTTTTCTCCTGTGCATGAAGACTGGTGTTATGTGGTTTAGTATTTTTAATTTTTATTTACACTTAAATGATTTATGAATACTTCTTGGCCAAGTGTAATGTTCGGGCGCCCGTAAACCGGTTTAAGCCCCCAATGTGTTTTTGCATTGACCTTTCCAAGGCGGTGACCCCAGTGTTATACATTTTTCAGTTTTGGTGTATTTTTGTCTGTTATGTGATTATATGTTGTAAATTGTGTGCATGTCCTTTTAAGTGAATAATTTTGATACAGTGTGAGGTTTGGCGCCCATGAAACCGGTTTGAACCCCGGCATTGCATTGACCGTTCCAAGGCGTTGACCCCCGTTTTATTCATTGGTCAACTATCATAAATAAAGGACCGCGGGCTGCTAATACGAGTTTTATCCTGCTGTCGCAACTGGAGTTTCACTTTGTTAAATTTCTATACCTTATATAATACAAAGAAAACAAAAACAGTAACAAACACGGTAATATGTATTCCTAAAATTTATGGTCGGTTTAAAAGGGCATAACGGCGATATTTCGCATGCAAACGATTTCGCCCAACGACAAAACCCAATCTAATAACCGAAATTGTTCTTCGAAAAATTCTGTTAAAAAGGGAGACATGGTTCTCATAGGATTCGAACTCTCGCTTACAATTCGCGTTCTTTGAAAACTTTCTCCGTTAGGCAACGTTTATCAATGGCGCGCATGCGCGTAACGGTACCTCATGTACGTTTCATTCATATCGATTTTACTAACACATGTAGTACACATTTTCGCGCGCCCGCGAAATAGTCACCGGTAACTACTACTTATATAATAAAATAAAATATTTTTGCCAAATGTTTAAATAAACAAAGCAATGAATTTAACAATGCTTTCATGCAAATTCTCTGTAAATGAACTTTTTTTTAGCAAATGTTATTGTTGACCTAGCGTCGATACGCGTCTTTAATGTTGCATGTGGCGACCTACTTCCAACCCGGTTTGTGTAGAATTTCTATCTTTCTGGTGTTTTTTTAATAAAACGGTTTTGATGTCTACCTATTGAAAAACGATGATTTTGACTTCCTCATTTCTTTCACTCATATTTTATCCGATAAACCGAACAAGACCTGGTGCATTGAAATTAGCAGTCTACATTTTATCCGTTTAGGTTTGTTGTAAAGTTATTCAAATATGCTAAATAGTAAAACCTAACCTCATTGTACACACAAGTTTGTGATATAACGAATACTAGGTAAGGGTTGAATAAAAATAAATTTATTTAGCGAGGATTAGAAAACCTGAACCATGAGATTTAGGTGAGTGGTTCACGTTTTCGTGCGGTGCAAATAAACTTATCTTTATTCACACATACTTAGTCCCATCATTTTCTATCTTTGTTTAAAAAAAAAACGGAAAAAAAACACTCTAAATATTACGAAAAACATAAAATGACGTCACGATAAGCAACAAGATGACGTCATTCCTCTGCGCGTGTTTGTTTTATTCCACAGTGTTAAAGTAAAGACAAGATTTTTCCATGAGGGTGTTATTTGCAGGCGTGATGATGAATAAAACGGTGTATCTACCCAGTGGTTTCGGTCTGGAAAAAAGGACGCTTTGAATTACTTTTGAAGGTTATAAAAGCGTTAAACTGGTTTACCATTTACAAAGAACTAGCGACAGTATTGCTTCCGACACATCTTACGCATTATAAATATAATAAAGCATTCTGAAATCACATACCTATCTGGTTTGTTTGTCACGTTGGTTTTATTGGTGTTATATGATTTGGGTAACATAAGCCATTTAGACCGAACAAATCATGGTTTTTGCTTACTTCTCCGAAAAATCTAGGAGGGGGAAGTAAAAAATACCCTTTTTTTCTATAACTTTTTTTTTCTTCGCGTCATATTCACCGCACAGTTAAGGTAATTTGGACTGCTTGTAAAATGTTTAAACACCTCCGATCAAAGAAATTGTACCTTAGCTATTTAAGATCACAGAGAAAGACATTTCACAGTCTCAGTTTGAAATGAACTGTTTCAAAATATGAATGACCGAATGAGCCGCATATAATAAAAAACTGCAAATCTGACTGAAATTCAGAAAGAGTTAATGATCAATAGGCAAAAACACTTTTAGGGTCGGCGGAAAAAATAGGGGAGGTCGGGTATTAAACGAAACAAACAACTCGTTTACGTCTTATTTCTGTGACATTATAACGGACGGTTTTTTAATGTGATGGATGCGTTTTGGGTCTTTGAGAAATAAAAATTAATATTCTCAGGGACCGTATTCAAGAAACATCTTAAATTGATCTTAAACTATTTTCACTTTCAAATAAGTTCCATTTTGTGTAAGGTAATATTTTTAGAACTACACATAAATGAATGACTCCAATTACAGTTAATTAAATATAAGTTAATAGTAAGTTGATAACTAGTGAACAATCTGCAGAATTTCAGGTATTCATGGTATAAAATGCTTAAGCAAAATGATGACGTTAAGGCTAACGATAAGATGTCACTAAAGATGTATCTAGGATACCACTCCAGGTTGAACGATAACGAGAAGTATAGAGTTTACAAACCAAATATAAAAAACATGAATAAACATGGATTCACGTCAGTATCAAATGTATCGTTTTAAGGTCTAAATCATTTTCTTTTCCATCTATATATGAGTGCAATTCTCCGTGTGGTTTTATTCCAAATACAATTATTAAATTACTGATACTTTAGTAATTTATAGCGACATTTACCACGCGATCATAGGTTCGTAAATGCTGATGCAGTTGCAATATATCGACATCTATATTAGAATTAAATGTTCTTAAAACTGTCTACGAAGTATTTATTAAAGTTTGCGGTGAAAATTTGTGTATGAATATTTACCTCAGTCGCTTGATAAATGTTCTGTTTTGCTCCGTTGAAAGACCGTTACCGGAGATACAATCAATGACGTAAATAGTTCCTGCTTTACAATTTAAATAAAATACATGTACTATAAACCTCCGCACGCACACGCATAATCACACGTGAATGCAAGATACGCAAGAAGATGCACGCATGCTTCCCATGTAAAAATCAAAATACGCACTACGAAAATCGCGTGATTTCCATGTCAACGCAAGATACGCAGGATTGATCACGATATCAGTGTGAATGCAAATTCGCAAGAATGATTGCGCATGATTTACACGAGAATGGCATATACGCAAGAAGACGCGCGCACACTTTCCATGTGACAGAAAGATACACTAGTAGAAGTGCGCATGCTTTCCACATGAAAGTAAAATACGCAAGGAGATAGATGCGCGCATGCTTTCCATGTGGAAGCGAGAAACTGAATGTTTAACTTGCCATATGTATCACTTTATTGTAATCTGAATGGTTTTAAAAACGTGTCGTGAAAACACTTTGTCGCGTTTAATTATGCGTGAGATTTTATGCGTGAGATTGTGTTAGTTATAATTATTACATTTGTAAAGTCAGCGATTTGTATCGTGTTGAACGCGTTTCAGACACACCAAGAAACGTTTCGTGTTTTGTGTGGCAATCAATGATCCGGCTTATTCTAGACTACTCGAACATTAATTATCATTTATTATAAATGCTAATGCTACTTTATTTATATTACTTTTACAACAACGCCAGTGTAAACAACAACAACTGCTACTTTCACTACCACTACTACTACTACTACTACTACTACTACTACTACTACTACTACTACTACTACTACTACTACTACTACTACTACTACTACTACTACTACTAATACTAATACTACTATAAATCTATAAATACTCCACCAACACCTCTACAACCACCACCAACAGCAAAAATTTTACTACCAGAACCGCAACCACTACCACGTCCATTATCACAACCTCCAACACCACCAACAGCACCATTATCACCATCACCTCCACCAACAACGACACCACCATCATCACCTTCACCACCATTACCACTACCACCGCCACCACCAACACTACCACCACAATTACCACCGCTGCCACCACCATTACAACCACTACCACCGCCACGTCCAACACTTCGAACACCGAACTACATAAATTCTCAACAAATAAAGATAAAAATTTACTGTGTCACCTTCATGACCTAGATATTACTTATTAAGTTAAATGGGTATTTCCATGAACCTTTCGCAATCATGTGTTCGGTTTTGTAAAATTCAGCAATCCCTATTAAGGCCAATGTGGTTAATTCATTTTTAATTGTATTCAATATGATCATTATCATGATAAATTTATCTTCCTACTAGTTTCTAAAAGAACTTGTGTAAACGTAAACCGATAGATAACCACTCTATTTAAAAATACAGTTTCACAGTTTGATGTTGGGAAAAAACATCTGATAAAGGAATGTTAAAACAGGAATTTATATAATATATTGACACTTTCTTATCTTTTATCTTAATTATTTTGATATTTATTATGCATTCTTGTGTGAACAATTACTAGAATATGTCTGCAGGTAGCAATATTTCCTCGAAATTAACAGTTATTTGTCAACATTTTAACAAACTTTGAAATATGAGCAATAAATGTATTTTTTATAGGGATGGGACCGAATATTCGAATATCGGATAATATTAGAATATAAAATAACGAATAGAAGAAGAAGAACTTTATTTCGAACAGTAAGCATAAGCTCATGAGTTCAAACAATCATAATACATAAATAAATATACAAACAATCGTCATGTTCCATGTGATGTAACAAAGCAGGTAGTAATATAGTTAAATTATACAAATAGTTGACAGATCAAAATAATTGGGAGAAAAGTAAGTTACAGTAATAATGTAGAGCATACGTACATGTTGTATATTAAAATGTTGAGTCATGTAGTTGAAAAGCTTTATAAATAAAAGTCGCAAGTTTTACTGATAAACGTTCATTTTCGGTGTTTAAAAGTTCAATAAATTTAGGGATGTTGGGTCGTTTCCAAAAATATTTATTTAGATATACTTTTCTTTCATTGTAATAAAATGAAACTCATATTCTGTTGTATTACATAATTCTGTCTGCTCTAGGTATTTTATGTGGTTTGTTCCATCTACCTCGTTCAATTGCTAATCTGTGCGATGAGACACGTAAGCGGCATAATGCTGTTCGGAATTTTTTAATTTTGACATTGTCAAGATAGGGCTGGAATTTAAAATCTGCTAATATTGAATATGTATTCGCACGTGATGATAGATTTAGTCGTTCGTGCCAATTTTGAATAAAACAGTCTTTAACTCTTTGTTTAAAGACTTTAAGAAAAGCGTCAGTATTGCCTACTCCTTGAAATAACCATACTTGATTAAAACCCATGCTTTCAAGAAATATTTTTACATGTAATGCCAAATTTGTTTTTGTCGGAGATAAATCCATATCATTTAACATCATTTTGTAAGCGTATTTAATGAATTTTCTGTCCGTGGACGTTACAACTTTTAACCAGAATCTAATAATATTGTTCATTCTGTTACAATATAGAGATGTTCTACCTACTTCTCCATATATGAAGTCGTTTTGTGTACTCAATTTAACACCTAGTAAGTTTTTCAAAAAATGTTGATGTAAACGTTCAAGTTTTTCGCTTTTTAAGAATACGAATATTCGATTTTCAAATATATTAACAGAACACAATTTCTTTAAAAAATCATGTATTTTTTCCCAGTGTGATTGCAAAGTTTATCTTCCTAGTTCTGTCAGCAGACAAAACAGTAAAAAATATAATTGTGTCATTTTAAATGAAGATAATTCATGTATGAATCGATATTTCCAACTTATATATGTATTTATATGGAATGTTTTTCGCTTCTTGATATGTAATATATTCTTTTTATTTTTGAAATATGTGATAATGTTTTGAATCTGGTTAATTTACAAATTATAAACAGGTCCCTTAAAAAAATCGAGATTACGACAATCCGCGTTTAACGAATCCGAGCCGAACTGCAGATGTCATGACCATGTGAGGATATCTCATAATAATATGTGTTCTCTTGCATAACCATAACCATTGACTATTGCGGTCAGTATGGTAGTTTCACTTTCACATTCAATTTGTCTTGTTCTGTTTATTTTCCTAATTTTGTCATGAAACAAAACTGCACAATATCAACAGGTTTTATACATATTTAGGGGGTAACACGGCACGGCCTAAACGCCTGTGCGTATCAAATTCGACGGAAGTACTGGGTCGTATTCCAAAAGCATCTTAATTGAAATCTTATAATTAGCCTTAAAACGATCATTTTTCATAAGCGTATTCTTCCATGGTATACATTAAATTCTGCTTAATCTTCACTTATAAACAACCAGTTATTAACGACAATTTACTAAACTGTAATTGGATTCATTAATATGCATCTAATTTTAAAAAATAGTACCTTCCAAACATTGAAAATTAAGAGAAAATATTTTAAGATAAACTTAAGATGTTTCTGGAATAGGAAAGGTTGTTGCTAACCATAAAAAAGCATTTATGTCCTTGCATGTTAGTATATTGTGTATATATTATAAGGACAAATGATTAAATCATACGGAGTTGCCACTTTTACAATATAATGGACCATTTTTAATTGATTTGCTTAATTACTTAATATAATACAATTTATATTAACATTTTGACGCATGAGCTTAAAAGGACTTGGTCGGAAAAAAAGGGCCTCAAAGGGGTAATTTCTTTAATGGCATATTATAACGGTTCAAATAAGGCATATATGATGGGAAAACAGACGGCGATCCAAAGATTTTTTCGATGTCCATTATTGATGTTACAATTACAAAATCAATCATCGGTGTCGACAATCATTTTTAATTGTTTTTACAGTTTTTTTTCCGTGTAAAATTTGCTTTTTCTATACTTGTTTTATATGTTCAAAACATTTAAGTATCTGTTTAGTAAATACAAGTTCTGTAAATTATTGTTTATTTGTTTACATTTAATATTACCGCACAAAAGAAACTAACATACATAAATATTTAAGAAATGTTTCTACTTTAAAAGAACAATATTTATATTACAATATAACATTTGCAACCGATTATATCTAAAATCGCATCGGAAACGGCAAATGATTCCAACCCAATGACCGGTTGCAATTTCGAACCGATGCCCCAACACTAGATATGGCGAAATAAACTAAGTCATGACTATAACTAGCTTCAAAAACAGGCGTCACTGCGTACTACATAAGTTTGTCATACAGATTTTACGTCATACACAACGTTCTGATGAATATTCTCTATGCGATATTGTCGATAACGCCCCCACCCTTCTGGTTGTCGTAGTGATATGTGACGTCATAGTCTACGTCAGGATTGTTAAATCGACCAAATAGATGCGTCAGGCCTCAATCACCAATAGTCTAAAGAGATATGGCGTCATAATCTACGTCACGATTTTAAAATAACCCGAATATATGTATAAGCTAGTGTTGCTGTTTTAGTTGTATTGATTACCGAACATCTTCAAATATTATTATTAGGGTTGTAACGATATATCTGACCGTATTAAAATGTACCGTTTCTCTCTCCATCTCACTGATATTACCAAGGGTTCTGATCATTGTTTAACTTTAATTAATATATGTAAACATCATAATGTTATCACACCAGCATTATTTTCTCGGCACGGAAACCTATACCATTCGCCAAGGCTCGTGGTTTAGATACTCAAAGCCTCGCTAAATAAACATATCTGTATTCAACACTTCAAAACTAACCTAGTATGTTCTATATATTTTGTCTAGTTGCAAAGTGTTTGACATGTCGTCATTAGTATATGTTATACAATAATAGTTTTGTTTCTCCATCAGCAACCAAACGGTGTATACTTGTTTATTTATTTCAGCTTTATACTATGTCCTGCCAAACGCATATTTTAATTTTGATTTTTGCTTACTTAAAGATAACTTAAGAATTTTATAAATATGGGGTCAGAAGCTAAAAGTATGCTCACTATCAAAGTTTAAACTATTCACTCTTTTACATCAAAACACAGGTTTACTATTATTTATAAAGAATAACTTAATAACTTTTATAAGTTTGGGATCATATATCTAGGCTAAAAATTATGCCCCTTATCACATCATGTTAACAATTATAACTTTCATTGGCTTATCACATTTACATCAAACATACATGATATTATATAGATGTTACTTCCTATTTTATGATGGTCAATTTTATGCTGATATTTTATCACTCCATCGCCACCAAACGAGATATTGTTCTCAAGGTCAAACCCCAGATCACGTTCTTATACGCAGATTGTCTTTTTAGCAGTCACTGAAAGTTTGTACATGCGACCAATAGAAAAGTGTGCACGTATAAAATATTTATATCATTCTGGGTTTTCAGTTAACTCAGCAAATTCCTGTTTTATGCGCATTACATTTTGACCAATGAGAAAACCTTCATAAAAAAATGACATTAAGGTAGCAGATTACACAAATGGAATAGTTTAGCTCGTGTTTTTTTGACACAAATGAATCAATTCATGAACAGTATAATACGATATGTTAAAGACAAAAATGAACTATCTATATGTATCTTTGATAAAATATGGGATTGGCATTAAATCATCGAATACTTAACTAAACAAAGAGAAATTTGTTCTTAAACCTAATATCGCTATACGTTTATGTCTAATTTTATATGTTATGGTTAATACAAGTACAAAAGCAGACAGGAGAAATAATAAATGTTAAACTGTACAGAAATGAGATATCAATGGAGCAACCTTTACTTTAGGCAAAACAATTATTGTTTTCCGCTTACATCTCCAAACAAATCTAGGCCTGGTTTGGGGTGGGTAATGTTTTTTTTTCTTTAACTGTTTCTTCGCGGCATATTCACTGCACAGTTTAGATATATTGGTCTGCATATAAAATGTTTAAACGCCTCCCATCAAAGAAACTGTTCCGTAGTTATAAATAAGGTCATACAAAAGACATTTCGGTATATGAGTTTGAAATTTACTTTTTAATATATGAATTACCTGAATTACTAACAAGCTGCATATTATAGAAAACAGCACTTTCGACCGAAAGTCTGAAAAAAGTTAATGATCGATAGGCAAAAAACTTTGAGGCCGGCGTGCAAAAACTAGCGGGTGGGGGGTGGGGGGGGGGGGGGGTTGGTCAGCGCAAACAAACAAGTTTTGTACGCCTTATGGCAAAGTGCTTATGTCCACAAATCAACGTTTTCTTACACGTAATTTCGATTGCATTTCAGGAAGAATGGATTTGCATTGTCTTTCGAAATCTGACGAAACTGTATGACCTCATTATGCCTAGTGTTTTAAACTTTAGGACTTATGATAAATATGTCGCACAAAACATGTTTTGTTAATTTAATTTTTAATACTTAACGTTTTGGAGTGAGTCCTTCATCAGTAGTAATAACAATCAACAAAGGAAGTGACGTCAACGTCATACTGTAGTTAATGATAATCGCAATTCTTTAAACTGACTTAATCTTCTTAAAAACGTGGAGAGCCTATCTCGAAGAAAGCTTTCAAAATGAGTAAAATAATATTGCCTTGAAAATGGTACAGTAATCGCATGGTCATTTTATAAATCGTTTTTTCTGTACAATAAGACTACCAGCAATGGGGAAAGAACCTTTTGCGTTTGGGTTTTAACTGATTCACTGCTAATTACATGTAATAATCATTTCTTTGTGGTCCTGTTGAAAACACATTTAAAACATATTTAGTTTAATATATAGAGCGGAATTAAATATATCTCACCTCCTACAAAAATGACACGATCCGATTGGTTAAGAGCGGTCACTTGAACATGGGGTATATTCCATACACCATGGGTATATTTCCATATAATGACGTCATTTTGTTAATTTCGGGACCTCATTGTAGGTTTTTTGGCGTTATTTTATGTGAGGTCTTCAAGTGATATCAATGAACGATACCAGCGAACAGTAGTCGGCGAGATATATTCGTTCTACTGTTAGTAACTGAGGGTGTATGGGATATACACCCTCAGTGGCTTCATACCATTCTCGAGCTACATACTATACATAACACGCACCCAGAAGTAACCTCTGTAGTGGAGGATCCGTCGTCTAGTGGTAACGCACTGGCTTCACAACCCAGGGGTCGCAGGTTCGAGCCCCCGCCACACCCTAACCTACTAACTCGTCTTTCGCATGAGACGCTAAACCGAGGTGCAGTGTACTAGGTGCTTCACATCGGGCACTAAAAGACCCAGGGTCGTCTCCTGTATCTTGCACTATACCCCGTGTTATCAACTAACAAGTCTTCTGGGGACGATGGCCATAGAGGAGAAAATCCCGGTGCGCTCGATAAAAATGTACTACACACGCACAGTGTAACCTCTGTTAAAATAAAACGTTACCATGAAAAGATTATATCATTTTCCCGATGAAATATTAAAAAGGGCATTTTTGTTTGTTTGGAGTTGTATGATTGGTTTATTCATGGCATAGATATTAATTATAATTTTATTTAAATAAAAAAAAATTAAATTTATCTCAATTTAACTTTTGGGTCCGAGAAGTTTTTCTTATAGTGTCCGAAAAATCTGGGGCCCAATAAGTCTCCTAACATTGGTGGGGACCAAAAAATCTGGGGTCTGAGAAGTCACGTAACCGATCATCTTGGCCGTCTGTTTTGGTAATTTTTAAATGACATCTCAATATCAACGCCGATTGTCCTTTTTAAAGACATTTCTTGTTTTTGTTAGTTATAACATTCGTTTTACATAAGAAAACTGTCAGTGTTATATCATGCCGTAACCGAACTAAAGACTGCTCCGTTCTCAACCTCAAAATTAATACCTACTTAAGTTATAGTCCAATGTAATTGTGTTTTTGTCAGATGCATTTTCATTTTTATTCACTAATATTCAAATTGAAATTTAGGTTTATTTGTAACAATGTTGTCATCTGACGTGAGAATTTCGCAATCTCGCTTCTTAATCAATCTAGCTGACTCTTCGACACGTTAAGCCCTATTTTAGTTACTTAGTTTACTGTTACTTCAGAACTCCCGAAGTCTGGTGTCAGCATTATTTTGGATTTGACGTAATTATGCAGTTATACTGCACTGTTATTTGTTGAGTGTTAGTAGTAAAATCAATATATACAGAACTAAGAAAGAAACTTGCGTATAGTACATGCCGAATTGTCATGGTTACGTAAGAGATGTACACATAGAAATGACATGTTGTTAAATCGTCCGTATTTGAAAAATTAATCAGGGCCCATATTTATAAAGATTCTTAAGCCATTCTTATCTTAAGTTGAACATAAGTCAAAATTACGATGTGAGTTTAAAACACAATGCTTTGGAACATTTGCATTGCTAATACCAGATATTAATACACTTTGAATTATATTGAAAATGATGTGTCAAAATCTTCCGGAAATGCTTTACTTTGTTAGAAAATCCAATACTTAAATTTCAAAATTTTAAGATTTTTCTTAATTTTCAACCAAGATTCTTCATAAATACCAGCCAAGTTCATCTTAAGACAAACGTATACAAAATAAGGAAGATTCCAGTCCAATCGTTTCAAACGTCTTAAATGTATCTATATTCAAACTTAGGGAATGTGTCTTTGTTTGTTCAGTATATGTGTTAACAATATAGAGATAAAGTAAGAATATCAACTATGTGACACTGTAACTGCTTCAGGAGGCGCCGTGTTCACTAAGGCGTAAAGAAATATGTTTGTTTCAGGTAACCCGACTTACCCTAAAAAAATGTCCCGACTCTAGAACATTTTATTGGGTTTGTCAGATTGATTTTTGTTTTATTTACCTTTTTCAATAATTAAATGTGTTTTTGATAAATAAGTGTTTTGCTTTGATAGTGTCCACTTATAAACAATGTTTAAGGATATTACTGATATGTTTGGAATATTTATTCAGTTTTAGAATCTTCAAGTTGACCATAAACCAACAAAAAAAATAAAAAAATTCCGACCTACCTACCCTAATGTTTGTGGGCATGTTACCTGAAACAAACATTTTGTTTACGCCTAAGTGTTAACCACAGGATGAAGATCAGTCTTATATAATCTTAATCTTCTATCTCAGGTCATATGTTCACAAATGATTCCCTTCAGGATCAAAATCAATCTTAGCTGATCATGATCTTCTAGCTCAGGTCATGTGTTCACAAATGATTCCCTTCAGGATCAAAATTAATCTTAGCTGATCATGATCTTCTAGCTCAGGTCATGTGTTCACAAAAGATTCCCTTCAGTATCATAATCAATCTTAGCTGATCATGATCTTCTAGCTCAGGTCATGTGTTCACAAAAGATTCCCTTCAGGATCAAAATCAATCTTAGCTGATCATGATCTTCTAGCTCAGGTCATGTGTTCAAAAAAGATTCCCTTCAGGATCAAAATCAATCTTAGCTGATCATGATCTTCTAGCTCAGGTCATGTGTTCACAAAAGATTCCCTTCAGGATCAAAATCAATCTCAGCTGATCATGATCTTCTAGCTCAGGTCATGTGTTCACAAAAGATTCCCTTCGGGATCAAGATCAATCTTAGCTGATCATGATCTTCTAGCTCAGGTCATGTGTTCACAAAAGATTCCCTTCAGTATCAATATCAATCTTAGCTGATCATGATCTTCTAGGTCAGGTCACGTGTACACAATAGATTCCCTTCAGTATCAAGATCACTCTTAGCTGATCATGATCTTCTAGCTCAGGTCATGTGTTCACAAAAGATTCCATTCAGGATCAAAATCAATCTTAGCTGATCATGATCTTCTAGCTCAGGTTATGTGTTCACAAAAGATTCCCTTCAGTATCAAAATCAATCTTAGCTGATCGTGATCTTCTAGCTCAGGTCATGTGTTCACAAATGATTCCCTTAAGGATCAAAATCAATCTTAGCTGATCATGATCTTCTAGCTCAGGTTATGTGTTCACAAAAGATTCCCTTAAGGATCAAGATCAATCTTAGCTGATCATGATCTTCTAGCTCAAATGCGCGGAATCTCAAAATATTTTAATTTCGTAATAACTTTTATACTAGATAAAATACCTGAATTTATTTTTCGGGTTTGATTAAAAGCTCCTTGTCAGATTGCAAATGTATGCTGAGAAAAGTTCAGAATTATGAAAAATTGATATTTGACAAACACATACTATTGATGAAAGTTTATTAGTGAACGTCACATTTTAGGCCTGATCCAGAAATATCTGGCCAAACTGATCTTAAACCCGAAAATCAGGCTTAACTTGTGTTGTGAACACCAGGCCAGCTGAGCATATATTCTCGAAAATATTTTGTACTAAAATAATCTTTTGTCTATATAAAACAACATGACAACATTGTGAGGTTTTGATTAAAATATCATGTCAGATTGCAAACGTTTGTTGAATTCAGTCCAGAATTATGTATAATATATATTTGACAGACAATTTAAATTGATCCAGATCTATAGTGAATGCCATTTTTGTTAATCATGAAACCGAAAATCAGGCTAAACTTGCTTTGTGAACACGGGGTCTGCAGCACAAGGTCCTGTTTACGGTAAGTTACTAAATTGGAATTACAGCACAGCGCACTGCAAACAATACGTAACAAGCACGATGAAATAAACTTCAAACATGTACCAACTATGTCTATTCTCGTTAAAAAGATTTCATGAAATAGCATTATATAAAACTAACCCATATAAATATCAATTCACTAAAGGTTTAATGAGCAATGCTTGGCACTGACCGTTCCAAGGCGGTGACCATAGTTGAATTCATGCGTGTTCCGTGTTTTGACCGTTCCAAGGCGGTGACCATAGTTGTATTCATGCGTGTTTAGTGTTTTGACCGTTCCAAGGCGGTGACCATAGTTTTATTCATGCGTGTTTCGTGTTTTCACCGTTCCAAGGCGGTGACCATAGTTTTATTCATGCGTGTTTCGTGATTTGACCGTTCCAAGGCGGTGACCATAGTTGAATTCATGCGTGTTCCATGTTTTGACCGTTGCAAGGCGGTGACCATAGTTTTATTCATGCGTGTTTAGTGTTTTGATCGTTCCAAGGCGGTGACCATAGTTTTATTTATGCGTGTTTCGTGTTTTCACCGTTCCAAGGCGGTGAACATAGTTTTATTCATACGTATTTCGTGTTTTGACCGTTCCAAGGCAGTGACCATAGTGTTGTTCATGCGTGTTTCGTGTTTTGACCGTTCCAAGGCGGTGACCATAGTTTTATTCATGCGTGTTTCGTGGTTTGACCGTTCCAAGGTAATGACCATAGTTTTATTCATGCGTGTTTCGTGTTTTGACCGTTCCAAGGAGGTGACCATAGTTTTATTCATGCGTGTTTCGTGTTTTGACCGTTCCAAGGCGGTGACCATAGTGTTATTCATGCGTGTTTCGTGTTTTGACCGTTCCAAGGCAGTGACCATAGTGTTATTAATGCGTGTTTCGTGTTTTGACCGTTACAAGGCGGTGACCATAGTTTTATTCATGCGTGTTTCGTGTTTTGACCGTTCCAAGGCGGTGACCATAGTGTTATTCATGCGTGTTTCGTGTTTTGACCGTTCCAAGGCGGTGACCATAGTTTTATTCATGCGTGTTTCGTGGTTTGACCGTTCCAAGGCGGTGACCATAGTTTTATTCATGCGTGTTTCGTGTTTTGACCGTTCCAATGCGGTGACCATAGTTTTATTCATGCGTGTGTCGTGGTTTGACCGTTCCAAGGTGGTGACCATAGTTTTATTCATGCGTGTTTCGTGTTTTGACCGTTCCAAGGTGGTGACCATAGTTTTACTCAAGCGTGTTTCGTGTTTTGACCGTTCCAATGTGGTGACCATAGTTTTATTCATGCGTGTTTCGTGTTTTGACAGTTCCAATGTGGTGACCATGGTTTTATTCATGCGTGTTTCGTGTTTTGACCATTCCAAGGCGGTGACCATAGTGTTATTCATGCGTGTTTCGTGTTTTGACAGTTCCAAGGCGGTGACGATATTTTTATTCATGCGTGTTTCGTGTTTTGACCGTTCCAAGGCGGTGACCATAGATTTATTCATGTGTGTTTCGTGTTTATTATGTGTTTTAGTGATGTGCTATGTTGTTTTTGGCAATTGGCCAACTGCCATAAATAAATTGGCCAATTGCCATAAATAAAGGACCTCGTGCTGCCAATGAGAGTTCTCATCTTTGTTTATATTTTAACACCATTTTTATTACAAGGAAGATATTTTTTAGTTCAGTGGTATTTTATTTGCCTCACACGTATTTTTAAGGGGATTTCCAGAAATTGTTTTTAATTGCTTAAATTATCTTTAATGCGGCAACCCGTGGTCTTTGCCGTTTAATAATCATCACATTTATCAAATTAACTTCGACATGCGATTAACATGTAAACACTGAAAAAATGTTATCAACCTAATGTCTGTGCACAAATATCACTATACACTATTTTGGTGCAGTCTTACTTTAACAGTTTCACATAATTGCCAAGCACTAGTTCAAAGTTACATTCAGGGATGTCTTCATTCAGAGATGCATAAACAGTGGTACCATAGTTTTTACTTATTTCGAGTTTACTATTCAATGTACATTAGAATTACTCTGTATTGGCCATTATTGACTAGTCCGGAGCTTTGAATATTTTGTTCTTTATGGTTGTCACACGAATATTGTCGAGATATATATCAAAACCATGAACAGATACTAAAACACGCATTCAAATAAATATCTATGGCGAAAATAACAACCCACTTTTTACAATACAGGTATTTGCTGGCGTTTCATATCTAATAAGATATCGAATGCCTTTTTCACTGACATTATTACCCGTCTTCTTTAGTTATAACTGTATGATTATAAACGTTTATTGTAACATCAGCTCGGTGCATACCCTAATTATAACAATACAATAGCAGGTATATTTCTGAAGTTATCTATTGTAAATCAGCCCGTTTTGAGCATAATGTCACATTAGATCCATTTAATAGTGTCACGCCTGCCAAGATAAAACTTATGCATTCAAGTGTATCACCAATGAGTTACAATTTAAAACAAACTTTGTTGGAAATTTAGAGTCATTTTTCGCTATGCGGGTCTTATCGATAGCTACATTTATTTTACATATAAAATGGTTTATTTATTATTGACATCTTTATCATTTGTCATATATCATTTACGCAGTTTTCGTAGACAAAATACGTATTTTTAGGCATTTTGTTTCAAAAGATATTAAAATATTCCCGTATCAATTTGCTTGTTCAAGGTCGTAAACAGTAATCAATGTCAAACTAATGTTAAAAATACTTTAAATAGTTATATATACAACATCAGTATATGTGTTTGATATTTACGGTCAACTTTATGCACCGTGAAATTTAATTTTTACTTTATTTACTTTGCAAATTCCTTTTTTCTTTCTTCGTTTTTAGGAGAAAGGCATAGTGCATCCTAAGGATGAAAACAGTCGTGTCGTGGGAAACACGGGCTTAATGCATGTGAGTAATGTGTCTTCCCGGATTAGCCTGTGCAGTCCGCATAGGCTAAGCCGGGAAGACACTTGAGCTTACAGTGGATTTATGTTTAGACCCTTGAAACAGAAAATACCATAAAAGCGAAAAGTGCCGTCCTGGATTTATCTGTGCAGACTGCTCAGGCTAATCCGGGACGAAACTTTACGCACATGCATTAAGCCCGGTTTTCCCACGACAAGCCTGAAAAATTTGGTATAGTGCATCTTTTGGATAATTATAATATGACTTCGTATTCTTTAATAATGTTCAGGGTTATGCACGGTACATCATTGCGTTCGGTATAGTATCACTTCGTCTTTTTCGTTAATAACTGTCAGTGCCATGTGCAGTACATCATTATGTTCAACATAGTATTTACGTCGTCTTCTTTAATATCTTCAAGGGTTATGCACGGTACGTCGTTGTGTTCTTAACAGTATTACTACGTCTTCTTCTTTAATAACTTCCAGGGTTTTGTACGGTACATCATTATGTTCAGCATCGGATAACCTTATTTTCCATGTTTATTGTAGACAGTTGTGGTCATAGTGTATCATTCGAATGAGCGAAGTATGGCTTCACCTTTGTTTATTTTAGGCAGAAGTTGATATACGCCATCCACCGGATCATCACAGTAGTACTTCGTCTTCTTCAATAATTGCAAGTGTTTTGTGCAGTACTTAATTGTGTTCAGTACAGTATTGCCTCGTCGTTTTTGTTTATTTAATACAGCTTGTGGTCATACTGAATCATTCGAAGGAGCGACTATAGATTCGTCTTTGTTTATATTAGGCAGATGTTGGCAAAGTGCACCATTCGGATTATTACAGTATGACTTCTTCTTCTTCAATTTGTTCTAGTGCTGTGTGCAGTACTTAATTGTGTTCAGTACAGTATTGCCTCATCGTATTTGTTTATTTAAGACAGCTGTGGTCATACTGAATCATTCGAAGGAGCGACTATAGATTCGTCTTTGTTTATATTAGGCAGATGTTGGCAAAGTGCACCAATCGGATTATTACAGTATGACTTCGTCTTCTTCAATTTTTTCTAGTGCTGTGTACACTACTTAATTCTGTTCAGTACAGTTATCGTCTACTTCCTATATTTTCAGGCCGAAGCTGCCATAGTTCATCCGTCGGACGAGCGCAGTATTACTTCGTCTGGCTTTGCCGGCGAACCAACGGTAAGCCGCATTTCTCATATTTGTTATCAGTTGTTTATAATAAAGTAAGGATATTTAAATAAATATCAAATAAACAACATTTTGCCCCCCCTCCCCCCCAATACTATAGTTATTGTCACTTTAACTCGATTTGTGATTTACTGGAATAGTTTATATTCAGAAATATTTACTTAAATTTATTCTAATGTCATGTATTGCAAACAAATCACCACATGTGGCATAAACATATTATATGAGATTGTTGCACGCAGTTGAAGTTAGTTTTAAAACTTTTCTTGTAATATATCATCTAATTTTATATTAATATTTCCAGAGATTATTGGATTAGCTTAGACACATGTTCTGGCGTTATTTAGGACATGTAAGAATGTCAGAGCTATGGGTTATAAGGATATTTTGTTGCTGAAAAGTGTTCTGTCTTGCTAATGTGGCTTGAGTTTCATTTAGAGTATTCTTATTTACATGTCAGTCGTAGCTTAATGACATCAAAAAGTGTTAACGTAATGTCTAATTTACATTTTCAGGAAAATCAGTTTAACAGTTCGAGTTCCGACGAGGATTACAATGCGAATCAGTAGGGAAGGACAATCACCTTTATTGTGCCAGTATGCAGAGACCACATAAGAACATCTCAACTTAAGTTGTGCTTAAGAGAACAATCTCTCTTGCTTTTGGCATTCAACAGTTTAAACTCACGAACAATAAGTTTAATATGTGCTAAATAATATACATGTTTTTTCATCTCTCGTTAAGTTAAGGGTTACATAAACGGTATTTTAAATCCAACATTATTGAGTCTTTAAAATAAGTTGTTCCTGTTTATATATACAAACATTAATATTATACGTGAAAAGTATGTGATTTAAAAATTAAATGATATTTAAAATGAAATGAATGATGAAATTTCAAATTTTAAAGTGGCACGATATAACTCTTGATAACTCTTCTGTGATCCATATTTCTTCGAAATCTTGGTGCAAAACTGTTACAAATTTGCACGCATGTTTGTTGCTGTCTTACGAAGTTAATTTGAATTTGTATTTCATCTTAAAACCATACCGTGTGAACAGACACTTAAGATGTATCAGAAATGGTTGAATCCAGAAGATTTTGAGGTGTTAAAATGTCTTCCGACAAATAATGGTTAAGTTAGTTGTTTTCCGTTTTACTGCCTAAGTGTTGCACATATAAAGTGTATACATA
This sequence comes from Congeria kusceri, assembly GCA_027627225.1. Taxonomy (NCBI): domain Eukaryota; kingdom Metazoa; phylum Mollusca; class Bivalvia; order Myida; family Dreissenidae; genus Congeria; species Congeria kusceri. The sequence goes on along the minus strand of CM051026.1, from coordinate 11,834,710 downwards.
TTATCTTACCGATTGACGATAACGAAACTACCTAAACGACAAAAAACCGTTTACTCATTCTTAACGTAGGGTTTTTAATTTTTTTAAATTAACTGTCCAAAATATCACAAATAAAAATCAAAATATTAATATAACGACTTAATCTCCGCATGGTAGTATAAGTTTTTGTTCAGATATCAATACATTTCCCGAATGACATTGCAGTTTTGTAACACTGCGTCTCAATGGTGTTATAATCAATTGCTCAAATTTCTCGGAATACAACCTTTGACCATATCTATTTACCCTATACCTTATTAATTTGTTTTTGCGTCCCTTGATATCCAATACTAAACATGAAATCACATTAACTAGAAGTAAGTAAGACAAACCGCCAATCAATCAATACTAATTCAAAACAACATGGTTTTAAAGATGCATTAAAGATCGACATGCTATTTATATTTGTGAAATTTACGACAATAAAATTGCAAATGACACACTACCAAGGCAAATTCTATGAACTCTCTAAAATTGTTGATACTGAAAGAACTCACTTGATTTAAACAATGCAACATTTGGCAACCCATTGTGTTCATCGAAGCAACACGCAGATTCGAATCACATTATAACTGAATTTGACATATCACAATCATATCAGTTTGCCCATACGAAACACAAATCTTAGGGTAACCATTAGCATATCATCAAAATATCACACAATTTGACCGTCCAGGGTTATTGATAGTTTCACGTTCCATCGTTAAAGTAAGAAAGATTTCAAAACCAGGAAGGTCGATGAATTCGATTGTTCAAGGCCCTTATATGTTTATATGTTAAAGTTTGTTATATTATTAAAAGCATTTTGCGCCAAATATATCGTGTTAGAATTATTGAGTTCTGAGGTTCTCCAAGTATTAATTTTAGTGAATTTGCTCTTTTGTATAACTGTTTTTTTTTTAACTTACGCGGTTGGCTTGTAAATACGCATGTATATCTTTTTTTGAAAATCTATGAACTTTCTTTTTGTGCAATGTATTTTTTATTGTTACTCTTTTCTCGTGTATTATAATTACATATTACTATTGAATAATATATATCCGATTTATAATTGTCCTTGTTATATTTTGTTGTATAGTTAATAATTGTGAATATTGTATATACTTCGTGAAATTGAAATAAGCATACCGTTGTAAATGTTGCGTCGTCAGAAATCCTAAATGTTTTGATACATTATTCATATGATACCAAATGTATGTACCAGGGCTTTTCTTAAAGTTCGTGGACAAAATGTAATGCCTTAAGTGTCTTAATTGGTGTCAAACAGAATACTGTTGCGGTATAAAATACTAGCATTATATTATTTACATATTTTTTCTCAATGGCATCGTTTACATTTGTGTTGTGCAGTTTGCAGGCCGAAGATGCATGTGGTTTGTGACGTCACAGATGCTTATTCTTACCAAAAGCTTTCTGGACACAGTTTGTTTTGTGGTTACGGTGTCCAACACAATATATGCCTTTTGCACTTCAAACTTTATGGTATAAATAAAAATAAATAAGTTAAGATACAATGATGTCAATTCTCAATGCATGTGCAAAAGTATTACATATATGATAGACGTGCCATTTATATGACATGTATATAAATAAACGTTATTTGAAATCAAAGTGTTTGTATCCGTTCTTACATGCAGCATCTCAACTACTTTATTTACAAAACTGTACGCTACTCCGGTAATATTGCTTTTAAAATATTAGTTATTCGTACCCTTGTCGATGGGAAACATAAAGCTCGAATACAAACAATATAACGTATTAACGCCAATACCGTAATGTATTAATACCGTTGGTTTGTTGGTTGGTTGTCTGTAAGCAAAATTACGCAAAAAGAACAGATTTGCATGAAATTGACTGTAAATGTTGCAAATGGGACAATGAACAAATACTAAGATGTTGGAGGTGATCTGGATCGCCTTCTGGATCATGGCCTCGTGATCACAAAACAAGTAAAGCCTGATTTGCAGGTTCAAGATGAACTTGCGCCACATATTTCGGGATCAGGCTAAAAAATAATGTTCACTAAAATGAGGATCAATTTTAATTTTTCGTCACAAAAATATTATCAAAAACGAATTTTAACTCTTGGAAATGTACAGTGGTATCTGATAATAAGACTTTAATAAAGAATTAACAAAAATACGTGATTTTATCAAGAAAAAAAGTTATTCCGAAAATAAAATATGTTTGATATTCCGCTCAGTTGAGTTAGAAAACAAAGATCAGCTAAGACTGATCTTGATACTGTAATTGATTTTTTTTCTGAACATGGGGCTAGGAATCATTCAAAATCGTCTTTATTATTCGGGGATAATTCATGGGAGGTAACCTACTGGAAAAGTGTTAAGAAGGGTTACATTCTCCTTATCTTAGTGGTGTTCTGCGCACTCCGAGAAGGGTTACATTCTTCTTATCTTAGTGGTGTTCTGCGCACTCCGAGAAGGGTTACATTCTTCTTATCTTAGTGGTGTTCTGCGCAGTCCGAGAAGGGTTACATTCTCCTTATCTTAGTGGTGTTCTGCGCTCTCCGAGAAGGGTTACATTCTTCTTATCGTAGTGGTGTTCTGCGCACTCCGAGAATGGTTACATTCTTCTTATTTTAGTGGTGTTCTGCGCACTCCGAGAAGGGTTACATTCTTCTTATCTTAGTGGTGTTCTGCGCACTCCGAGAAGGGTTACATTCTTCTTATCTTAGTGGTGTTCTGCGCACTCCGAGAAGGGTTACATTCTCCTTGTCTTAGTGGTGTTCTGCGCACTCCGAGAAGGGTTACATTCTTCTTATCTTAGTGGTGTTCTGCGCACTCCGAGAAGGGTTACATTCTCCTTGTCTTAGTGGTGTTCTGCGCACTCCGAGAAGGGTTACATTCTCATTGTCTTAGTGGTGTTCTGCGCACTCCGAGAAGGGTTACATTCTCCTTGTCTTAGTGGTGTTCTGCGCAGTCCGAGAAGGGTTACATTCTCCTTATCTTAGTGGTGTTCTGCGCAGTCCGAGAAGGGTTACATTCTCCTTATCTTAGTGGTGTTCTGCGCTCTCCGAGAAGGGTTACATTCTTCTTATCTTAGTGGTGTTCTGAGCACTCCGAGAAGGGTTACATTCCCCTTATCTTAGTGGTGTTCTGCGCACTCCGAGAAGGGTTACATTCTTCTTATCTTAGTGGTGTTCTGAGCACTCCGAGAAGGGTTACATTCTCCTTGTCTTCGTGGTGTTCAGCGCACTCCGAGAAGGGTTACATTCTCCTTATCGTAGTGGTGTTCTGCGCTCTCCGAGAAGGGTTACATTCTTTTTATCTTAGTGGTGTTCTGAGCACTCCGAGAAGGGTTACATTCTCCTTATCTTAGTGGTGTTCTGCGCACTCCGAGAAGGGTTACATTCTCCTTGTCTTAGTGGTGTTCTGCGCTCTCCGAGAAGGGTTACATTCTTCTTATCTTAGTGGTGTTCTGCGCACTCCGAGAAGGGTTACATTCTTCTTATTTTAGTGGTGTTCTGCGCACTCCGAGAATGGTTACATTCTTCTTATCTTAGTGGTGTTCTGCGCACTCCGATTGCTTTCTAGTTAATTAATAAACCGTTGAAGTCGCAAGCATAACAGTCATAGCTATATTTAACTTCCTACGCGAAAGATGTGGCGCGACTTCCACACAATGGCGACATTTTCAGTTCATGGTTAACATACCGAATAAAAGACTCGCGTATGCCGTTCTGTTAAAGTTGCATTACCTTTTAAATCATTAAATATACGAAATACATGCATACCTCATTATTGGCTCGCATACACCATCTTTGCTTAAAGGTGCCTATGCTTTAAAATGATCAACAAACGCAATACATGGTTCTAACTCATTGTAAGCAAATAGTATTAAAAGCATTATTATTTAGGTACATTAAAAGAAATAATACATGGATATAACTTTGATATATTGATAACTCGCTTATATCGTCTACATAATATAAACGCATATTAAAACTAGGCCCCACTCTTAAACGTTTGTTTACGCTTACATATACTTAGTACACTTTGTCTCTGCAACAATATCTACGTAATTTATATCTGTGCGTAGTTTTGACTTTATTAATTTAGTCAGAAGAGTTTTAACTATATGGATTAACGTTCAATTCGATTTTTTGTATGATTGCCACGAGGAATCGGAATGTGATAGTGCATGCGCGGGGCTTTCTGTCTCCTAAAATAGATATATGTGATGACGAAAACCCCTACAAACCAATGATTATCATGCTATTTCTGGGATATACGTATTCACCCCCAGATATGATATAAATCCCCGCTATAACACGCGAAATGTTCAATAATATTCATTTGATTACACGCATATTCAAATGCATCAATCAAATTGTTCAGTTGTAGTTATTCCATGTATTGAAGTCAACCGACAATTTTATATATTATTATAAAAATGAGTGTTTATTTCACAAAAGTTATCAATTACAGAGATATGATGTCATAAGCAAAAGTGTAGGTTGTAACTTGATAACGTGTATACCATATAAGAATAATAACGTGACAATAAGGAAGAGGAAGAAAAAGGAATATCCAAAGAAAGCCAGGCGAATACAGTCATACAAATGTTTTAATTTCGTCAGTTGCGATCTCCGAGTTATCAACTCTGCAAGAGGAATATAATGTTCACATAAAGATAGTTAGATTTAAAACCATCGACTCGAATTTTTCATTTAAAACCAGTGGTGTAACTTTCTTTTGCCACAAGGTCCGTCTTTCTGTGGAATAGAGTACATAGAATATAACAACTTTGTTTTGTGTGTAAAATGGCACGGACATACATAAACTGCTATGAATAAAATACACGGGTTTACAAACTTTGTGAACACAAAATTGCATAGCTCGGACATACATTGGCTAGAGTAATCCAAATAAAGGGTTTACACACTACATGTAACAGATACATGACAGTATAGGGACTACATTAATTAAAATACAAGTGTTACAAAGTTTGGTGTTATGGAAAGTAACTTGCGCGGACATAAATATGTTTTCGATCAATTAAAAATATTAGTGTACACAAACGTTAGTATTGGGTTAACGTGACTTCGCGCGGAAATAGCTCTGTGCGGACAAGAGTAATACAATTTAATGGGTTACAAACATTGGTGATCTGTAAAGGGATTACACAGTTCATAGCTTATTGCTTCGTAAACGTTAAATCGCGTGGACATATAATGACTAGATTTATTAAATTATAAACCTTTTCAAACTTTGGTGGTATGTTAAATGGCGGAGGGAGGATCCAATGTGAATCTGGATAAATTAAATGAAATTCAAAAGACGCTTGAACAAGCCACTGATGAAATCAATAAAAGTGCAAGACTGTATAAAGGCACCAAACATCAGATTGGGGATTTAACGGAGAACGAGAAGCGACAAGTTGTAGACAAAACAGATCAGGTAAATATTTATTTGTGTGTCTTTGAACAGCTATTACCGTAAACATTTGTATAACAGTTTGGTAGAAAATATAACAATAGGAGTATTTTATGTTTAATACTTTACAATAAAATGTCTAGAGTAAATGTAAGAATGGCTGTCAACTGTTTCTATTTGGTCTTTTTGTTCTTTCGCATTTGTTTGTTTTTTGTTTGTCAGTCAACATTTAATCAAGACATGAACATTATTTTTGTTATATGAAAGGAATTATTCAGACAAAAATCCTTTTCGGCCATTTAACCATTATTTAACACTTTGGTAAATTATTAACACAAAAAGCTACGAAAGAAAGGTGTGTTAAGAAAATGAGCAAATGCTTTGTTATATATTTCTGTTAATTAAAGTCTGAAAACGTCGGAAAAATGCATAGATTGGGTATCATACTGCCAATTCCTTGTGGATATTATCATCATTCGCTTTGGTAAAACTATGAATGTGTAATAACTGCAAGATGGGATCCCAGCTAAAAAGTAAACGTCCTAAGGCTAAATATAGTATTTCACTTATAATGCTCTGATTGGTTCAGTTAAAGGTCATCAGAACGTGACCTTTTAATGGTCGTTCTCAGATCCTAATGCATAGCGTATTTTAGGATATGATTTTAATCAGAATTGGTTAATTTAAAAAACACTAAATTATTGATTAGTATATTTAATTATAATAAGTTTTATTTCGCATGTAAATATAGCACATGTTGTTCAGCTAATGTCTGTTTCTAAAAATAAACTTTACAGTTTTACTGAATAATAGAACGTTAACCCGAGCAACATAATAATATACACTCTGAGGCACGATCAAATGCAATAAAAATGAATATCAAATGAAATAAAAATGAGTATCAAATGAAATCAAAATGATTATCTGCTGGCGTTACCGCCTACATATTCATAGCTCAAGATCGCAGTGGTTTATGCTATGATGTAATTTCTTTTTACAATTATGTGTATTGTGTGTTTTTTGATTTTGGGCCAAATGTGAGGTTCGACATGCCTTTATTTCGATTTAAACTTCAATGCTTTGCATTGACCATCCCAAGGCGGTGACCCCAGAGTTAATCATTTTGTTTTATTGTGTGTTGTGTTGTATGTATTGTAGTGTATGGGTACAGGCGTTTGGTCACTTACATGAAATAAAGGATCAGAGGATGTTTATAAGGGTGCTTTCCTGCTGATATGCTTGGGTTTTCTTTACCTTATATTTACATTGTATTGTGTACGATGTATACGCTATGGATAATAGTATACAACTCTCTACTTGCATGCAATTACTACGTTATCTCTTTGACCCAACCATGTGCTTTTTGCATGCAATTACTACGTTATCTCTTTGACCCAACCATGTGCTTTTTGCATGCAATTACTACGATATCTCTTTGACCCAACCATGTGCTTTTTGCATGCAATTGCTACGTTATCTCTTTGACCCAACCATGTGCTTTTTGCATGCAATTACTACGTTATCTCTTTGACCCAACCATGTGCTTTTTGCATGCAATTACTACGTTATCTCTTTGACCCAACCATGTGCTGTTTGCATGCAATTACTACGTTATCTCTTTGACCCAACCATGTGCTGTCTGTGGTACTCCAATCACCCGTATATGCAAAACCTCATTGCGAGACACAGCTCAGGTAAAAAAATAATGTGAAACTCTTATTTACAGCACAATGTCGTTTATTTAAGGCAAGTGACCAATTGTCAATACAACACAATACAATAAAGTAAAAATTACTATGCACTAAAATGATAAAACTGGGAACTTGATGCCTTGGAACGGTCAATGCAAAGTAGGTGGGGGTTTAAACCGGTTTGCGGGTAAGCTTAAGGAAATAATCACAGCCTCACTTGTTGTTTATAGATACTCAATGCTGCGGCTGAGCTTCACAAATCGGTAGACACTGTCGAGAAACAGGCGTCCGATCTGCAAATGCACACGTTGAAGGATCTCGTAGATGTGCCCCGAAGGGGGCAGACGGGTCGAAAATACCGTAAGTGTGACTGTTGTCAAAACGTATAACTGTTCACAGATTAAATCATGTACGACAACCACCTTTACTCCAATGTTAATATTTTTTCGACCTAAGCTTTATTTTTTTCTTAAAGAGTATTGTTTTGCAAATGTGGCATCAAGGAATATTTTGGAATTAAAAATAAATTAATATCACTGTGCTTTACCGTGTAAATATCGTCATAGGTTACACACACTTAATAACTCGATGAAAAAAAAGTACAATCACAGTTAAACAATTGACAACCGAAATATGCATATATGACAGTTTGAAATCACTATTATTTTGTATATTTTCAGTCGACAGAGACAGTGGAGTAGGTGTATCAGTCGGTAGGTAAATTAGTGTATTCAAAGTAAATTGGCGTCGGAGATTTACTAACGCAAACCTTGTACAAAACATTCATTTATCTGTAAATATCGTTACAAATTGACACTGAACACCAAATATGTGAACTGAAAAAACCTTGATATAATTCATAACATAAAGAAATAAATTTAACACATTTTATAAATAACCCTTATTTTCATAATAGCAATATATGATAAATAAAACTGTTCACTTTAATTGTTTAATATTCTTTTTTTTACATGATAGATTCCTCGGTGCTTAGGGTAATGTATAATATAACGTTTTGCTATTTTAAAATATTTTGTTTTGTCTACAGATGCTGCTTAAGCTTTTTAGTATAATTATGTGCAAACAATTTAACATTGCATGTAATAGCGTAATGTGTGTTGCTTTTCTATGTATTGTCCGTGCCAGTTGTTTTAAAGAGTGACTGTACGAGTGACGGGTATATATCGACAGAAAACATATATTTGCATTTTTCGATAAGATAAATAGTTTGTGTCGAGGTTGACGTTTATTTATGTTATATAAAACAGTGTTTTGTGAGTGGGTAACCAAAGACATTTGAAAAACAAAACCCAGACAGTACCTCTTTAAGACAATGTAACGCGTATATTATGCTAAATATTAGACTACGGTTGATCTAACGTGCTTTGCTTATGGTTCGCTTGTCTCTGAACATATGTAATGTTTTATGATATGATATCGGTTATGCATCACTTCACGTCATTAGCAAAATTTCGTTCTCTTTATAGAAACATCTATTAATACAAGTTTGTTCTCTTTATAGGAACATCTATTAATCAAATGTCGTTCTCTTTATAGAAACACCTATTAATACAATTTCGTTCTTTTTATAGAAACATCTATGAATACAATTTCGTCCTCTTTATAGAAAAATCTGCTGGTAAAATTTCGTTCCCTTCATAGAAACGCCTTTTAGTAAAAAATACGCTCTCTTTATAGAAACATCTATAAAAACAATTTCGTTCTCTTTATAGAAACAACTATTAATACAATTCCGTTCTCTTTGTAGAAAAATCTATTAATACAATTTCGTTCTCTTTATATACACATGTATGAATACAATTTCGTTCTCTTTATAGAAACATCTGCTGGTAAAATTTCGTTCCCTTCATAGAAACGCCTATTAGTGAAATTGCGCTCTCTTTATAGAAACATCTATAAATACAATTTCGTTTTCTTTATAGAAACAACTGTTAATACAATTCCGTTCTCTTTGTAGAAAAATCTTTTAATACAATTTCGTTCTCTTTATATAAACATATATTAATGCAATTTCGTTCTCTTTATAGAAACATCTATTAAGACAATTTCTTTCTCTTTATAGCAACATCTATTAATACAATTTCGTTCTTTTATAGAAACATATAGAAACACCTGTTAGTACAATTTTGTTCTCTTTATAGAAACGTCTATTAATACAATGTTGTTCTCCTTGTTAGAACGTATATTAGCCTAATTTCTTTCTCTCTGTAGGAACGTATATTAGACTAATTTCTTTCTCTCTGTAGGAACGTATATTATACTAATTTCGTTCACTCTGTAGGAATGTATATCAGACTAATTGCGTTTTTTTTGTATGAACGTTTATAAGACTAAATTCGTTCTCTTTTAAAGAACGTCTATGAGTAAAATTTCGTTTTCTTTGTAGGAACGTTTATTAGACTAATTTCTCGTTTTATCTCACAGACAGCGTCCTCCTACATCACTCACCCCTCAGATGACATACCGGAGAGTTTGGCCTTCACCTCCCTTGATCCGATGACACTAGGTCAAAACTAAACATACCGTATAAGGTAATAGCACAGTTAGTTTAAACTTATAACAAGTTATTTAAGCTCGTGTGCGTTAAAACCCACGGGCTTATTGGGACACGCGAGTCTTTTGTTACTACCCTAGGTCGCTCACCTCAGGGTCTGAGCAAGTTTCATGTTGATTTGGCAAAAAATGTGGCCTCTAGAGTGTTCACATGCGTTTACTTCAATATAACTGGTGTCCTTTGACACTTCATGACCCAGTTTTGAACTCGTCCGAGATATCATTGAAATAAATGTTTTGGGCAAGTTTCCTGAAGACTGGGTAAACATTTTGTCTATAGAGTGTTCACAAGGTAATAATTGACGAAGAACTACTAACGACGAACGATTAACGACTCACGATTGACGACGGACAAAAGGCGATCACTAAAGCTCACCATCAGCACGTTGTGCTCAGGTGAGCTAAAAAAAATAAGTTCGTTTCCTGTGAGGAACCAGTACATTTATTTTTAGAAAGTTCATTTGAACGCTTTTAGAGTAGAGATCGAAGTTGTTCAAATTCTGGAAAAGTTGTTTAGCAATGCCTTGAATAAGGAATATAGGAATAATGAAACTCCAGGGACATCATCAGGAGAGAAACACTTACTACCATCCATTAGTACTTTATTTGAGGCAAAGGACCAATTCCCTATACAATACAGAACAATACCTTCAACACAACACAAAATATAAAAATGATCAAAACTGGGGTCACCACCTTGGAACGGCCAATGCAAAGCATCGTGACACTGATTCGAGTTCAGATAACGCACAATATAATTAATGTAGTTTTGGTTGGTTATACCCACACTCAGAATCTTGTTGAATATTGGTTACGTATTTAATGATTTAATTGTTTAAACATTATTTCATTTGTCAACAAATCCCATATATTTTGATGTGTTTTTCTTACAGATGATGCGGTACATAACGAGTTTGGACAGTAAACATATACAATGTATCAAAATTCCTTTGTTCTTTCACATTATACGTCTTTCATTTTTCACAGTGTTCATTTCTGTCGTATATTGTTTCATTAACTTCCGCATTTTTATGTCTTGTTTCATTTCATTTTTACATCCAGCATGTGTACGACCTATTTTCATATACGGAGTACAATTTAGCCACCTGACTTTACGAGATTAATGACTACATGCTGTTGCAATATTGTTTCACTAGCTTCCGCATTTTATATGTCTTGTTTTATTTCATTTTTACATTCAGCGTATGTGGGACATATTTTCATATACGGAATACAAGTTATCAGCCTGACATTACGAGCTTATGTCCATACATGACTACATGTGTTTGCAATATTGTTTCACTAATTTCCGCATTTTAAATGTCTTGTTTCATTTCATTTTTACGTTTAGCATGTGTAGGACCTATTTTAATATACGAAGTATAATTTAGCCACCTGACTTTATGAGATTATGTCCAGTAATGAATCATTGTTGATGCAATATTGTTATTGTTTGTTTGTTTGTTTTGAAAAAGAGAATATTTGTTTTATGCAGTGTAATATCGTATTTTATTTTATGAGTGGTCATAGAAACAATATTTTTACGAGTAGCGCAGACACGAGTGAAAATATGTTGTTTCTATGACCATGAAAGAAATAAAATACGATCTTACACTGTATTAAACAAAATTTCTTTCTATTTCATGCTTTTGAACGATAACTAAAAAATGCGCGAGATATGCCGAAGCGTCAAACAAGTTTTGTGTATTATGACGTCATAAATATGAAGTCATTATTATTACAAAATTGTCGATCACTGTTGTGGTGGGAAAATATTGCACTCTTACTGCGTCGTTGTCGCTGAATCATATTGAATTGAATATTAGTATGTGTTTTATGTTGTTTGTAAAGGCCGATGTTTACACTGACGACTAGGATAATTACATACTTTAAAAAAATAAACATACAAACGAAGTTAAAAGTAGAAGTCAAACATCATCATTTCACTCTACCTAGAGTGAAATGATCGCGTTATCATTCACTGCCATTCTCCAGTCATTCACCGCATAGCATGAAATAAATGAATGTCTTCTGTTTAACGTTTTGAAAAGTTGATATAAACTTTTATATAACGTCTTAAAGTGTCATATAATTATGGTACAGGACTGGTCGTTACAAAGCTCCTAAAGAAACGCTTCTTTAGGGGGGAGTTGCACAGTTTTTGGCTATGGGCAACTAATTGTCTAAAACGGATTTGTTTTTTGTTCTATAAAACGTTTTTCTTCATATTACAAGGTTTAGAAGGCACATTGCTTGTATAAAGTTAAGCTTTTGAGAAATAACTGTTGTTATGTTTTAAAAAAAATAAAACTTACATGGTAGACATTCCATAATAAATGTTTACACAAAAGGCATAATAACTATCAAAATAATTATGTTTTGGAACCAAAATAGCATAACATCTTAGACAGTTTTGATAGATTCTACAAACTCCTGTTTTAAACATCAATTTTTAGAGAAATATTTTTACAGCCCAAAACAGTGAAACTGCCCATTTAAATAAATAAAGTATAGTAAATTGCTTAAATTCTTAAAATTCCTTAGTCATTGTTTATTTCGTAAAGTTTTTAATTAGCATTCAAAGGTCTTAGTATTGTAAAGATTGAACAAACGCTTCTAATTTTGACATAGTGTGAATATGATTATTACATATTAGTATGAAAATATATCTGAATCAAGTGTAACTTGAGTAAAGATGTGTCTTAGGAACTTTATTCATATCATGCCTAGTGTTGCTGTTTTGAATTCTATACACATATTGCATTATTACATGATCCAATTTGGCATATATTTTAGGCCAGTAAACATGATTAAATGATGAAATACATTTGTTCAGTTACATAGATCTTAGCAACCGTGACAAACAATCATCATAAACTGTGTAAATAGTTGACATCTTGCATTTATTCATCATCACAACAGTGTACACACGATGAATATATGTACTGTATAACTATACGTATATGTCCCATGTACACTATATATGTACTGTATAACTATACGCATATGTCCCATGTACACTATATATGTACTGTATAACTATGTGCATATGTCCCATGTACACTATATATGTACTGTATAACTATACGCATATGTCCCATGTACACTATATATGTACTGTATAACTATACGCATATGTCCCATGTACACATGATGAATATATGTACTGTATAACTATACGCATATGTCCCATGTACACACGATGAATATATGTACTGTATAACTATACGCATATGTCCCATGTACACTATATATGTACTGTATAACTATACGCATATGTCCCATGTACACTATATATGTACTGTATAACTATACGCATATGTCCCATGTACACTATATATGTACTGTATAACTATACGCATATGTCCCATGTACACTATATATGTACTGTATAACTATGTGCATATGTCCCATGTACACTATATATGTACTGTATAACTATACGCATATGTCCCATGTACACTATATATGTACTGTATAACTATACGCATATGTCCCATGTACACATGATGAATATATGTACTGTATAACTATACGCATATGTCCCATGTACACACGATGAATATATGTACTGTATAACTATACGCATATGTCCCATGTACACTATATATGTACTGTATAACTATACGCATATGTCCCATGTACACTATATATGTACTGTATAACTATACGCATATGTCCCATGTACACTATATATGTACTGTATAACTATACGCATATGTTCCATGTACACTATATATGTACTGTATAACTATACGCATATGTCCCATGTACACACGATGAATATATGTACTGTATAAATATACGCATATGTTCCATGTACACTATATATGTACTGTATAACTATACGCATATGTCCCATGTACACACGATGAATATATGTACTGTATAACTATACGCATATGTCCCATGTACACACGATGAATATATGTACTGTATAACTATACGCATATGTCCCATGTACACACGATGAATATATGTACTGTATAACTATACGCATATGTCCCATGTACACACGATGAAAATATGTACTGTATAACTATACGCATATGTCCCATGTACACACGATGAATATATGTACTGTATAACTATACGCATATGTCCCATGTACACACGATGAATATATGTACTGTATAACTATACGCATATGTCCCATGTACACACGATGAATATATGTACTGTATAACTATACGCATATGTCCCATGTACACACGATGAAAATATGTACTGTATAACTATACGCATATGTCCCATGTACACATGATGAATATATGTACTGTATAACTATACGCATATGTCCCATGTACACACGATGAATATATGTACTGTATAACTATACGCATATGTCCCATGTACACACGATGAATATATGTACTGTATAACTATACGCATATGTCCCATGTACACATGATGAATATATGTACTGTATAACTATACGCATATGTCCCATGTACACACGATGAATATATGTACTGTATAACTATACGCATATGTCCCATGTACACACGATGAATATATGTACTGTATAACAATACGCATATGTCCCATGTACACACGATGAATATATGTACTGTATAACTATACGCATATGTCCCATGTACACACGATGAATATATGTACTGTATAACTATACGCATATGTCCCATGTACACACGATGAATATATGTACTGTATAACTATACGCATATGTCCCATGTACACATGATGAATATATGTACTGTATAACTATACGCATATGTCCCATGTACACACGATGAATATATGTACTGTATAACTATACGCATATGTCCCATGTACACACGATGAATATATGTACTGTATAACTATACGCATATGTCCCATGTACACACGATGAATATATGTACTGTATAACTATACGCATATGTCCCATGTACACACGATGAATATATGTACTGTATAACTATACGCATATGTCCCATGTACACATGATGAATATATGTACTGTATAACTATAAGCATATGTCCCATGTACACACGATGAATATATGTACTGTATAACTATACGCATATGTCCCATGTACACTATATATGTACTGTAAAATAACTATACGCATATGTCCCATGTACACACGATGAATATATGTACTGTATAACTATACGCATATGTCCCATGTACACATGATGAATATATGTACTGTATAACTATACGCATATGTCCCATGTACACATGATGAATATATGTACTGTATAACTATACGCATATGTCCCATGTACACAGGATGAATATATGTACTGTATAACTATACGCATATGTCCCATGTACACACGATGAATATATGTACTGTATAACTATACGCATATGTCCCATGTACACATGATGAATATATGTACTGTATAACTATACGCATATGTCCCATGTACACACGATGAATATATGTACTGTATAACTATACGCATATGTCCCATGTACACATGATGAATATATGTACTGTATAACAATACGCATATGTCCCATGTACACTATATATGTACTGTATAACTATACGCATATGTCCCATGTACACATGATGAATATATGTACTGTATAACTATACGCATATGTCCCATGTACACACGATGAATATATGTACTGTATAACTATACGCATATGTCCCATGTACACATGATGGATATATGTACTGTATAACTATACGCATATGTCCCATGTACACACGATGAATATATGTACTGTATAACTATACGCATATGTCCCATGTACACATGATGGATATATGTACTGTATAACTATACGCATATGTCCCATGTACACTATATATGTACTGTAAAACTATACGCATATGTCCCATGTACACTATATATGTACTGTATAACTATACGCATATGTCCCATGTACACACGATGAATATATGTACTGTATAACTATACGCATATGTCCCATGTACACTATTGCCGTTATTAAAAATAAAATAAGAATAAATAATGGTTCAGGTTTGGTTATTGTTTATTTATCAATAAAACTTTCTACGACTCCACCAGTTACTTAAGCAGCCCATAAACCATCAATATTATAGTCAATGTTTTGGATTCAATAAAATTGACATTCATTTTTTGCCACAAACTGCTCAATTTTTTTTCTCAATATTTTGTTTCATTTGTGGTTTGAACTCTGGTCTGGCAAGGATGGGTCCTGTTGTAGTTTTATTTTTTGTGGTTGACATTGAAGGTTTAAACAGAAAATGAGAAATACTTATTTGGAAAATGGACAGTTGAAATAAAGAAATGATTAAATATCATTCAATGTTTTCTAAACATTGTACAAAAATCCAAGTAATGATACAACTTGTTCTCAAGCAGCAGGGGTAGATTAAAACAACGACTATAGACAATAAACACATTTAATGCAAAACAAGTACTTTAATGCATCAGTTTATAGCCACACTCAACAGGTTTTTTATCCACCCCAAAAAATATATTGCACCATATTATTGATATATAACGACACTTAGCCATATTATTGACAGTCGCTCAATAAATATCTGCGATTTATGATTTGTCTCAATATATTGCATCAATCTTCAATATAGCACAAACACTTCAATATAGTTGTCAATTTCATGCATTGAACATATTATTGACCATTTTATTGAACGTGTATGGGCCCCTTTAGAGATTGACTTTACGTTAAGAGTATTATAAGTTTCTTATCAGCTATCTTATCATATTCTATTAGTTTGCACAGAAGCCTACTTCACGTCTAGAATCTTGTCAAAAAGCTTAGTAACGATATTTCGCAATTACGTTGTCATTGGTTCGCAAAATATAGAATTTATTAAATTTTTTCTCATGCCACTAACCTAAAATCCTGTTATATATAACAATAATTCAATAATTACAAGGTAACCTATTTAAACATAAATGCAGTTCTGGAGTTCTAAGGCTGCTCTTTTTTATTATCGCTTTAAAGACCCGTTTTTCGAATATTACCTAAGAACCCGTACATATGTACGTGGTCCTGTGTAGAGAGCTTTAGCAAAGTAACTGGTAAACACTAATACGGTAGAGTTAACTCCGTTGTATTCACTTTTAAGTTTCGTTTTATCAAACATGATTAAATGATTTCTGAAATGAAGATAACAAAGTGAAAATCCAGTTGCTTCCTATCAACATCTCAAGGTCTTTTATTTAAGGCAAGTGACCAATTGCCAAAAACAACACAACATAATACAAAAACACGTAACAAACACCAAACTCAAATATGAATAAAATTGAGTCGCTGCCATGGAACGGTTAATGCAACGCATTGGGGTTTAAACCTGTTGACGGGCGCCTGAACTTCACTCATGGCCAATAATTATTATAATATAACATAATACTCGTGTATCTGCTTTTATTTATTTATTTTGTGTGTGGATGTAATTAGTTGATAGAACATTATTAATGTAGGGAAATTGAAACTCCAGAGATATAATCAGGATAAAAACCCTTATTACCATCCGCTGGTCCTTATTTGAGGCAAGTCACCAATAGCCTATACAATACATGACAATACATACAACACATAGGGTCACCACGTTGGAACGGTCAATGCAAGGCATTTGGTGTTTGGTATTTAAACCGGTTTAAAGGCATGTCGAACCTCACACTTAGCCCAGAATTAATCACAAAACACGCACTTGTAAATAAACTTTAACCTCATAGCCTCGCAATTCAAATTAAATAGCAATAAAAAAGAACATTAATTATCATAAAACTCACTCTTTGTATTCAGACAAAAAACTTATTGCACATTATGATGCATGTATATCATAAAGTAAAGCATCGGATAAAAATGTCAAAAAAACATTATTTTGAATATATGCCAAGTTAGTTAGTTAAATAAAACTTCCGCAGTGCATTTTCTTCCCGATGTCATTTTCATCACATTAAAAAACATATTGTCATAAACATTGCGCAACTATGTTTCGTCACTGTCACTTGTTCGAACGTTCGAAGATTCAGTGACATGAAACCGAAATAGAAATAAGGAAGAATATAAATGTTCACATAATATTAATACTTGACAATGCGAAGTTAATAATGTGACCGATTTTGCTGAACAATGAAGCAGATACCAAAACAAAAATACTAAAAGAAATGATTGAGTATATAAATCAAAATAATGCATACGTTAAATTCAGTTTTAGTAAAGCTTTGTCGGTTTAATACGGTTTCATGGGCCCCAAACGTTACACTTAGCCCTTTTGTATTCACTTAAAAGCCAAATGTGCACAAAAGATAAGTTCAACATGGAAACCATACAGCAGATGAAATATAAAAATGCTTTCAGAAAGGTTTCCTGCAATTGCCAGAAATAAGATTGGTTCTCTGTCAACGTAAGGAATAATGGTAAATATCAATTCAGCGAATATCTCTGCAGACACGTTAAGAGCTGCATTGCATTACTGCCTTTACAACAAATAATGTTTGCTTTATCACAGACCTAAACTCATATTAGAAAATTATATAGTTATTTATCATGGTATTTTCTGAGCCAACTCTTTGTTGCGTCTGAAATCTTTATTTAAAGGGACTATGTCATCAAAAAGGGCCTCAAAGGGGCAATTTCTAAAACAATTCTGAAATTCAGATATGTATACTGACAAATAATAATGATTCAAACAGGGTATTATTGTGAAAAAGAGTGCACGCATTCTGAGATAAAAATCAATTTATAATATGGGTCTTGTTTGTTTGGCCCTTTTCATGTTTACATTTTGACGTCATTTTTGTGAGGATTTTTTTATAACCATAATTTACATTCTACTTTTTACCAAGCATGATAGCGCAGTTGGTTAAAGCATTTTCTACTGTTATTTCTTCGTAGGGCTCCTGAGGCGTGAGTTCGATCCCTGCTCGGTGTTTTATTTTTCAGACTTTTGTGTTACATTTTTGGTCAAATATCTTATTGTGCACTATACTATGTTTTATTTATTTCATGCACATGTCTTTATAAAGCGCATTTCTATGATATAATATCATTTATAGTGTCATAGGAATCCAATCGTTTGACGCCATAAGCCCTTTAATATTAAATATTAACAAATCAAAGCAATTATACCTACACACGCGGACCAATGTAGCCAAAGCAATAATTTTTTTGTTGTCGCCGAACATTGGAGCAATCGCTTACCAGTAGCCGTTACTATGATATGTTGATAAAATTTGATATCAAAGCTATCTTAATCTATTTTATAAATATTTTTTTCGATTTATCGTTGTTTATTTGCAAATAAACAGCGATTAGGAGTTCTGATACGTAGGAATTAATAGCCAAGCATCAGAACGACAAAAAGTTGTTCATTGGCCTATAAACAACGATAATGCGAAAATTTACATTATGTTTGATATTGTAATGAGAAATACATTTCACTATGCTGCGTTTAGAATCGGGACTACGTTTAGCGTTGTTTGTTGGGTAGTTTCACAGGGATAATTTTGCTATTTGTCTATAGAAAAAAAAACAGCGAGAATGGTGTTAGAATATTTTTGTAACTATGTTTCCCGCTTCTACCGCCAAGTGTCTAGAGAAAAAGCTAACGTCTGAGGTCTGTTTCTTTGACGCGACCGCTATTTTTTTTTATCGCAACGCAACAGCTATTTTCAGATCGCAACGCGGCAGCTATTTTTTTTATCGAAACGCTACCGCTATTTTTAGATCGCAACGCGGCAGCTATTTTTAGACCGCACGCGTGTGTGATGTCACTAAGAAAATAGTTGACACAAATGTTCAATGTTTAGGTGCACTGAAACGAGTCATTGTGTATTGCATGACAATGTCTAATTATCGAATTATTTCAGTTAAAGAGGAAGAAGAGAATGAATGGATATAATGATTAAACAGGACATTAATTGGTCATTGTATTTCTGGGATACGATATACATGGTTGTGGATGAACGAAAACACGTGTTCATTTTTTACCAGACACTCTTTGCATTAATATAAGAATAAGAATATAAGAATATCAGAAAAGAAAACTGTTTACCTTTGTTATAGTAATTAAGTTATAAAATGATCAAATAATGCAGCTAACCATAGTTTCATTCTGAACTAAATACAGGTATAGTTGTTGCTGATAAATTCATTTCTATGGATGTTGTTGATTTATATAATAAAATCCTCACCAGAGCACTTTGTAACACGCTGATAATTGTATCATTTGGCACATGATTGGAGTCATACAACATTCGTATAGTGGTGTGTTAACGAACAAAAAGCATTAGGTTATCGTAAAAAATGTGTTTTATTCAGTAAAGCGACGCGCCAATAACTACCGGTTTAGTGCTTTTCGTATACTTGAACCGGGTTCCTTGTAACTATTGTCCATTACTTAACGCTCGCAAGCTTAAATAACAGTATTACGATGATATGTATATTGTTTACCGTTAACGTGATGCGCGCTGAAATCCATGAAAAATCCCATTTGTAAATTCGAATCGAGGGAAACACTGAAACAAAGTAGCGACATACTAGCACGATTCCAGCTCGGCTGAACGCGGCCCTGGTTATAAAATATTAAAAACTATAAACAAACAGTTGCGCGATTTTTGGTTACTATGTACTTTATATAAATACGATTTTATACTAAATTACTCATTTGATTCGGTTTTTACTTTAGAGGGGGGCATATAGATTTGCCCTTGTCCGTCCATCAGTCCGTCCGTCGGATGTTTGTGTCGCGCATAACTCAAAAAGTATAACTGCTAGAGTGAGGAAACTTTATAAGCACAGTCATAGGCATCAGGGCTTGTGCATCTGTGTATTTTGGTGCAGTTTTTTCCGACATCAGTGGAGGTATGGCCCTTTTTTTAGCAAATAAATGACATTTTTGGATTTGTGTCGCAAGTAACTCAAAAAGTCTTACTGCTAGAGCGATGAAACTTTACATACATATTAATCAACATGTGAACTTGTGCACCAGGGCTTGTGCACCTGTGTATTTTAGTGCAGTTTTCTCCGACATCAGTGGAGGCATGGCCCTTTTTTAGCAAATAAATGACATTTTTGGATTTGTGTCGCCTGTATCTCAAAACGTCTTACTGCTAGACTTATGAAACTTTCTAAACATATTCATCAGCATGTGAACTTGTATTTGGGTGCACCTGGGTATTTGGTGCACTTTTTTCCGACATCAGCAGAGTTTTGTGACATCCAGCGGAAAATGTTGGGGCATCTGTGTTCGTACTATGGACACATGTCGAGTATTATTCTAGGTGTATGTTTTATGCTATTATAGCGACAATACACCTACGCACTTGGGCTTTATTTAACCCATTTAACCGGTTCCTGCGGACGTTAACGACCTCAAAAAGGTATATTATCCCTATAATCGACGGCCATAAACCAGTAATAAATGGCATATTAAATTATTATATCACTATCAGGCCGCTAGATAGTTTTTGGTGAATAATCAGCGAACATTTGATATTCAGACTACCGTTAAGGGTTTTTTCGTTATTTTTTACCATAATTTTTAACCGTAATTTTTTACCGTTATTTTTTACCGTTATTTTTTACCGTTATTTTATCGGTAAAACATATGGATTGGTATTGTAAATAGTTTCTTCTCTGCCCTTTAAGTTACTTGGTTTAATTCAGCCCAATCACAAGGAAAACAGGCAACCTTGTTCATAGTAATCCGTCATTTCGCGATATCACGCTGCGACTCTATTTCATCACGTAAAGCCGCGCAAAGGTAAAAATGACCAAATTCATATTTTAAAATAAAACGGTAATTTTATTGTCTGTCTTATCATGTGTTTAAGTTAATATACGTCAGGCCTACGTCAAAAACTTTTGGTTTGCTGGATACTCTTTATACTCTTTATACTCTTTATTAGTGAACAATGATCCCCTAGTAAAACTGTTAACAAACACGAGCTTTATTTACTCTTTATACTTTATACTCTTTATAATTTATACTCTTTATACTTTATACTCTTTATACTCTTTATACTCTTTATACTCTTTATACTCTTTATACTCTTTATACTTTATACTCTTTTTACTTAATAGTTTTTATACTTTATACTCTTTATACTTTTGATACTTTTTATACTTTTTAAACTTTTTAAACTTTTTATACTTTTTATACTTTTTATACTTTTTACTATTTATACGTACTTACTCTTTATATTATTTATACTTTATAATTTATACTCTTTATACTTTATACTCTTTATACTCATTATACTCTTTATACTTTATACTCTTTATACTTTATACTCTTTTTACTTAATAGTTTTTATACTTTATACTCTTTATACTTTTGATACTTTTTATACTTTTTATACTTTTTAAACTTTTTATACTTTTTATACTTTTTATACTCGTTATACTTTATACTATTGATACTTACTTACTCTTTACACTCTTTATACTCTTTATACTTTATACTGTTTATACATTATACTGTTTATACTTTATACTCATTATACTCTTTATACTCATTATACTTTTTATACTTTTTATACTTTTTATACTTTTTAATATTTATACTTACTTACTCTTTATACTATTTATACTTACTTACTCGTTATACTTTATACTATTTATACTTACTTACTCTTTATACTCTTTATACTCTTTATACTTTATACTGTTTATACTTTAT
>CM051026.1:11672399-11807399 GCA_027627225.1 Congeria kusceri | reverse complement strand
ATCAGATGCTTTGCATTGACCGTTCCAAGGCGGTGACCCCAGGTTTAATCATTTTCATGTTTTGTGTTGTGTTGTGCGTATTGTCTTGTATTGTAAAGGCAATTGGCCACTTGTCTCAAATAAATGACAAGCGGATGTTAACAAGTGCTTCTCTTCCGATGATGCTATCAGCATATAAGCAAAGAAGGCTGATAGCCCCTTTTGGCTCTCAATAGTCTTCCGATGATGCTATCAACATATAAGCATAGAAGGCTGATAGTCCCTTTTGGCTCTCAATAGTCTTCCGATGATTCTATCAGCATATAAGCATAGAAGGCTGATAGTCCCTTTTGGCTCTCAATAGTCTTCCGATGATGCTATCAGCATATAAGCATAGAAGGCTGATAGTCCCTTTTGGCTCTCAATAGTCTTCCGATGATGCTATCAGCATATAAGCATAGAAGGCTGATAGTCCCTTTTGGCTCTCAATAGTCTTCCGATGATGCTATCAGCATATAAGCATAGAAGGCTGATAGTCCCTTTTGGCTCTCAATAGTCTTCCGATGATGCTATCAGCATACAAGCATAGAAGGCTGATAGTCCCTTTTGGCTCTCAATAGTGATAGCAATTAGTGTGTTTAATAAATTTCATAGATATCGTTGCATGCCCAAGTGCCTATCAAATGCTGCATTTCATTAAATAATAACAAAATATTTTTGCAATTTACTCATGAAATAGAATGTCCTCCAGTGTTATTTGATTGCATGATTTTATCAAAAACAAATCAAGTATACTTGATATGTACATAAACTAGTTGTGTATATACCAAATACCAAATAGTATGTCCCGCTATGCAGTTAATGAGTGGGGAATACCAGCTAATGATAACCCGATCATTTCACTCTAGGTCAAGTTTATTTTTTGAAAGGTATGTGAATACCCTAATCGTCCATGTAAACATCGGCCTTTTTAACCAACAGAACACACATAATAACATTCGATACAAATATAATTAAGCGACAACGACGCAGTAAGAGTTGCACTATTTTCCCACCACAACAGTGATCGACAATTATGGAATCATAATGACATCATATTTGTGACGTCATAATACACAAAACTTGTGACGCTTCAACATATTTCGCGCATTTTTTGTATTTATCATTCAAAAGCATGAAATAAAAGGAAAATTTGTTTAATACAGTGTAAGATCGTATTTTATTTCATTCGTAATCATAGAAACTGCACCACTCGTGAAAATATTGTTTCAATGACCAATCATGAAATAAAATACGATCTTACACTGTATGTGACTGCGTAAACCAACATATGCAAAGCGCAAAGGTTCTTTAGCTACATGTAGGAAGTTTAAGTGCTCATTTGTAGAATCCTTATACACTCTGAGTGTTTTGATAAATGCGATAGCTTGGTATGCATATTATTTTGACATTATTATTATTATCATTAGTAGTAGTAGTAGTGTAATAAGTAGTAGTAGTGGTAGTAGTAGTAGTAGTAGTAGTAGTAGTAGTAGTAGTAGTAGTAGTAGTAGTAGTAGAAGTAGTAGTATTAGTAGGAGTAGTAGTAGTAGTAGTAGTAGTAGTAGTAGTAGTAGTAGTAGTAGTAGTAGTAGTAGTAGTAGTAGTAGTAGTAGTTGTAGTAGTAGCAGTAGTAGTAGTAGTAGTGTAATAAGTAGTAGTAGTAGTAGTAGTAGTAGTAGTAGTAGTAGTAGTAGTAGTAGTAGTAGTAGTAGTGGTAGTAGTAGCAGTAGTAGTAGTAGTGTAATAAGTAATTGCAGTAGTAGTAGTAGTAGTAGTAGAAGTAGTAGTAGTAGTAGTAGTGGTAGTAGTAGCAGTAGTAGTAGTAGTGTAATAAGTAATTGCAGTAGTAGTAGTAGTAGTAGTAGTAGAAGTAGCAGTAGCAGTAGTAGTAGTAGTAGTAATAGTAGTAGTAGTAGTAGTAGTAGTAGTAGTAGTAGTAGTAGTAGTAGTAGTAGTAGTAGTAGTAGTAGTAGTAGTAGTACTGGTAGTAGTAGCAGTAGTAGCAGTAGTAGTAGTAGTGTAATAAGTAGTAGTAGTAGTAGTAGTAGTAGTAGTAGTAGTAGTAGTAGTAGTAGTAGTAGTAGTAGTAGTAATAGTAGTAGTTGTAGTGATAGTAGTAGTAGTAGTAGTAGTAGTAGTAGTAGTAGTAGTAGTAGTAGAAGTAGTAGTAGTAGTAGTAGTAGTAGTAGTAATAGTAGTAGTACAAGTAGTAGTTGAATTAGTAGTAGTAGTAGTAGTAGCAGTAGCAGTAGTAGTAGTAGTAGTAGTACTAGTTGTAGTGGTAGTAGTGGTAGTAATGGTAGTAGAAGTAGTAGAAGTAGTAGTTATAAGCGGGTATACTTAGTCGAAATTCACGGGAAATTCTTTTACATTATGTATGGTACATTGTGTAGATAAATTATTTCAAAGTAACTCATTTTAATCAAACAATGATCATTGTAAGCACAAGTTACTATTTCGTTAGGACCTTAATTACTATATTTAATGATTTTTTTTCCAAAACCTATTCAGTTGAGTTAAAACGTTAAGTCATCCCGATCATTAATTGTGCATAAACACGGAAGTTTAAATGTATCCGTGTAACATTAAGTTAAACATACTTAATTACATATTTCCATGTGTGCGTTTTTTTAACAAATATAATTTCATGTTCAAACTGCAAAAAACTATCAAAAAAGTATTTGAACCTACAAACCCAACTACTCTTTGGCAATACATATATCCCGATGTCTCTATCGGGAGCGAACCAACGATCTCAGGATCGAATGTCTGTCACAAGGCCAAACGCAAGTGTGTGTTTCTATAGATATTGAAACTAAGTGTAAGAGATACATATAGTAACAATAATTAAAATATACATTGTTACAGATAGGTTTAAATATATGTTGTGCCAATTTATTCGATGTTTGTTCAAAAACGAGACATTTTTTTCGACAATATATCTGTATCATAAATGTCAGTTTGCTTATTTAAATATAATGCAGTTACAATAGTTATGTGGTTTAGTGTTAAATGAAATGGGTCATAAACATCCCGAAAACACCACTAATTGTTATGATTATAAAGTAGTCCCCTTATTACTAAGACGCATTTGTAATGTGTTTTAACAAGTATTTTTACAAGTTTATTCAGCAAAATATTCAGATGAAGAAAGTATTTATACGTTGTTTATAGAGTATAAGATTATATAGCTACGAATGAACAAACTTCAAAAGAACACATTATATGTAAGATTTAAATATGTATCACACAAAACTCAACGAATAGCAATATGATTATATTAAACTGAAGTAAAGCTGCTATCTGCGAACGCATAACTTGAATAGTCATGTACCAAACTCCTAGGAGTGGTTACTTCTCCCTTTGTCTTCTTCAGTAACCACTGCAACCGCGAGTGAAAAACTTCCAGATTGGAAGTTTTATGGGAGACAACTGTAATGAGGTTGAAGAATTAACTTTTCATGTTATTATTATTATTTTATAACACGCCTACAGCATTGTTGCATTATTAGTTCTTGTATATATATATATATATATATTACGAGTTACATTGAAAAGCAAAAAGATAAAAATAAAAAAATCATAAAAACGCAAGGATTTTACGGTGTCCTTGTGTTTTTTCTGCTTATCCACAATTTTAATTTGCGCCATTTGATCTGACTATGGTCACGTGGAACTTCATGCCGGCAGGGTTTTAAATCGAGCTATTCTTGGAACCACTGAAATCTCTGCGCGGACGTTGGTCATACACTACAGACTTACTGTTCAGGGTAGTAAAGCATTGTAATCATTTGGCAGTATAGATTTATAACGCGAAGTGAAATAACGAGATGTTTTAATGAGAGAAAAAAATGCTTTTAACTCGACCCATGCATAGTGAAATTATCAGGCTGTTAATCACTGGTATTTTCTCAATCTTTCATCCCGTAAACTGATATAAAATAATAATCAATACATTTACAGCATTTGATCTTGATACGTACTTTACATTTTTACACATAGCTTTGACTGTTTAATGTTTTAATAACGTTATTAACGCATTATGAAATTTCTAACGTTGCAGATAAGGTGGTTTTCTTATAGAGGTTCACATCATTAAACATACGGAAAAGAACACAATTATTACATGTAGCTTTGAATTACAATGCTATGAAGTTACATTTTATTTACAAGTATGTGTATTGTGCTTATTTCTTAAGTGTGAGGATCGGCATGCCTTTAAACCGATTTAAACATCTAATGCTTTTCATTAACTATTCCTAAGCGGTGACCCCAGGTTTAATCATTTTCATGTGTGTGTAATAAATTTCATAGATGTCATTGCAGTGCCTATCCAACAATGCATATCATTAAATAATAACAAAATATGTTTGCAATTTACTCATGAAATAGAATGTCCTTCAGTGTTATTTTATAGCATGATTTTATCTAAAACAAATCAAGTGTACTTGATATGTACATAAACTAGTTAAATCATATGTACATAAACCAAATATTATGTCCCGCTATGCAGTTAATGAGTGGGGAATAACCCGATCATTTCACTCTAGGTCAAGTTTATTTTTTGAAAAGTATGTGAATACCCTAATAGTCAGTGTAAACATCGGCCTTTTTAAACAACAGAACACACATAATAAAATTCGATACAAATATAATTAAGCGACAACGACGCAGTAAGAGTTGCACTATTTTCACACCACAACAGTGGTCGACAATTATGGAATCATAATGACGTCATATTTATGACGTCATAATACACAAAACTTGTGACGCTTCAACATATTTCGCGCATTTGTTTGTATTTATCATTCAAAAGCATGAAATAAAAGGAAAATTTGTTTAATACAGTGTTAGATCGTATTTTATTTCATTCGTAATCATAGAAACTATATACTTTAACTCGTGGCTGCCCCACTCGTGAAAATATTGTTTCAATGACCAATCATGAAATAAAATACGACCTTACACTGCATGTGACTGCGTAAACCAACATATGCAAAGCGCAAAGGTTCTTTAGCCACATGTAGGAAGTTTAAGTGCTCATTTGTAGAATCCTTATACACTCTGAGTGTTTTGATAAATGCGATAGATTGGTATGTATATTATTTTGACATTATAATTATTATTATTAGTAGTAGTAGTAGTGGTAGTAGTAGTGGTAGTGTAATAAGTAGTGGTAGTAGTAGTAGTAGTAGTAGTAGTAGTAATAGTGGTAGTAGTAGTAGTAGCAGTAGTAGTAGTAGTAGTTGTAGTAGTAGTAGTAGTAGTAGTAGTAGTAGTAGTAATAGTAGTAGTAGTAGTAGTAGAAGAAGTTGTTGTTGTTGTTATTGTTGTTGTAGTAGTAATTACATTTTACTTCGATTCAAACATCCTTGTATCGAATTATTTATTTTCGAAATTTCGTAAATCAGTGTAACCTGCTAACTAAACGTGTTTATTCTTAAACGACGTTGTTTAAATGAAGCTGTGTACGTTTTGTTTTTTAATGTTATTTATATATATTATATAATATAGTTATGTATTTATTTATATTTATTTATTTATTTATTTCACGTTCTTTTACAAAAACTCATCGTTTCCCCTGGTTGACCCTCTAGTGGCATGTGATCGTTTCGTACAAATAATAATATGTAGTGACTTCTTTCGTTACAAATGCAAGCAGATATGCAACTAGCCCTTGACTGACTGGCGCCGTAAACAATTCTAAAAATCGGAATGTTATTGTTACGTCATAAGATATTATGTCACGATACCCATCGCACGGTATAAATAAAACGTTATCGAGAATTCATATTTGATCTTGATATTTCAAAAGCTTACACTCATTACGTTTCCTAAATAGCTTTACTAGTCTGAGGAATAAATACGTAGACACAAACATATTAAATGTTATAGTTTATTCTGTTGTAAACTGCTCAATGATTTGCAAATTCGAATCTCAGTCAGGAATTATATAATAAACAAGTGTATTGTATTTATCAATCTAGCTTGATGTTTTATTTCGTTTATTTTTTCAGTAATTACTGTTTTTGTGCAATATTTCTGTGTGAGTGTATTCCGGAGTCATTCTTATGCAAAGACGGAGCTGTTACTTCTTTGTTTTACTTTAATAAAATCACGTTCTTTGTATGATATAAAATAAATTGAGAACGCACCTAAAATATCACAGCATATTTCAATTGTACTTGGAAACAAATGATTATTATTTCTGTGTAATCCGTATTATATAATCGGCCTTGTCTCTACAACATATCGTATACATGGTTGTAATCGATCGTTCAGCTTAAGACACTATCCAGTTTATCAAAATTTCCGGAAAATTCAACGTTGCCTGATGTCATGACATCTTGTACATGAATTGTGACTGTTAAAATGGTTTGATGAAGTTGCTTACCTATTTTACCTATAGTGAAACTCGATATGTGGCATGTAAGATTTTCTGAAAGAAGATAAATGCACATACGGAAACTAACACATACTCTGTCTTGTATTTTATTCCAGATTTCTTTGAAATTTAAACAGTGGCATATTTGTTCCGTATCTGGTATCGCTATAGAATAACGAACATATTATAAAATAGAGCAAAATACACAAGTTTTATGTCAAACAAACTCCATTTCTAATTGCTTGCACTTCAGTGTGATTTTTACAAGGTCTTAATTTAGACAACAAGCTTGATAGGGTTATTGAATAAAAAGTAAAGAAATAATGGCTGAAGTTGTAGTTACTTTACTTTTAAGAAATCCTACCACGTTACTACGTTTTCTTTCCAAACAAAAAGACAACTTACAGTGTTCTGAAATGCGATAATGTGGATTTTATAAACGATGTAACAGCGACAATGTTTCATATTATCGTATTATAGAGAGTATTAGCTGCAGTGGAAGTGTTTCATTCTTTTGTTGAGTTCATGTTCCGTGCAATTGCTATAATAAATTTGAGATTGGAGACAGATTTGATCGCTAATAGTCTCTGCAAGACATTATACATCGTTTATTGTATATTTCAGTTTACGACGCACGCCACTATCATTAAAATGGTTGAACGAATTGATAGTGGCCGGAGAAAAATCGAAGAAATAACCAATAGCTTGAAGCATGCTGTTCTCAAAACGTCTATCGACATTCAAAACATCATGTCAAATCAAAATAATTTAACAGCTGAGGAAAGAGACGAGATCTCATCAAGCTTGAAAAAAGTAACTATTTACGATTTACGATAGTCACATTTATTGCTTTACCATTGCCAGGTTCATTACAATTATTAGCGCATGTTTCGTGGTGTTAACTAAAATTGTATTAGAATATAACCTACATTTTGATCCAATGAAATGGCTGGTTTCACATATTAAGTGCAACACTTAATTACTAAGAGCATGTTCTTAGCGGATGCTTTTTCTGGCTTTTGATTAGCAATGATAACTTTTAATACGCATTTGCATATACAGATATCTGCTATTCGCATATTTCAATGGTGTACATGCGCACAGCAAATAAACTGCTGGTTATATTCTAAGTTAGAACATATTAAGTAAAATCTTATTGGTTAAGAAGTGGCGGAGCGAGCGCAATGAAGCGAATTGATTTGGTGGAACGTAGAATCAGAATGAGGGAATGGATCGCCTAACCGTAATATTAGGTTGTAACATATTAAGCAAGCAAACACAAGTCACAATGAATTCGTTTATTGGTTTTGTAAATTTACAGAAAAATACTGCATGATGAATTGTAAAAAAAATAATTAATTATTGTAATTAATAATTTGATTAAGCTAGTTTTCATGTCCATGTTCACTGTCTGTATAAGTCGATATAGAACATTGTTAGTGCCCGCATTTATATCCAATCATACATTGTAAGGTGATCACAGATACATATGTACGTGTACAGATACATCATGTACTGCATCGTATTATGTTCTTATTGAACGCATTTTACTGCAGTACCAACGCGCAATGGTGGATTTAAACTCAGTTTGCCAAAGAGCAAATGATGAAACAAAAGATGTAAGACTAGAGTTCTTCGAAAGCAAAGATGTACAGCGAAGAGACGAAACCGGAAGAAAGAACAGTACGTCCAGTTGATTGTACAAATGTCCACATACCATTTTTGCCCTACTTAGTATTGTATAAATGAGCACACACGTGTCATGGTAAATGAGCACATACGTGTCATGGTAAATGAGCACACACGTGTCATGGTAAATGAGCACACACGTGTCATGGTAAATGAGCACACACGTTTCATTGTAAATGAGCACACACGTGTCATGGTAAATTAGAACACACGTGTCATGGTAAATTAGCACACACGTGTCATGGTAAATTAGCACACACGTTTCATGGTAAATTAGCACACACGTGTCATGGTAAATTAGCACACACGTGTCATGGTAAATTAGCACACACGTGTCATGGTAAATTAGCACACACGTATCATGGTAGACATGGTTTTGGTTTCACATAAAAAATTGTGAAAAGTAAATATGCATACAATTTGCATTGTGTTGTAAGTAACATAGTTTTATATAATGCTTCGCATAATCGTGAGAGTATAGCTTTGAATGGTCACATGTTTTACATTACAGTAAGAGACAGTGCCTACAAATCCGCAGGTTTGTGTTTCATTATTTCCCTTTATTTGCAGGACAGTAATATTAAAAATCGTTAAATATGTCATTTATTATATTAATGATTATATTTTGTGTACAGTTAGGTCTGTGAACTACATCAACGATGACTGTGCGTATTATATTTGATTCTATGCGTACATTCTTACCATATGCACTATTATTTTCAAAAGCTAAGTGTAATGTCCCTTTAAACTTTACATGCATTATGAATATATAGGATCTGAAACGAGTTGTCATTTCATACCATATTTTATTAAACGAGTTCAGGAATTTTCTGGACGAGTTTTATTAAAAGATGGTATGAAATTACAACTAGTGTCAGATCTTTTTTATCACATGCTTTTAAAAGAAACAAAACACCTTCTCATTTCATCAAACAAGTTGATAAATACTAAAAGTTGTGTATTGACATGACTTCATTTCATGTTGACGACGTCATTTCACCAATATAACGTCATGCGATTGGTTAGTCAAAGAATATGTAGCCAATGAAAACACTCAAAATGTTATCTTATACATGTGTAAGATAGACATATTCGTAATGGTTGTAATACACAGGAGACAAGGTATAGCGTGTGATAAATTAAAATCCAATATAAAAAATATTATTCTCAGTAGAATGTACTATATTTGTTTCAGACTCTGCCTGTTTGCGAGAGGTAATTCAAATTAATATATCGTTTATAATGATACATCACTTTACACATATTGGTCATGATAAACGAATTGAGAGACAGTACAATATACATCACTAGTGACCACAATTGGCAATTTAAAATTATCAAAGTTTGATGTCAAATGACACATCTATTTCACATGATCATCTTACGGCTGCTTTCTCGTTGCTTAACTACATTAATATTTGGTCAGTTCTTGTCAAATATGACGTAAACAATTATTTAAATTGACTATGGTAAGACGCTGATCCCAGCGTATTAGTTTTTATGTTAATGTTTAACTTAAAGTTCATAATGCATTAAACAATACTTTTTTTCAAATTTAATTTAGTAAAGCAATTGCTTAAATAAGCAACACAATGTCCAAACTATAAACTAATAATTTTGCCTTGGTGGAAATCCCACCAGAGTGTAATCATTTCGTTTTGAAATCAATACACCTATGCTAACTTAATACTGAGTATACCTAAAATGAACATTTGTACGGAAATTTTCCCTTGATACTTGACACTTTGTTTCATTGATTGTTTGTTTGTTACATTGATTAGTTTTCGTTTCTGTCAAAAGTCAGTGGTAATGCGACCAAGCGAGGAAGTACAAGAATGTGGAGAAGGGATCGAAGAAACGTCCCAGGAAGTACATGAACGTGGAGAAGGGGTCGAACAAACGTCCCAGTTGTCTGTGTCCTCCATGGTAAATATTTTACCAAACAAACTTAACTAGTTGTAGTGTCTGTTTTGGTACCTCGAACAACTGTACCTTGTACCTTTGGTACCTTTTCTAACAAAAGCCTCTTAAATTGATTCACTACATAGTGTATATATAAACAGCAATTTAAAAGTGTATGTTTTTAGAGAACAAATTGTCGAGAACTATGTTAGCATTCAGAATAAGTTTTTTTAACGCGATGCTAAAATAAACAATATGGAATTTCTGTCATTATCTTGAAGACACATACCCCTTGAAAATCATAACAGCATAAAGAAATACACCTATACGACTGTACAAGCATAGTTAAAACAACTATAAATGAACAATATAAAATCAATATTATGGAAAGATTTTATTAAGATATTTGTTATGAGCAAGATGCAAACACACAAAGGTTAGAGTCGTCTTTAATATTTTTACATATTTCGTATACACTTAAAGAGAAATGGTTCAAAGTTTAATAAATATGTTGTTTTGACTTTATATTCACCATTGTAAAACTTTAAATTATTTATTATACATTGATTTCATCATTTTTTATGATTGTAAAGCGTCCCTGCAATAGTTGTAAATATTGCCATATTCGTCTTTCAGGCACTGTCGGAAAACAACCCCGGCGAATTCGACTGTTAAAGGCACATGGGCCGCTTTGAATGAACAGTATTTCATAAAAAGGGATTGATGTGTATTAATAAAAACATAGTCTATTATGTCTATCCATACTGTAAAACAATTTTAAACGTAATTTGCCTTTCTGAAAACGTATATTTATTGATCCTGTGAAATACCATGACACGGCTCAAACCTCGATTTAGTGGCAAATATCCTCATATCTCGATAATGACCTTCTTGCGCATAACTGATGACTATTTACAGTTACATGCTACTCACAACATCAAACATCTCATGTGAAGGTCAACGCTAACTGTAATGTGCGCGCGAACGGAATGTGTTGGGTTTACTTGGATTAATGTTTTAACAGCTAGTGTCCTTTCACTGGAGGTAGATAATGCACTTACAAACATTTATTTCAACTTTAGATCAACAACAATTATTTACAAGTGCGTGTATTGTGATTAATTCTTGGCTAAGTGTGAGGTTCGCATGCCTTTAAACATGTTTAAACCCCCCAATGTATTGTATAGGTCATTGGTCACTTGCCTCAAATAAAGGACTAGCGGATGGTTATAAGGGTTTCTCTCCCGGTGATGTCTCTGGAGTTTCATTATTCCTATATTTGTTAATTATTTTGTTTTTCGTGATATGTTATAGCAAATGTTAGTGCTGTTGTTCTTGGTACATGTTATGATTTGCATTTAACAGACACATTTGTGTTTCATTATTATTCTGCATTGTATTTCTATTCTTAAATCAAGAATCTAATTAAGAAATCATTTAATAATTTTACTGTTCTAGTGGTTCAGCGTGTTCATAATTAATTAACCCTATCATTAAACCCAGATATCACGTGTTTGACGGCTAATACATTCAAATTACAAGAACACGTAGTAAAGAATATTAAGTGTAAGTATGGTTCCATGTCAATGTTGTTACTTCAGTGTATTCAGTGTATTCAGTGTATTAAGTGTATTCAGTGTATTCAGTGTATTCAGTGTATTAAGTGTATTCAATGCAATTGTTTTCTGTATTATTACTGTTGAGTTACATATAAAACCAATGATGTTGATTTATACTTTCAAAACGGTTTCTTGAGATGCATTTAGAAGTGTGATTATCTGATTTCATATTCATGCTTAGTGATGATTGCAAAATGTCATGTGAATGTGTTGTGCGTTTGTGTATATGTTTTACGTCTTATATCATTGTTTTCTTCTCATCCAGTTTTTGTTTTCAATTTAAACCTTCAATGACCTATTTCTATGAACGCAATATTTATGAGGTAATAAATAATCAAATGTCTGTAACCAAATTCCCAGATTTGGAATGATTTCTTGGTAGTATCAGTAGTTACTGTTATTCGCCAAAGGGATGTTACCGCCAGTACATAGACAGAAGTTAAATTTGTACTTAACCACTTTGGCGCAATGTCAAATACATATTTCACAATAATGACAAGAAACATAAACATATGGGCATTTTTATTTCTCAGAGAGATAGCATAATAATAGTTCAATATTATCATTACTCAATCTTATAACTATTAATGTTATTGTTATTATTATTATTATTATTATTATTAGTAGTAGTAGTAGTAGTAGTAGTATTGTTGTTGTTGTTGTTTTGAGTTTGTTGACTTGTAACCTTGTTTTTGATATTATTAAAGTAACAGGGCAAATTTTGAATAACAAATGAGTAAATAAATGCCTCAAGCTGTCTAAGTTTTTTTCTAATACGGATGAAAAAAAAAACACAACTGAACAAAAACAATAACATGTATTTATACTGACGTTTATGTGTACTTTTTTCAAATGTTTCGCAATGATAATAGACGCGTCCACAGATGTCAATCATAATTAAATTAATCAGCAATACTCGTCGAACTTGGAAATCAGCGGTTTAACTATTTCATGCAAAAGAGCACGTGCGTAATGTTTGTGATATTCAAATGAGCCCGTGGTAATGTTTTTGATTTTCGATGAACGGAAAATAATCCTTTAACAATGGCTGGGGAGGAGTTCAAACTATTCGTGTCAAAACCCGGATTGGTAAATTTGGTCAAAACATATGTGTTGATACAAACGATCTCCTATGACTATGTAAATTATTATTATTATTAGGGAAAGATCTAGACAGGGTTGTCAATAAAATTCCCCAATAAAATTTTAATAAAATTACATGACGTTTCCCTGAATTTTCCCTGACGGGAATTTGATTTTCCATGACATTTATTGTCAAATTACCGGTACAAATAGTGCAAAGTGGTGATAGCGTACATAAAAATATGAACACTATTTTTTTAGCCGTTTGTACTATTGTTAACTTATTCTAAACAAATCTGATAATTGTATTGGTTTATTGTTTAAATATTTATTACATTCTAAAATGTACTAGCTCATTTTGGTTTTGTTCCTACACTTTTGGTCAAATTCCCTGGATTTTCCCTGATTTTACGCTATGGGATATATAACCACGCCTACCTAAGTCAAACTCCAACAAATCCCGTTGACAGTGTTCGAATGTTTTACAAGACATGTCCGTTAAACTTAAACCTAGATTTCTGAATAGCTAAACTCATTGTCAATCAAATCTCGTCGTAAGGTCAGTTCCAAGGTTAGTTACCCAGTTGTTGTTGACTGTTTGTATATATGTTTCTTATACGCAAAGTTGTTTCATTTTGTGTGGAATAAAATACTTAAAGTATTTTATTTCCCTTAAAAGCCAATATTAAAAGTATAAAATTAATTTTGAACGAAAGGAATATTTTCAAGAATGATCTTTACAAACCCTCTGCCAGGCGCAATAACTTAAATACTGAAATGTTTGTTTTACTTTAAATACTACGAAAGAAAAGAAAGCATATTTCCAGATTAGATGTTAAATTGGTAATTTATTTTTCGTTAATTTTTCAACGGAATGTTTGGAGAAATTGTTGGACAGGTGGTGGAAAAATATAAAGCTCGAATGTCACAATGCACAATGCGTAAAGCTGATGAACAATTTTGGAACAAACAACTATACATTGAAGCACATTAAAAGAAATTTAGCCTCGTTGTCGTCCTTTATGTTTTATTTTATGTTTAAAAAGTTTCAGGGTGAAGTTTTGTTTTCGGTTTCGAACTTTAAGTGCACTTCTCACTGATTTCATTAACTTCGCACAATTCAGCTTTTTTTCAGGCTGTTGTTTGTATGTACGTGGATTATTATTTTTTTGTTTCTTGATTTCTAAAACATGTTGGGCGGTTGGTCCGTTAAACAAGTTAAAATTCGATCGTTATTTTTTGTAGTACAATAATTATCACTCGTGGACTACAGGCATGGGCACAGGATCTAGAGTTAGAGGGGGGCGAAAATATTCAGTACCTTTAAAAATATACACGCATAATTTACATATCTTGCAAAGCAATGACAGTTTCTATGCATGATATCATAGTTTAAGCTTCGTGTTGAGATTCTAGACGTGTGCGAACTTTCTGTGCAACACAACATGAACAGAAAGTTGATAAACTTCGATGATAAAATATATTTCAGTTATTAAAATGGACTTTTTGGCAATTGTACGGGAGACGTACGCCCCTTCCACCCCCTTTAAATCCGCCTATACATAATCAATTGTTTACCATATCCAGATAAGTCAAGTTGTATTCAACCCGCTTGTTGATGAACATTTTTTATGATAACAAGTAAGATATGAAAAGAGACTTTTATTGGTTGCAAACGGTTCGATCATTGAAGGCATTTCCAGTTCCATTTTTTGCTGTTGTTTTAGTATTGTTCGTATGTCATTGTGTTGTATTTGACCATTTATAACCATCAAGAGTACCATCATAACTTGGGAAATGGACTTACATAATAAAAGTTTGTTATAAATGTAATTTTGAGCTAAATCTGTACATTTTTTTTCCAATAGACCAATGATGTGGAGATCTTAGATATCCAGTAACCATTCTCTTCATATACATTTTATGTAATAGTTTACAGTCACATTTGATGTCGTTTTTTCTCCGAGATACTGGGACAATGGTAGCTCAATATTTAAATATTGTCTGTTCCTGCCACAAATTTATGTAACATGCATTATATACACAGAACTTAAATGATACATTTATTATTAAATAATTGATTATAAACTTACATTCTATTTACTAACTATGAAATATGTTTTTGTAATAGTAGTATGATATTGTACAGTAATGTCTCTTTAAACCTTAGTGCATAAGTAACCCGAACATGTACTATTTCAGTACGCAACTGGCTGGTTTCCCAACCACTGAGTAGTTTGGTGCAGCATTAAAGGGACTATGTCATCGAAAAGGGGTCAATTTTGGTAAAAAAATCTGAAATTTAAATATTAATACTAGCATATAATAACGGCTAAAACAAAGTATATATAATGGGTAAAGAGTGTACGCATTCTGAGATAAAAATCAATTTATATTATTGGTTGTGTTTGTTTGGCCCTTTTCCTGTTTACATTTTGGCGTCAGAATTGTGAGCATTTGGTATAACCATAGTTTACAAACGACTCCTTACCAAGCATGATAGCGCAGTTAGTTAAAGCGATGTATATTGTCATTTCTTCGTATGGCCAAAGTCGTGAGTTTTATACCTGCTTGTGTTTTTTGTTGTTGCTTTTTTGCTGATTTGTTTTTCAAATATCTTATTGAATATTATATTATGTTTGATTTATTTAATGCACATGTCTTAGTAAAGCGCATTTCAATCAAATAATATACTTTATAGTGCAATAGGAAGATAAATTTTCGTTGACATAGTCCCTTTAAAACACTAATATTGCTGTGTAGTAAACTTGACACCTAGGAAGTATAAATCGGTTTAAATATGTGGGTGGATCATTGGAATTGCTAACCTATAAAAATAAAAAAGTGGAACGGTAAATGAAACACAATGAGTTGTTTAACTCGGTTTAAATGGACGCCGAAAATCACAATTTAATCGAAACACATGCTCATGTAAATAACATTTAACATTAATCTTTCCAAATTAAATACACTGACCCTAACTTAGGTACTTGTCGTTGCAGTATACTTCGAACATATTCAGTTGTTGTGTCTAATTCGAGTGTCATACATTCAATACACGTGCTCGAAAAATTTGCAGGAATTTTAACACGTTAATATATAATATCAAGGTCTTCTTTAACTATCACACTATGAATGTTTAAACCAAATATAAATTGAAACACTATTCCTGGTTTATATTTACCTAACCAGGTAAATGTGTAACAATGTCGATTGCGTAACTAGGTCGGTGTCTTTATGCGTTATTTGTTTACAGCACGTCTGAACTATTAGGTGCATCAAGTTATTACTTTTCATCAAATAATGTGTTTGTATAAAATAACTGGTTTACTATTTCTCTTAATTAATTTGTATTTGACTTATTTTAATTCCAGTTTTTTTTTCAAGAGGAAATACTGTTGGTGGTGAATGAATGAACGTAAGTTCTTCCTACAGTTTTTAAATACTAAATTCGTCCTCAAATGGGGGGTCATGCGTTTTATGAAAGTTGTATAAAATTCCTTGGTACTGTAACATGGCAGATGTGTCACTTGTTCTTTTTACAGTAAAAACATCCTCTAACTTGTGCACTTAACATTAACTTAAAGGACATGTGTTGGGTGTTTATGCATTTGAATAAGGAATTATACCATCGAGGTCATGGCTTATAGACACACGAGTTATCTTTAAAAGTACCATAGATAGATTTTACAATACTCATTTCCGAAGACTTAATACAATTTTGCTGTTATTTATAACAGCGTTGATCTTGAACACATACGTATTTAGAGTTCTAAGTGACGCGATCGCTATTAATAGAATATAGTTTCCCATCAATTCAATTTAATGTGTATTGAAGCGCTCATTTTTGTGATGTTGGACACGTGACCGCATACAACCAATTAACGGATATCTCATCAACAAGGAAGACAAGGAGTTCCTATTACTTACTTTAATGCACTCACTAAGGTGTTGCAAGTTAAGATAAAACATTACTGAATTAATTTAAGATTTACAAAGAAATAAAATAATGTGTTTGATAAGAAAAAAAACTTACAATTCTTACAATTCCGTGCCATCAATGCTATTTGACGATAGTTGTGTTCCGGTTTATTTCTAAGAACGTCGACACATAACGTTAATTCTGAAAATGTAGCGAAACTCAACGTATTAACCATAGCTTTTTTCCGTGAGGTTAGGATGTCATGTGGGTTTTTTTCAAATGGCGAGAAGCATTTTACGCCGGAACAGAAATAGAAGAATACTGGTTATTACTCCATTATCAAAGAAAAAAGTAATATTCGTAATAAATCAGACCTCTGTTACCTGGAATGCGAAAGAAAATAAACAAACATGATATTAAGTGAAATGTTTCATTAAACAATTTTGGAGGCAATAATCTTGATTTTCAATAAATCATACGATGTATATTTAACCTTCAGTTATAAATATATTTATATGAATGGAAACGGTTTACTGTTTAGACATATTATATTTTCAACGTTAACTAAACATCCAAGTCATGAAAATATACGTCACTTAAATTAATCAAATCGGAAGTTTTAAATAGTCACCATGTTGGGGATAAAGGTTATTTGAATGAAGGTCATGTTTATACTTTAATTTGGGAATACAAGACAACATTTTGAGTGAAATCTTATCCTTAGCTTTAACATTATCACTTTTCTTAAGCATTTTATTTAATGTATACATGAAATAATGCTAAATGTTTACTATTTATCAACTTACTATTAACTTAAATATATTTAACTGAAATTGGAGTTTTTAATTTGTGTGTAGTTTAAAAAATATTACCTTACAAAAATTGGAAGTTAAGTGAAACTATTTTAAGATCAACTTAAAATGTTTCTGGATTATGGCCCCAGGTCCCTTTAATTAAGTTATTATTGAAATTCCCAACCTAGTGGAACGTACAATGCGAAACGATGAGGAGTATGTAAGGCCGCCGACCCTCACAGTTTGCTAAGATTAAATGGCAACGCATGCAATTGTAAATACAATTAAACATTAAGCTTTTCATATTAAATAGACTGAACCTTAATTATATGTCTGCCTTTGTACCCTAATTGACCACATGTATGTGCTGTACCTAATTCGGTGGTCATGCGTTTGATGCACATGATATACATGTCTTAATGAAATAGAACCCGAAACACTTCCTGGTTTATTTTTTTAACACACCTAACCAAGTGCAAATTTATCAATCTCGGTTTCACAACTCGGTCAGAATCTGATATGTTCTTCTTTTATTTGTAGCGGAAACTATTTTGGTTGTAAAAGAATATGCATAACACAACATGTCTTTCTTAAGCTGGAAACCGTATCTGTTGACTTATTTATAACAATTACAAAACATGCAACTCACAATGAATTAACCTCTTCAATGCTAAATGCGTCTTTGATCTAGATTATTTGAATGAAGATCATGCCCTGATTGTATGCTGTAACATGCTTTAAGATTGAAAAACCTCCACACTATGTTCTGTTGAAATAATCACCGTTAAATCAAGATATAATCACGAAGGTTGACAAATTTCATGAACATAATGTGAAGTATTTAAATTTCATACAATCCAACTATAAATTGACATGCATACCAGTTAACGAGATAGTATGTGTATTAAATAAAAGAAATAGTGTTCCTATATTAGTAATTATTTTGATTGTTTTGATTGTAACCGCGGGGCAACCTATTTAACGCTTCATTTGTTACGCTATGTGTACGTAAATTGAATTGCAAGCGGTGTATGTCACATGTATTGCGTTTTACCGACAAATGGTAACGTGTCTATAATAACGGCTCATATTGTTATCAGTTTTATCAGTTTTGCATTCTTTGGTACTGCTTATAATGCATATCTATCAATATAATTGTTTTTCTATTATTATAAACGTCATCTACTTTGTGACATTAGCCGTAAACAAACAGTTAGTATATATTTATGCCAAATACTACCAGTGCGTTAAAATTGTGGCATGTCGACTGACTACACAACATATTTAAATAATATTATTAATAAAACTATACTTCGGTTATTGAATTGATATAAAATAAAACACATTACTCGACTAAGTAACATAATATCGTAAGTTAATAATATACCAAAATAACTACAGGTAAACCCTTTGGTATCCCGCATTGCACCAAACGAGGCTTACGAACAGGTAAGTACAAACAAGCAACAAGGAAGTTTACGCGATTAAACTTTTAAACTTTATATTTTATCTCTACATGAACTTGATCGGATAAAGCTAATGGGTTGGTATGTTACAAGTTTGTATAATTGTAGTATAATTGTAGTAGTATCATTATCATTATGATTGCCATATTGCCAATGAACTTTGAAACTTTGGATTCTTATTACGTCATTTAAATTAATGTGTTGTCTACAGACATTACGTTAAGCATAAACAAATTTGTTTTAAAGCAACACATACTGATCTAAAAAAGTTATATTCATATTATTATTATAAACATTGCATCTAATGTAAATGTTTGCAATTAAATACGTCAAAGCGGCGTGAAGAAAACCCGTTCATTATCAAACTGTAATTCTAGCGGCTTCACCAGGAATTTCAAATGTATGTTTTACGTGTGTAAAATTTGTGTGTTTACGCAATTATTGTCTTCAATTATTTGGCGTATTTTGAATATGTGATTGCTCTGCGTTGTGTGACTTCTATGTTGGCGCAAAACGCCGCCTGTCCGAATTGTTAAATTATTATTTGTGTATGTACACAAATTACAATTTACTAAAATAGAGTTTTAGTTCATACTTACCTTGTATCACCATTATTTGGAAAAATATTGGTTAAGATATTATTTTAATTTTTAATTAATTTTAATAGAAAGTTTTAATGCAACATGAACCGGAATATGTCGAACGTTCGGGACGCATAAAAACCCCAATATATATTCATGTTTGATTGCTGTGTTTTGGTGACGGGTGGTAATATATTGGGGGTATTTTTGTTTTATTTTCCTGCGTGAGTAAAGCAAACATATTTCAACGAGTGAAATAAAACGATTTTAAACTGAAATCAATGTTGATCTTTTATTTGATGCTTTTCATACGACAAAAGTAACCTCAGAAAATGTTTAACATTGAGCCTCAAGTGACACGGGTTCATGTCGACATATATTTTGGACTGTTTAAATCAAGATATTTACATATTATTTACATACCTTACAGACAAGGTATTAATTACGATTTTTGGTCGTCTATTGCAAAGTTGACAGCGCGGATCTCATAACGACGACACAAATGGATACTTATGATATAATATTACATATTATCAGATTGCAAATTGATTTTTTTGACTAAAGACTTTGCAGGAAGACAATGGTTAGCTTCACATGCCTTGCAATTACACACAATTTTTAGACATTTTGTTTGCTACAATATTTCAAAATAATGAGCGAAAATTCTCAGGTCATTGCAGACAGAATCAATAAACTAAACGTCTAATAGGTATGTGTTAAGGTAACTCTAACACTAACCCTAAAAGTTCAATCTATATACTTGTGATTTAGTTAATAACTTTGATTTCTTGAGTAATTCGAAGTACTATTTATTTATTTTAATATTCCATTTAATATTAAACTATTACATTCATTATTTCTAATTACAAAGGTTCATCCTATAAAATTACGCTGTCTTTTCTGGCCTTCTACATAACGTTTTCCGGCTGAAATGCATCATCATGATCTGGAATATTTACTAAAATAACTGAGTTGCTAGGTCTTAAATCGTGTGACCAATCAGGGTCTATTTTTCAGGAACATCTTAAGTGTTTCTTAAAATATTTTCACTTAAGTTAGAAATTTAAAATGTTATATTTTAATAACTACAAATAATTTGTTAAATCGTTTTATGTTTATATGAACAAACAATAATACTGTAGTTGATAATTAATAAACATTAAACACAATGCACTGTACAAAGGAAAGTAAACGTTAAATTAAATTTTGATTTTAAGGTTAAGAATGAGATATTACTTAAGATGTTTCTGGAATACCACCCCAGGGATATAGCTGATACTTATTTTTACTCCATTTCATCGTGCCTCAAAAAGTTGCGATTATATTGCTTAGGTAAACGTCAGATCATTGAGTATCATTTTGGACACTTTGAAAATCTTCTTGTCAGAAAACACTAGTTGGTTTTCGAAATAATTTCACAGAAATGCTGGGTGGTTTTCTACCAAAGTTGCTCAAATGGCCTGCTCAATAATCCCATTCGATGTCAGATATAAATATAAAAAATATGACAGATTATTCAAAAAGCACAAAACAAACACAAAACACGATCATGATTTAAACTGTAGTCACAACCTTAGAACGGTCAATGCAAAACATTGAGAGGTTTAACCAGGTTAAACCTCACACTTGACTAAGACTTACTGAGGAAGCATGTACCTGCAAATAAAAGCAAATGTTTAGAAGTTCAAATTAAATATGCTGAAACTAAAATATGTGTCTAATGTGTATCAAACTTTGAATATACACTGAGTAACAATTCTTTAACCAAGCCAAAGAAAAAAATTGTCATAATTTCAACGGTTGTCTTATTCGATTGTCATGCGTTTAGGAGTACTCGTATGTAGGTACACTTTTTCTTAATACACTGACACATGATCTCATATCTTTATAGATCTTTATTCGAAACCTCAACAAAATAAATTGCGTCGTATCAATAATTTAGCTTTAACTCTTCATTGTTCTTTTTTACCTGATCATTCAACGATTCCTACTGTGCAAATCTGTACAATTTATTGCCAGTATGTGTTATGCGATATTTGCTTAAAGGCACACACTTGCCATTGAAAGTTACTGGCGAAGTTCGTAAATCCGGACCGTACCTAACTCCAGACACCTGAAAATAAATGCGTTTGTATAATCAAGATTGATAATTCTATCGTATCAATTGATGCAGGAGCCTTCCTCAGAAAAGTATGTACAGTTTAAACCTGCATTCTGCGTCATTATTATTTTGCTTCAGGTCGACAGCATTGAATGCGTGTTTAAACCAAGAAAGGCACGATGTGGCTACACTGCACTGCAATGTTTTTTTTAATTCGTCGCACACAAAGGTGTAAACAGTTAATATGTATGCGGTCTTACAATATTGTGGAACTGTTTGTTAAAATAATTAAATATTTTTTATATTCATTTTTTTGTTATATAAAATGTACATTAAATGACAATATATAAACATGTCTGAGCGAATTAATAATGCCAGACGTATGATCAGAAACCGTATGAATGAACTCAACATGAACTACGCGTCACTGTCAGTTGCTCTGAATAATCTAAGTGTCGACGAGTTACAAGATTGGGAGTGCGAGGATATTTTAAAACAACTAACAGAGGTAAAAATCTCAATCGCATTGATGTTCTTGCTTTACATTCGCTTTCGATATTTTACGAATATCGCAATACACGCCTATATGTTAAAGACACGGGGTCCGCTTTGAATTAACACAAATTCAAAATTGTAAAATTTTAATTTTGTTCCGAATTGAAGTCCATTTGCAAAAAAATACATGCCCCACCACGCTGTAAAACATTGTTATCACCTTATATTTGCTGATATTGTGAATGATCTG
This sequence comes from Congeria kusceri, assembly GCA_027627225.1. Taxonomy (NCBI): domain Eukaryota; kingdom Metazoa; phylum Mollusca; class Bivalvia; order Myida; family Dreissenidae; genus Congeria; species Congeria kusceri. Next base: position 11,785,091 of record CM051026.1, on the reverse strand, counting down.
TACACGACATTCAATACTTATAATGGAAATAAATCCCAAACTGTTGGTTGTGTAGAGTCAGAACTCATTGCTGATGGTTTATTTAACTTACATGCCATGACGCACAACACGTTTTCTCGATATACTAACATATTACTAGCATGTGATGATAAACATATAACATTTAAAATGGTTAACACAATTGTTTTCAGTTGAAGATAATGCTGTGAATTATATTGTAGCCTTGACTTTAGTAACACTATTGTATTCAATTGTTTACTTTGTACAAAGACTATTTGTGACTAACGCTGATTAGAAGGCTTTATATCACGCAATAAGTTAAAACAAAGGAAATTATATATGGAGGTTGTGAACGGGGCAGATCGCTATATATAATTATTGTTTTTGTACTTAAAAAACAACACCAAAGACATTGCACGTTGTGGTTAATTCGCCTGTAAATACGTAGTATACTGATATTTGATTTTAAATTCAAACATGTTACAAAAATAACAATATAAATCATTATAGTCCGTGCTATGCCTGCGGAAAGCATTTGTTTGTTGTTGCATTTTTTACAGATTCAAAGCTTAAACGATGAACATAGTAAAATGGCATTAAGTTCCGACCGTGAGACGAAAACTGCTATGATAAAAGTACTTGCACACCAGAACCGGAAAAGGGAACAAACGGGCAGAAAGCAAAGTGAGTTCATGTTATATAAACAACACACGGTTGAGAGGGTGATATGGCATAATATCAACCGAAGAAATGTTATATCAACCGAGGCGGTATGCCTTTTTAAAAGTTATTAATATTTTTTTTCATACCACTATGCTAATATCGACCTGATACAAAGGTGCCTGATATATTTATTTTATAACCAAGCAGTAGCGTTTATATCGGTGAATATTTGGAGGTACGTCATATTACTCGAAATCATCTCTTAAGTCAACATTTTCAGTACAAATGAATCAGTTTCAACAAAACAAACAATTTGATACCAAGAACGTATGCAGTTTATTATTTGTAATAGTTATAAATAAAAAAAAATATATTTTTTAAATATTCACATAAACCCGCACTTTGATAATGCAATGATGTCATCAATGGAACAATAAATCATCCATACAAAAGTATCTCAATAGATTCAACATAAATGCACTAAAAGTCACTTCACAGCATCAGTTTATGTAGAACCAAAAACATTTTAACAAAAATTGAACACACTATTGTCAATATTGAGACGATCTTGAAAATATCAATTTCAATACACAACTCCAAAATGGCGTCTCCAAACAGTTCGGTGATGTGTGTTCTCCGATTAAATTGATCGTTGCAATCCATTTCATAATTGCATTTTAAATATTATATGAATGAACAGTCGTGTAATATATGTATTCGTATTGAAATCAGTCATTAATAATACTTTATAAATAACATTTCGTAATGATAAATGATTTATCATTACGAAATGTTAATTATAAAGTATTATCAAGTCAACATTTAGAAATCCGTAAGTACATGTACGTGAACGTGTAAAAGCCAGCTCAGCAAAATCAGCGACGATCTTAGTTTTTAAATAATTATATAAACAAATCAGCTCGTTTTGTATAATTTTATGAACAATGTTGTATGATAAATAGAAAACCAGGTTACTGCCTTTTCTTGTGTAATATATCAGGTTCGGCACGATATATATCATCTCTATATATCATCTTCACAGCCATTTGTTATAAATTTCATGATATCGAACAAACTGTATACACGCGCTGTCAAATGACTTAAATATGATCATTTTTGTAACGTCATTGAATGCGTTCCATGATTCATATCAGTCTATTACAGTTTTAACTATACTACATAAGTTATGCATTGATAAATTCCATTCTGAACACTTTATTCACATTCCATATTTACTTTTACTAACTTTTCTATTGGCTTAATGACGGTTTCGAGTTCACAATTCGACATATAAATGACAACGCGGAATCTATTTTAATACGATTATTAAAAAAATGTCATCCTGTGATATTGCTTTTGGTCTTTGGACAAAATATATAGAGCAGTCGCGCGATGCATAATAGATGATAATAGTTTTAATCTGGTTACACCGGAATAATCTTACAGTAAAAAAGTAACAAGCGTAGGACAAATTCTAATTAGTATCAGTGATAAACATCTGAATATTTCAGCTATTCATGTTTTGTTACTGAACGTTTAAGACTTTAATGTGGTATGCCGGTGTTGTTTTTTTCTCACACGAATACATTCTAAATTATGCTACTTTATACTTGTCTATACGTGTCTATTATTTCCAGGGTCCGACAGTGGATACAGTGATTCGGCAGGTAAAAAACCTTTTTTTTTCTTTTCCAACACTCACATAATGCTCTCTATTTATCTAGATCAAGAATGTTCAAATAATACGTAAAATGTAAAAAAAAAAACTTTACATGTGTAAACGCTAAATATTTTAGTATCATGTTTGTCGTCATCTTATACATCGTAATTTTGTTACATTTGTTAAAGCTATAGTGTTTCGCACTCACATACATACACGTGTTATATCCTATCAACAAATTTGCTGGTCGTTTATTTCAGGTTCTAGATCTCTATCTGAGGTAAATTTATTTGTTTTCTTTTTTATTGTTTCATTTATACCTGCACACAATCAAACAACTACTTATTGTACACAGCTGTCTACGTAAACTAACATATTGTAATAAGGCTTACTTATAAGTCGAAACAAACAATTTAAAATACTAACAGTTAAAACGAAGTACTTCTGATGAAAGTGACAATTTGTGATAATTACAAGTGACTTTACTTACACTTAAATGTATTATTTAAATAACTGGACCAAATGTGAGGTTCAGGTACCCACAAAGCGGTTTAAACCCCCAATGCTTGCATTGACTGTTCCAAGGCGGTGACCCCAGTTGTATTCATTTGTGTTTGTGTTTGTTACTTGCTTTGGTATTGTGCCGTGTTGTTTTGGCAATTGGTCACTTGCCACAAATAAAGGACCACTTGCTGATAATAAGAGTTATCTCCTGCTATCGCAGCTGGAGTTTTACTCAAAGTGTGTTTATAATTTTGAATAGACAGTTACACATGTTTCTAGCAATTTTAAATCAAATGTTTCTAGCAATTTTAAATCTAGATTGTTTCAATGATTGTTAATGGTGCTCTTTTTCTTCCAGCGTTCTTCCGTACCAATTCAGCCGACGGATCAAGTACAAGAAACAGGACACAGCAATCAATCGCCGTTAGAATAGTTGCTGATCTGGGTGGATAATTATTTATTATTTTAAGTCCAGTACATTTGCTACAGTCATATATATCAGTAAGAATGTGACATGATCTAACTAAGGTATTTGTTGCTTTGTATTTTCCTATACACATGCCCGCCAAATGAGAATTAATTTATTGTTTCATTTATACATAATTTATAAATGTATTTAAGACAATTTTTTAATTTGCCATAGTACAACGATTGTTTGACATTGTTATTTTGTCTATATTGAACATACACTTTGCATTAGAAGTCAATTACAGCATTTTATGTGCGACGGGACCGTTGCATTAATAGATTTATTTTGAATATAAGACAAATGAAATTCCAGAGACATTACAAGGCGAGAAACAATTATTAACATCCGCTGGTCATTTATTTGAGGCAGGTTACCTATTGTCTATACAATGCAGAACAATATGCACAACACAACACAAAACATGATCACAACTGGGGTCATCGCCTTGGAACGGGCAATGCAAAGCATTGTGGATTTAAACCGGTTTACAGTCTTGCCGAACCTTACATTGTGCCCAGAATTAATCAAAATACACGCACTACTAACGAATATTTAACCTCATAGCATCGCAATTCAAATTTTATATTAATAAAAGAGAATTTGGAAGCAAATCTACCTCCTAACCAAAATATGGATCTCAGCAGAGAGAATGTTTTATGATAAATACTATTCTTAAATGTCCCTGCTTTTATATGACCAAAAATATATTGGTAGTAATATATTATTTCAGGTTCTTCCGGTCAACGAAGAAGGGGATTGTTAACGACATGTTTTGCAGCAACTTTACTAAATTGCACTCACTTCTAAATCCAGTGCAAACATCACTACTGATAATAGTGAGTTTAACGGATACCACTTTGGTATCCGAATAACCATATGCAGTAGATTATCTTCATGATTGTGTCAGTAGAGATTCGTTGTATTTCGTATTAGGAATAAAATACTTTTAAGTTTTGTTTTTTAAATTAAAAAGGTCACTGATAATTAATAGTTATTTAATGGATACCACTTTGGTATCCGATCATCCATATGCGATTATCTTCATGCATGTGCCAGAAAAGAAAATCATTGTATTAAGTGTTAGGAAAAAAATTATTCTAAGCCATTGAACGGAAATTGTAATGGAATAACAAAAACCAAAGAAGGGTAAAATAATTCATTATTGAGTCACTATTATTGAATATGTCAAATAACGCCAGATGTTGGTATATAATGTACATATACAATGTTTATTTCAACTTGAATTAGTTGATGTGTTTGTGAGTTAAAGAAAAACTGCAGTTGTGACTTTAGTATAAGCGTATTCCATTACAAGTAGGTTGATGGCATACTTTAGTGGAAATATAGATGGAGCAGTGCGTACAACGACAATTTTGGAACGTTTGAATATTAATGTGCTTAATAGCGGAAAGAACTAACTTACAGAAGTTTTGTGAAGTGTTCAAAGTACATTCCGCGTTTGAAGTTAACCACGTGCCCCGAACGGGTGTGTTGTTACCGAACCTTGGCATATACTGGCGTGACTTGAACAACACTTTTCTTGGGAATTAAAATTTGTACCAACCGTTATTGAACTTTTGCCTCCTAAAATGTGTAATATTTATTTATACATATATGGATGTCTAACAAAAATTCCCATTGTATACTTGAAGACACATTTAAAAATCATTGAGTTTCTTCTCTACCTTTGGATATATAGAGCATTGTTTTTTATAGAAATAGTTAATATCTATGGATATTTCCTGTAGTTCATGTCTATACCATTAGCATGAATTAGCTATAAGTATTTTTTGCATTAAAATGAAATCCCAGTTTGTTTGTTTTTTTTGTTTGTGATAAAAATCCTCAATCTTGCAAGGTGCTTTTGCTGTTTAATATATGCTTGTAAATGTATCTTCTTCTTTATATTGTGCTTGCTTCATGGACCTTTTTTAAGTGTGTAATATTTGTTTATACATACATGGATGTCTAAAAAAAATTCCCATTGTATACTTGAAGACACATTTAAAAACCATTGAGTTTCTTCTCTACCTTTGGATATATAGAGCATTGTTTTTACAGAAATAGTTAATATCTATGGATATTTCCTGTAGTTCATGTCTACACCATTAGCATGAATTAGCTATAAGTATTTTTTGCATTAAAATGAAATCCCAGTTTTGTTGTTGTTTTTTATTTTGATAAAAATCCTCAATCTTGCAAGGTGCTTTTGCTGTTTAATATATGCTTGTAAATGTATCTTCTTCTTTAAAAAAAAAAGAAGCTTTTTGCATAAGATACTGTGTTTTTACTGTACTATTTACCTATTTGTGACTATAATGTTGCTTTCTTATTGTTCTACTTGTACAAATAATTTGTTCATGCTTTTTCAAAGTGCACTACAGATACTTGTTAAAAATACTCAAGTAATAATAACATAATGTAATTTCCCAATGCATTCTTATAAAACACACTCAACATAATTAAAAACAGTTATCAAAAAGTAATTCTGTATATAACTCATTCCTAAAATAAAACACATTCTACCATGAGGGGCTTTATTGTTAAATGAATTTCAATTATACATAATTATAAACCCTAAATTAGTGATAGTATAAAGATGATATAAATTGTTCTGAATTCAAATTGAAAACAACAACTTCTACTAACTGATCAATTCAAATTACAAGGACAACTACATAAAATTATAAAAATGAAAATAAAACTGGTATGTATGTGCTGTTTTTTTTTTAACATAAGAACCTAAAACAGTCTCATTTTTTTTTTTTTTTTCTCTTTCTTTTTTCTTCCATTACCTAACTTTTCTCTGTAACTATGAGCATCCTTAACCCTAACAATAATAGGACAGGCGTCTTGAGCATAGGAGTTGTACATGTGAAGCAAGGTTATATACTTACCTACTCTACTTTAATAAATGACAGATAGACTAAAAATTCTATCTCTAAATTGCAGAGGCCTAAATGGCGCTTTTAAACGACATAAAGTATTTAATTATTTAAAGGAATATAAGTGTACTATTTACTGTTTGCAAGACACACACTTCTCCATAGATATGTATAACTACATCCGCGCTGAGTGGGGTTGTGATTTTTTTGCAAGTTATGGCTCAACAAATTCCCGGGGCACCGTTGTACTTGTGTCTAACGATTTTGATTATAAAACGCATCAATGTATCCCTGATGATAGTGGAAATTATATAGCGCTAGATATCTCTTTTGGGGAAACTCGTTTTACACTGGTATCTATTTATGGTCCAAATACAGACACTCCATCATTTTACACAAACATTTTTAATTTAATTGATGATATTGGAAATGACTCATTAATAATATGTGGTGACTTTAATATGGTTTTAAATCCGGAAATAGACTATTGTAATTATAAGAACATAAATAACCCTAAAGCCAGGGGTAAACTTTTAGAGTTTATTGAAACGTATAATCTTGTAGACCCCTTTCGTGAAAAGTATCCATCCACTAAAAGATACACCTGGCGCAGGTCACATCCCTTACAGCAAGCAAGACTTGATTTTTTCTACTATCTACAAATCTATTCGCCTCTTTTGATTCCACTTCTATAAAACCAAGTCTACAGTCTGACCACTCCTTGATAATGTTAGACCTGATGTTTAGTGAATTCCAACATGCGTCGGGCCTGTGGAAACACAATAATTCTCTTCTCTCCGATTTAAATTATATTAACGAAATTAACAGTAAAATTATTCAGATTAAAGAACAATACGCGCTTCCTGTCTACAATGTTGATAACTTGAATTTAATTCCAGATAGCGAAATATGTTTTACCATCAGTGACCAACTCGTTTTAGAGACACTACTGATGGAATTGAGGGGAAAAGCAATTTCATACGGATCATATAAAAAGAAAGCAAATGCAAAACATGAAAAATATATCCTAGATAAAATAAATGTTCTGGAACAAAATTTATCAGATGCTAATATGGAAGAATTAAACATTTTAAAACAAGAATTTGAAAATATAAACGAACAGAAAATAAAAGGTTATCTCACTAGAGCAAAGTCAAAGTGGATTCTTGAAGGTGAAAAACCAACGAAATATTTTTGTAATCTTGAAAAACAACGCGCAGCTGTAAAAACTATTTATAAATTAGAAGATGAAAATGGAAATGTTACAACTGATCAAAAAGAAATTTTAAATAAAGTTAAAGAATTTTATCAATGTCATTACCAAAGCAAAGATACTTGTGAAACTAAAAGTTTTTCAAATTTTATTACAAACATAATTGGTCCAAAATTAAATGATACAGAAGCGCTTCTACTTGAAGGAAATATATCTGTATCAGAAGCAACTAATGTCTTAAAAAACATGTCTAATAATAAAAGTCCGGGCAGTTCAGGCTTTACTGTAGAATTTTATAAGGTCTTTTGGAAACAAATTGTTACTTTTGTAGTAAGATCTCTAAATGAAGCATTTCAAAGTGGGAAATTAACTGTTACTCAAACGCAAGGGATTATTACATGCATTCCAAAAGGTGACAGATGTAGATTATTTTTGAAAAATTGGAGACCAATAACACTTTTAAATACTATTTACAAAATTGGCTCAGGTGTTATTGCAAACAGGATGAAAACATGCATGGATAAACTTATACATAGTGATCAAACAGGTTTTATCAAAGGTCGATACATAGGTGAAACCACAAGGCTTATATTTAATATTATGAACTTTACTGAAGAGAAAGATATTCCTGGTTTGTTGCTTTTAATCGATTTTGAAAAGGATTTTGATTCTCTGTCGTGGTCATTTGTCGATGAGACACTTTCTTTCTTTAATTTTGGTCCTGACATCAAACGTTGGTTTCAAATACTTTACAAAGATGCCAAATCCGCAGTCATACAGTGTGGATATTTATCTGAATTCTTCCCTATTCAGCGTGGATGTCGCCAAGGAGACCCATTATCTTGTTACATCTTTATTCTTTGCGCAGAAATATTATCTTTAAAAATAAGAAATAATAACGACATCAAAGGTGTAAACATCAATAACATAGAACACAAACTCTCACAATTCGCAGATGACACAACCATTATTTTGGATGGAGCGGACAAAAGTCTTAATGAAACATTACTTACATTGTATAATTTCTCATGTATTTCTGGACTAAACGTTAACTTTGATAAAACAAAGGTAATATGGATTGGAAAGAAAAAATTCAGTTCCGAAAGTATTAAAACTAAATGGAAACTTCAATGGAACCAACACAGTTTTCAGATGCTAGGAATTCATTATCACGTCGATCTACAACAGATATTAGACATTAACTATAAAGAAAAAATAGCTAAAATGGAGAATGCACTTTTAAGTTGGAAAAAAAGAAACTTAACACCCATAGGCAGAATTACAGTTATAAAAACATTATTGATATCATTATTTAATCACCTATTCATATCCCTTCCTAATCCATCATCGGAATTTATTAAAAACTTAAACACAATATTTCTAAACTTTATATGGGGTGGACAAAGTAGGATTAATTATAATACTTTATGCAAAGAATATTGTGAAGGGGGGCTCAAAATGATAAATATCAAAGCTTTTATTCATGCAATGAAACTAACATGGCTAAAAAGAGTATATGTCTCAAATGGAAATTGGTTACACATTGCAAATTCATACGTAGATTTTAAGAAGCTTGTACGATGTGGAAAACATTATTCACAAAAGTTAGCAACTACAATAACCAATCCTTTTTGGAAAGACGTCCTACAATCATTTGTCGTCTTCCAAGAAAAAATAATATTTAATGCAACGGACATATTTTACTATCCAATTTTCTATAACGAAGGAATATGTATAAGAAATAAAAGCATCTTTTTAATTCCTGGTATATGGCAGGGTTACAATATATAGGTGACCTGTTAGATAGTGATGGTAAATTTCTAACATTAAATGAAATAAATATAAAATATAATCTGAAAATTGACTTTCTTTTATACCAAGGTATTAAAAAGGCCATATTTACAAAATTCAAATCACACAATATACACGAAACTGACAGAAACAATTATAAAATGGAAAGACCTTTTATACCACCATCATTTAAAGTAATTTTAAGCAAAGAATCGGGGGCAAAACGAATGTACAACATCCTAAAAAGAACAGAAATCGAAATGCCAATAAAACAAAAATGGCCTAGTAAATTAAACACTATAATAAGCAATGATGAATGGAAGGCGATTTTCCTTTTACCTTTCACAATCAATTCTGATTCACAATTTCAATGGTTCCAGTACAGAATAATTCACCGAATAATCGGAACGAATTACTTACTTTTTAAAATGAAATTGTCGGAATCCCCTACATGTTCCTTTTGCAAAAATAGCGAAGAGACCATAGAACACATATTCTGGGAGTGCCCCACCTCAAAGTTTCTTTTAAATAATCTGTTTCCGACTACAATTTTTCCTTACTGTAACATGAACAATTTCATACTAGGTTATGCAGAAACAAAAAGTGATGCAGTAAATAATATTTTCATTTACACAAAACTTTACATATACAAATGCAAAATGTCATTATTGATTCCTTCTGTTGAAGGTGCAAAAAATTACTTAACATATAAATACGAGCATCAATGGAATGCCGCACTTTTAGCAGACAGAATCAATGATTTCGAATCAAAATGGAAATATGTGTTGGATAAAATACCATATCTTGCTCGTAGATCGGGGCACTAATTTACGTAAGACATTTTAACTAATGACAGATGTTTGTTGGTGTCTTTATTTTTGTTATAGTTCCTCCAAAAGTTAAACATTAGCCTTACTCCCATTATTAATATCTATCTATCTCTCCTTAACAATAATCTTTTATTTTTAATACAATATCTTTCTGAAATATACTTCTGTGAAAGTTGGCGTAAATTTCGTAAGGTTTTAAAGAATTACCTAAATAGCTAACTGTCCAACCTGACACGCTATTGACGTTATGCACCACCAGCTCTCTGAAAGAAAATACATCCTATGCTCAAATGCCAATGTCCTAGTCGCACGTTTGTCATGTATTCTTAGTACAACTTGTATATGTAAGTGATGCTCGTATGTGATTATATAAGTCCTGAAATACCGTGTTTTGTTTTTTTGTTGTTCTTTTTTGTTGTTTTTTTTTTTGTTGTTTTTGTTTTTGTTTTCTAAAATGTTTAAAAATCTGTATATTTCAAAGATTTATATTCATAATAATTTTCCCTATCCTCTGTTAACCTTCTTCAATCTACATTTTTTTTTTTTTTTTTTTTTCAATTGTCGATCTGTACCTGTTGTAAAATCGTTTCTGAATATTTGAATGTTTATGACGATTTGCTGAATTACGTGTGATATGTCACATAACATGTTACTGTAAAATATTACACGTCTTGTTGAATGTACATCATCATAAGAAAATGACCTATGTTTTGTATAATGTATTGTATATATGGAAATAAAATCATTCGACATTGAAAAAAAAAAAATGTTTGAAACATTCTGATCTGATTGGAGTAATTATATTTACGTGCAAGATCTTATGGATTTCAAGAGTAGAAAAAAGTAGAAATATCATATCAACATCTATGTTTTGAGGCAATCGGCCAACTGGTTATGGAAAGCAGTTGAAATAAGCGTGAACACGTCATGACATATATAGTGTTTGCGATCGAATGTCAGGTTGACAAGGACACTCTTTAATGCATTTTGGATGCGATGAGTGCCATTTCTTTAAAAAAAAATTATATTGTTGCATAAATATTGTAGATAGTTATATACTAACCCTCTCTATACGGTTTGATAGTTGTCACTAATCCGTCCTTTTATAAGGATTATAACAGTTTTATAATGTTTTCCCGATTTTTCATTTACAATTATGTTTTCATTCAAACATACTTGATATAATAATCATTCGTAATGCATTTAATGGATAATTGGATAATCATTCGTAATGCATCTAATGGATAATTGGATACTTCTTGTAAGCATTCATCAAGTTCAACATATTTGGTTTTGAAATAGCTTGACTGTTACGAAAATACGATAATGTATCATTGTTCTTAGCTTTATAATGTTGATAAGTTTGTGAAATAGGTGTGTCATCGCTTTGTCATTCCCGTTTTCTATTACAAATTCATTACATGATGGTTGAATGCGCTATTTTAAGAATAGGCTTTCTCGATATTCTTAATTAGTGTTGTATATCTATATAAAAAAATGTTTCGTCTTCAATACTTTCCTCTGTAGCGTAGTAGGTAAACCGACTTTCTCGTGTACAGATTTGTTTCGCAAGATTCCGAGTCTTACAAGATTATGTACAATATTATAAAATATCATTGTTGGTTTTTGGTGTTATGCATGTGCATGCAATGTTGTGAAAGTACTTGCATTTCGTTTTTCTTATCATTTTCATTTATCAGGGTTATTTATTATTTGCTATAATACAAAAACATGTAAGGACGAATTTAAATTAAGACAAACGTATTATTTTCGCAAGAATTTGACTCATACAATGTCTTATTCCGAGAACGAACCTCCAGCCACTTCATTTGAAACTGTTTTGCTTTATTCACTGGGTTATTAAGCCAAATATGTCAACGAAATGGGCCTCAAGGGGGAAATTTCTTCAAAATAATCTGTAAGGGTTTTAATACTGTCATATAATAACGGTTAAAATAAGGGAAAAGAATTTACACATTTTGAGATAAAAATCAGTTGATGAAATGCATAGTTTATTTTGCCATTTTCATGTATCTTTTTTTGTCATCAGAATTGTATTTTCGATAACCACTACACTAGTGTTAGTATAGTGCATTTTGTCATCGAGTAGTATTTATAGTGCAATAGGAAACCAATTTTTCGTTAACATAGTCCCTTTAAGACCGATATAATGTGTTGACAATATTAGGTATCTAACGATTCACATTGTCTATTAAAGACGATTTCTACATTGTTTGTTCTTCCATTTTTTTTCGATTTTCACTTATTTTGCAGATATTTCAATGCCTAATACAAGGAAACCATAACAAATGGGGGTAACCGTATTAAATGTTGTGGAAAATGCATATAACTGACATACCCGTAAATGCATTCTTCAAATAGTTTGTTGTGTTTCTTACAGCAACAAAGTAATATTGTCCATTGATTAATAAAAGATAACTGCATTTTATAGGCTGAAATGGCTTATTGTAAGACAAAAAGTACGTTACATGGTGAAAAACATTGCTTTGTTTTTCAAAGTTTTGTGGAAAAAACTATTGACGATCTCAAAGTATGTACAAGCATGCTTAAGTGTAAACGAATTCTATAATAGATGGACTACTTCACAAATATGGTTTGATAATGTTCACGTTATACTTCTTTATTTACTTCCTAATTTTAGTTTCATTGCATTGAAACGTACAACATTGCATAATTATGTCTTCATATCTGTAAATAATAAACGGAGATAAATTAAAATGTTGTCTGTTTCTTGTCTGTTTATATTTGGCCGTGAACATACGAATCGTTTGTTTGTCAAAACATGTCCAATCTGTGTAAATACAACGTTTAGATAAGACTGAACTATTAAATTGGGTCTATTTTAGGTATCAATCACATGGACTATTGGCTGAATAATAAACTACAGGCAATTACTATATTTATAACCAATTCAACTTATTGTTGTCTGATATATATTCATTCGTTGGCATTTTATATAAAATATGGCTATCTTTCAAAGTCATTCGGGTTAATAACACATTATACATTTAGAGACAACGTATTGCGTAATATGATCTAACACTGGTGTAAACACTTTCTTGTCAGGTCATACAATATTACCTTGTCCTATATTAGGTGATGATTAACAAAGTAGAGTAAAAAATATCGGGTTCTCTGTCGAAAAACGTGCTGACCTGATCGTGCCATTGTATTGATAACTTCTGTGTGCGTCTTATTTATCACTGTCAAATGGGGGTCTACTAGGTAATCCTGCTTTCGCCAGTTAAATTTTGCCTTGTACTTCACAGCAACAATGCGACATGTCCGCCTTTATTATCTGCAGATGTCGTACTGAGAATTTTCATAGACACGCGAAATTTGGACGATAATTATCTAACTTATTTCTAAACTTTAAGAAAACTCATTTTTATACATCATGAAAAATGCATGTTGACATCATTATTAACCTATTTGTACTAAGCATGCAACAATTCAGACCCACAAGTAGAAATGCTTCATAAACGCATTAGGGAATGACGAATGATAAGCCATTTAGCCTGCGTTTCAGTGCTTTGATTATATGTGGAGCATGAGCAGAAGAGTATGTTCCTAATTCATAGAAATCACTCAAACTACCAGTTCATCTAGGCATACTTTACCGCAGTAGACACAACTAATATTTAAACGTGTGCATGTGTAGCTTTTACACAACCTGATGTGCTGTGATATGCAAAAAGCGAGTTTCCGTTCTTTTATTTGTGTTTGTTATTTTTACACACAAACATCTTCACTTTAACAAACATTCAAATTTTGATATTACTCATGCCTTTTTTAAATCAAATACACAGTTATTAGACGGTAATTATATGTAAAAATGACACTTATGTTCCGGTTGTTGAATTTCTCAAACCTCCAAGCATACATTGTTCGACCCTTTCGCCTAAAATAGATGTAAAATATGTTAATTTATACAAAAATACACGCAGGGAGAATGTGAGGAAGAAAACTGCAAACGTCTTGCTATGCGCACACTAATTGCCAGATAGTGCGGCGGGCTGGGCAGTCGGCGGCTTCTAACAAAGTGATCTCTCATGCTGACTATAAGACTGGACATGTCATCATAAAATATAACTTGCAGGAGATCCAGAAAGGGAGCAGCGGGTGTATTCTCTCGTCTAAATAAAATCTTAAGTACACTTTATGAAAAGTGTGTATCTTTTCATAAACATCTGACAACTTATCTTTACAAAAACCAACATTTCACAACAATCATCTCGTGATCCTATGCAGAAGTATGCAGCCATTACGTAGTTCACCACTTTCCTTTATTTCAGAGGTTTCGATTCGGTCTCTATGGAAAGATTATACCATATAGTTTCAAATTGCCTCTCGTTTGAGTGTAGTCACAATTGCGAAACATATTTGCGATTTTAACTAGCGGGGAATTCTTTTGCTGATAATTATCCTGACAACTTAACAACGATGATGTTTTGAAATCTGAAAAGTGTTATAATAATACTTGAACATAATATCGTATAATTTAGAATGTTCATACCTTGTCAACATGTTCATTAGTTACACTAGACAATTTGCATTGCATTCAGTGGCGTAGCTAGGCCATTTTCGTGTTGTAGGCCCAGGCATATGGTCAAGATACGAAGTCAGAAATTTGTCAAAGACATTTGTGCTTTAACATTTATAAATATATATGATTATATGAATTATGCGGATATATGCGAAAGTATAAACCGATACATATAAAACAACACGTTCTTGCTATAACCTTCATCGAATTCATTTACAATACAGGTCCTTCAAACAAAATAGTTATAAACAAATATACATGTAGTGCGTATAGCATGGGCTTTATGCCTTCACGTTCGTTGCTTAAAGTGGCTCACGGCAAGATAATTTAAGTTTCAATTATGTATGTCATCACTTTTAATAGAACTCCATGTTACAACTGTTGACGGCCGCACATGTATAAATGAAGTTTTCAATGTCAATAGCTTTCTCCCTATGTATGTGCAAAATTGCAAGGCTGGAAAGCTTGTTTGTACATGTCTGATTGCAGGTACGTTTTCAGCCTCTTCATGCAGCGGAACGACCGCTCGCAGGTTGCACGTTGGCGTTGTTTGATGTGCCTGTCCACTATTCATTGTTATATATTTAAGAAACGTCTTTAAACGAGTGAAATTCATAGCTGACTACATACACACACGTTCACATCAAGAATTATATATATTACTTATTTACCGAAGTGCCATTGTCTCCTTTTAAAGTGAATGTTATTAAATAACTCACTCATGCTTATCGGCTGTACTTGTAAATGTACTATGCACTGTTATTTTCTCTATTAATACAAACGAACGGACGAACAGACGGACATGTCTTTTACACCAACTATTGTGAAAGATACTCTTATGATTGCGTTGCGAACCGATAAGGCACGTGATGCCGGAAATCGCTCGGAAATGGTCCCAACGTTTGGGGCACTCCTCTACTTTATCACGTATTAAATATCTTTCTTATAAATGTATAAAACAAAATGAAATTCGGTGTGATTGCTAATGTAACATTGAACGAAATGTTTGTCAATTTAGATCTTTGGAAACTAAACTATATATTGAAACAATTATGTTTAAGCTCGAAAATAGTCATTGATTTGACTTTAATTTCAACTTTAAATCACATATATTGAGTATATATGTCTTTAATGTGTTATTTCCTGTGCCAAATCTGTATTGCTGTTGACATCTATATATATATAATCTGAAATATTTAGAAAACAAAACAATAATATAGCATCCCCGAACAAAGGCATAAATACCAACTGTCTATATTTTATCATTTTCACTGAACCTTGGCGCTGGTACTACGGTGTGGATTTATTTACTTAAGAATTGGTAGTGAGCTTGAACGGGTATGTTTTACTAAGTACTTGTTTGTATTGTACGAATATGAGCGAGCGAAGCGAGCGAAAACAATTAGCATATTGATCCAGTTTTTACCGTTTTGCGATCCCAAGAAAGCTAAAATATTCAGATACCTACTTTAATTTACCGCTGAAGTCTATTTCTATTTGTGTCAAAAGGCACATTTCGTGAATGAAAATGTTTTATATTTAGATCGTCTTACAATCGATCTCTTAATATGGAATCGTTCTACCCTTAACCCCCTTAGCATTTGATTTTTATTGCATTTTTAGACCTTTTTTTTCACTTTTGAGAAAAAGTTGCAGGCCCGGGCCTACACGGCCTACATGTAGTTACGCCACCTGCATTTTGTATGACCATAAGCCAGAAACATAGTTTATTTCAATCGCAGATAAGGTTTGTTATGGATCTTATATGGAGACTGATGTTTCAGGTATGAGACAGTTACAATTTCGTGTCTCTTTTGAAATTAAGTATAATAACATTCTTAATGCTACTAATAATACTAATACTACGATTTGATCTTAATGTTTTATAATACTATTAAAAATGTAAATATGTGTGTCATTTTACGTATTTGATGTATTGATCATGTTGCTTCTTCTTATAGTTAGAATACATAACTACGCAATAAACAAACAAAGTTTTTGTTACGTACTGAAGCATGGTTAATTAATTGTACCTATTTCAAGTATGGAACAATTAATATGTATGTCCAGATGTGTTGATAATAATAAAATAGTACCTTTTCAGCTAATTATGTTTTTTTTGCAATAACTACATTTTGCATACGTGCGTATATAAAAAAAACACTGACAATAACATTCTATTAGAAAGTTAGTATCAAAGAACAAAATATATAAGCACTGGATATTGACTTTTAACACTTGTTTTCACACATAAAACTATTACATTTCATGCATATCTGGGGCGGTATAAACAAAGCATCTTATGTAATGTCTCAAATATTTTAACTTAAGTGGCAAATTTTGATTCTTTGATTCACTGTAAATGTTTCATTAATTAACAAATTGGCTTGTTGTTTCTAACCACAACCCGAATAAAGCAAAGCAACTAGAAATTTGCCTTTTTTCAAAATAGTCTCAACAATTACACTTTATAGTTCAATGGCATCAATTACTCTTTATTATAACTGTTCGGGTTAAAATAGCATTGCATGTCTCTACATTCTTACAAATATCTACATATGATCGCAAAATTCATTAAACCTCAATGTTTAACCCCTGTCTGACTGTTGTGTTGTTTACCTCAGATTTACGGAATCCTGATTCCGGAATCAAAGTTTCGCTCTGTACATGACGGCGAAGATGCGACAACGCGACATTTTTTTTTCTGCTGATCTTGAACGTTGCAAAACGTGCACACACGAAATTTGGACGATAAGTATCGTCCGAATTTCGCATGTCTATGAAAGTACACACAGCGATAAGTATCGCCCAAATTTCGCGTTGTCGCATTGTCGTATCTTCGTCTTCTGAATAATTATTGGCAGGGCCATTTCCTGTACTGACAACGGTTTTATGTATTAGTTTTTAGTTGCATACAAGTAAAAACCACGGCCGACCGATGGAAAATCTAATCAAAGTGTATCAAGTTTAGAGTTCTAATAGTCAAATATTGTCCTTATTGTTACACGGTTGTACATAAGCATTCAGTGAAACTGCTTTGTACATTGGCAAAACACTTGGCACTAAAGGATCTTCACATTGTTGTAAATTGACAAGCAATAAGGTAAACCATTTTGGGTATATCTTTTCTACAATGGTAATTATTTCATCACAATCACAATCCATTGTCAATTGAGACAGTGCCAATATTCAGTTTTCATATTTGTAAAGTTGTATAAATGTCAATATTCTGTAATTTCCTCAACCTTCCCTAAAGTTTTCTAATAAATCATGATTTGCAAATAGAATTTTGTGTCAATATTTATAAAAGGTGTGTTTACTTTACAAACAACAACTTGCCATAGTCTGATTCATGTTTTACAGTGGCACATTACTTAAACACCCGTATACAAAACATATAGCAAGGAAGAAAACAACAGATACATTTATGATTAAAAGCATTGAAGAAATTGCCGTGTTATAGTGTAAGGAATTGTGGGATTACAAAATTTAAATCCGTGCTTTGTAAGAGTATTTAACTACAAAAGGTGGATAAAACTTCGAAGAACATGTAAGTGATAAATGAGAACGATGGATATATTTGTTTTATTGACGAAACTCAAAGTTTGGTTTGTTTTCGTTGCAGGTTGGCTCTCACTCAATCTACTCTGAAACCATGTGTTATTTTAAATACTAAAACGATTGACAGACGAGGTTTCTGGTTTACAGCAACTCGGTTTTGCACTGAAAGTGTAAAATCCCATATATATCCATCATTTGAAGATTGAGCGTAATAGTGTATGTAACAGGAACAATGTTATTCTCAATATGTGGAAAACAATATCTGAAGAAAATAAAACAATTGGCTGAAAGCAAAGAACTAAATTACCAAATTAACGGAATTTGTGCAAGTACAGTGGATTATGTTAACGTTACCATGATGCGTCTAAAGTGTGCCAGGAAATAAAAAAACAAAAACAAAAAACACCTTAAAATGGACCTCCTGGATGAGCTGTTTTAACACATTCATTGGTAATTGTAACAAAGAGCATTTTCAATAATAAATTTGAGTGGTAAACTAAGCATTGATCTATATGTAATTTATTTCTAAACAGAATTTGATATGTATAGTAACCTAACATATCAACGAAGAAAAACCATAAATAAACTGCAGTCATTGTACAGTAATTCGAGCTAAACATGTCGAAACAAATCATTGTATCGCTATTTTATCACAGTACCAAGTCAAAATGAATGTATCGCTATTGTATTGCAGTACCAAGACAAATTCCAGTACCAATTCGCCATCAAAGACACAATTATGGAGGCCGACAGTGCGCTCAAAGAGTTGCAACCCTTAGGGAGACTTAAGGAAAAGGAGCGAAATAAATGTAAATAATCATTATTCTTAACTATATTCATTGCAATAATATGTGCAGTTCAGTGTGTACGAATACATATATAACATTTCTTTATTATACATATAAGTATAAAATACCGGTAGATCTAACGTAGGATATTAGAAAGTATACAATGTAATCACAGTGTATGATTTATTAGTATTACATGTGTATTTATCAATAATTTACATTTACATAAAATTCGATTGCACTGTTATCTGTGATCTTGTTTATTATTTTAGGGAGGGACAGTGGTTTCGGTTCGACAGGTAATGGTGAATATTTAATTTCGTACGTTCGGCATCATCACTATACAACTTTCTATATAAGTTACTGCTAGAACAAAATGACTGCATACTAAATAAAAAAAGCTCGCAATCAAAATTATAACATTCTAAATTTGCATTTATTTAATTATGTCCGCCCCCCCCCCTCCCCCGTAGTGGGTAGGGAGACATATTGATTATGTGCTGGAAAGATGGATGTCTGGACGTCTGTACGAATGTATGTTTGGAATCCATAAAAACATTGTCTGATCTTGTTCTCCGTAACCCCTGGTCGACTTTGACTAAACTTCGAAGGATTGATCAGTACCAAGTCTAGTTGTGCATATCGTCGGCATGTCGTAGTCGTCCGATTTCGGGGAGTTATGACCCTTTGAAGTTTTTCACATAACATACCATGTCTGCGCTTCTTCTGCATAATCCCTGGTCGGATTTTGACAAAACGTGTTATGTATGAATATGCATATCGTCGGTGGCAGAATATAGCGGAGTTATGGTATTTTCAAGTTGTTGACACAACAGACTTTCTATGTGTTCTTTTCCGTAACCACTAGCTGGAATTGGACTAAACTTCACAGGATTGATCATTACCAAGTGTGGTTGGGCATATCTTCGGAATGTCATGGAAGGTGAATTTCAGGCGCAGTTATGGCGGTGCGTGGGGGGAGACATTTTTTTCGAAAACAAACTCAAGGCTGATTGATATTCTGTCAACATCATATGTAAATGTTTGTAATCTGGAACATATTCTGTTATTCAATGGAATTTTACAAAACGTAGTAATTATGCATATATGAGAAATTCGCCAGTATGCATGCGCATTGTTTTTGCATAACATGCCCTGTCATGAACTATTCTAACATGACACGAGTCTTCTACCGATTCTTCGTTATTAAGGTATTCAACCCATCATACTCAACGTCTAGAACCCTACGAATCATATTATTTTCTTGGAGGGCATCCATATCTGGACTCTTCTGCAAACTTTTAGGAGATTTTACCGTTTAGTTTGTCAGATATAGTTAGTTAATTACCATACCCCCTGTTTTGCTAAACACATCAAAAACTTACAAGCTATAAGTCACTTTTCAAGTGAAATACTTTATTAATATTTCATAAACTCCATATAAATATACATGTATGAATGGTATATTGAACAGATATTATGACAATAATCATAATTATTCTTGAATGAATTTATATGGAAGTAATATGTACTCATATTGCTAATTACATTTACCATCGATGATAAGTTTTCTGTTCTATTTTTTGAAAGCCATAAACAGAATGTAATACACTTGCTTATTTTATGCATGTTCTGAATCTAAACCATGATATATTTTATTCTTGGACTATAAGCTACAGTATAAAGGCAAAAGAAATCAACTTTACTATTTGACAAATTAAGGCAGTTTTTAACAGTACCCCCATAAAATCTTAAGCCAGATTTTTTTCAGAAATACCTGTTGTTAATCTTTTTCAATAATCATCGAGAACCTTAGAAAGATACTCCCATAAAACTTTCAAAAAATCTTGGCTACAAATTATAAGCAATGTATAAAATTAGTTCCAAAACTTGTTAACATAAAACATTCAAATTAAACTTTGTTTCACCATAGTATATTATCTAATAAACAATATAAAATAAAAAAAAGTATAAAACACATAATCTAGAAGTGTGAACAAAAGAGTTGTATAAACTAAATTAACATTTACTCAGTTTATAAATGCAATACATATTTACATCATATACAAAACCAATATACACTGCATTAATACATTTTCATCTAAAAATTTAAAACGTTCCAGGCCATGCTCATCATGAACTTTACTCGGTTAAAAAATTGTTGTTTTTCAAAAAAATCTGCTAATTTGTGTACTAAAAGTGTCCAACGTCCTTTTTGCAACTGTAATATAGGGCTGCCCATCCATTACATTTACATGTTAAAACATAAATGCTTAATAAACTGTCCGTGCCTTCACAGTTAAATGTTTCATGGGTACATAAACTGGAGCCAGCGATGTCCTCTGCCATAGTATCACGTCAAGATGGTCAAGAAAACCCAGAGAATTAATGTTTCTGGCCTTCTCATTTTTGAACATGAGCTGGTTGCATCCAGCTGTTGATGAATATGTGAATGCGACTGCTACAGGCGATGCCTCTGGTTGAATACTGACAGCCTGGTCGCCATCCCACCTGTTGCACATCGTACTGGATGTGTGTTTGCTTTTCTGACCAGAAGCATGACTGAAAATAGTTTTCAGTACACAGTTTTACAGTAGTTTCTATTAACAGACAGATGTAAATTTACACAACAATCATTGCTTAAATAATTTGTTTGATATGACACCGGTGTCAGTTGAGCAAATGTTGAATTTTTAGACATGCTTTAGTAACCGACATATGAAGTTATGTTATAACAGAAGGAAAAAGCAAAATTGACGGCATTGGCAATATGGAAATTGTAACATAATTCTATCATTATGTCAAAACATAGAACTTTATTAAATACGCTTGAAAACTAATACTTCATTATAGTATATTTCTAAACTTTATGTTCCGTGTATTAATACAAATCTAACAGTTGTATTAAGTATATTTACAAGACCATTCACATTGTCAATATCTCGGTAACTATTACAATACAAACAAATGGCCTTACAATGAGATAATAAACTGATACCAACATGTACATGGCTTGGTACTCACTACAGCATTAGGCTTGCTGTTCGACTTGGTTTCTTTGTCAGTTGTCCAATAGAAAACATTATTGACATCACATTAGACTTGGTCAATGTTCCAATATTTCACGTACACATAAACGGTCAAACTTGTACACTCCTCGGTAATTTTCCGACATGGCAGCTGATCATAGCCGACCAAATTTACATTGTTACTGCTTCTTTTTCTCTTGAAAATATACCTCTTTTATGGATTTTTTAATCAAAGTCAGAATGATTTATATCAAGGTAAATAAACGCTGTCATATGCACATAAAATTGAATAAGCGTTCAAATGATCATGATTTCCAAAGGGAACACACTCCTTTCCACTTTCGTTTAAATTATAATCGTTACATAGTTCTTTTATATATAATTTGCATTTAAAAGCAACGATATAAAAATCTGAAACAGATACTACGGTATAGCTAAAGAAATATATAATTTTAAAAGATTTTTTGTTTGTATTCCGAACGCAAACGGTAATGTACGGACGGCTACAGGTTTTGTCGAAATTACACGGAAATTAACGAGCTAATGATGGATCGAATACCTTAGGCTACAAATAAACAACCTGAAAAATATAGCCCCAAAACAGTACAATCTAGTTTGCATTTTAATTGCAGAAAATATTGTCAGGTCATGTAAGAATCGTAATAATTGTTGCATTATCGCTATTTATCAGCTAATAAGCACCAATCTATCATTCTGATGCGGTTCATTAAACCACTTGGGCTAAAGACTTCATTGTTTAATTCCTACGCACCAGAACTCCAAATCGTTTTTTATTAGCCGATTAACAACGATAATGCAAAAACTTTTTCTAAATTAAAACAACTCCCCATTCGACGTCTTCACCTTTCATCTGAGGACCTTGCTAACGTTGATACAAATCTACAAACGAGTGCTGTCCTTATACACGCTTACGAGCTCATTATGATAAAAACAAAGGTCACATTATCTTAAACAAAGTTTCAGAAAGCATGAAAGCAGATGAATTATGTTAAGTTTTATAAATCCTTGAAGTAAACTCTATTGCTTTTCAAAACCTGGTTTGCCAGGTAATTATATAGGCTTAATGGAATTGTAAAGAAAGTCAAAAGTCTATGTAGGATGAAAGCATAAAATGCAACGTTTAATTTAAACAAACGTTTTCAGAAACTTTAGATGCACAGAACTCAAGCATGCGGGAGGCACATAATTTAAGAATGTCAGAGTCACATATGTCAAACATTGCAAAGACACATATGTCCGGCATGGCAAAGACACATATGTCAGACTTTTCAGAATCACACATGTCAGACATTGCAGAGACACGTATATCACACATGGCAAAAACACATACTAGTATGTCAGACATTTCCGAGACATTTATGTCAGACACTGAAGAGACAAATATGCCAGATATCGAAGACCAACATAAGTCCAACATGGCAGAGACACAGAATCTTGAAATGGAAGAGATGCCGAATTCAGCTATTACAGAGACACTTAATTCATCCATTGAAAAAACGCCAAATTCAGCCATGAACGAGAAACTGAATCTAGCCATTAAAGAGAAATCGGAATGAGCCATTACAGAGAAACCGAATTCAGCAATTCAAGAGACACCGAATGTAGCCAATAGAGAGAAACCAAATTTAGCCATTAAAGAGACACCGAATTCAGCCATTATAGAGAAACGGAATTCAGCAGTTAAAGAGAAACCTACTCCAGCCATTAAAGTGAACCGAATGCAGCCATTAAAGGGAAACCGACTCCAGAGATTATGCCATTCAAGAGAAACCGAATTCAGCAGAGCAAAAGAAACCGAATTCAGGAGTAAAAGATAAAACGAAATCAGTCATTAAAGATAAATGGAATCCAACTATTGAAGAGAAACTGAATTCAGCATTGAAAGAGAAACCGATTTCAACCATTATAGAGACACCGAATTCAGCAATTGAAGAGACATCGAAATCAGCCATTAGAGAAAATTTTAATTCAGCCTTTGAAGGGACACTGTATTGAAAAGACCTCGACTTCCAACATTCAAGAGTCCAGAGACAAAGGCATTAAGAGTGTCTCGACAAGCAGGAATCAGATATTATGTAGTAACATATTACAGATATTCTGGAGGTGCATAGCTCAGCCATTCTGGAGACAAACACATTCTGACAGTCCTGAGAAACACAGCTCTGATATTCCGCAGAAAAAGAATTCAGACATCTGGAGACACATATTTTAGACATTACAGGGACAGATGCTTCATATGCTTCTGAGACACAGGATTCAGACAACCAGGAGAGAACGATTTCAGTCTTTCCAGACAAACAACATTCAAACAAACTTGAGAAAATATCCACGAACTTAGTTGAAGACTTAATACTCAACATATATTGTGCGAAGCAAGTTTTTCAAAAGCTGAATTATTGTTGCGAAACAATACAGGGCATACTTTCAATGTGCGACGAAGACTTTCCAGATGAACGTTTTGTATTCAATGAGCATGTGAACATAATTATCTCTGCTGCCTCGGTTCAGGTTTACACAACAGCCCAAGTTTGTCACTATTTTAATGGCAGCTCGATAAACACAATTCGGCATATGTCCGCGATTGACATGGTCAACAGAATACAGCAAAATAACGAATTGTCTTTGATTGTAGTTGATCGTACTCTGCAAGCAACAGTTTCAGATGTTTTAAAAGATATGAATGACGATATTGTGAGCACAAGAGTTTTAATAGTAGGTGAACAGGTTATGGAAGATACGACAATGAAAAACGCTGATCGTTTATTTGAGCGGTTGGCTTTTGCAATCTTGGAAAATTGTGTACCTGAGTTTGCAGGAATACGAGTCAAGGAATACAAAGGAGCACAGTACCAATATCGGAATGGCCTGAAGTGTCAATACCAAAATTCGATTATCCAACCAATATTGACATGGTTTGTTTTATTATTATACCGTCTTTTCTAAAAAGTATTTGTTTTAAGTATAATAGAAATATATATAAGAGAATTTACCGATAGTTTCAATACAGTATTTTATAAATTGAAATGAAAAATTCATCTCCCTTTTATGAAGGCAATTGAAACCATCGCCCGCAAACCATACATCATGGGATGTTTGAAAAAGAATGGAACTCTCCAAATTTACATACACTCGTCGGAAGCTGATACAGAAGCTGAAAACGACATTCGCAGCGAGTTAGAGCATCATAATGTCACTGATTATGTGCTTTTAAAAGGAACATGGTTCAGTATTGGATGGTCGTGGAACGCTTGGGGGATTCGCAAAGAAAGTCGTATTACCAATGCGTGGCATTCGAACGGAGATTACTGATGCTACACTTGAAAATCCAGCCTACCCTTCAAACATAGATACTCATTCTTTAGTGGCTCTTGTTTCCCGTCACGTTGTACAAACTACGAACGCAACCATTTTAACTGTGGGTCCAAACCGGACGGCAATCGGTCGCATCGGTAGTATGCGTAATAATGAAACAATCGACATATTGCCAGTCGATGTCGATATGGCATACAGAGATCATTGCGATACACGATTTAGGACAGAATTAAAATGTAAGCATGTTTTCGAAACTGAGCAAAACGTCAGATGTTAGACGACTGAGAGGAGCGCCGGTGCACTTGTGGGGTAAAAATTCAGCTCCTTACCTCGAATGGTCTGCGAATCATTGTTCGTGACCGCCGTAGAGGCACGCCTTTCGCAAAAGAAGGAGACAGTGGGGCCATGATATGTTACTTTGATCCTGAAAGTGAAGTGTAATATGCTGTTGCAATGCTGATCACAAAAGTTGAGCTTGAAAGCGATAGAGTCGCACGATACACAGCTCAAATACTGGACGATAGGCTTAAGAAACTTTCAGTTATCAATGATTGTCAATTGTTGCACTTCGAGGATGACAGCAAGTGATCGTTCCAATAAGAATAATACATTCTCGTGGATTCATGTGTCGATCGTGACGAGAAAAAAGCCATATAACATGTACATACATGATATTAGCGAAATAAATACTGAACTTGTCTCTGTCGGCACATGTCAATTAGTGTGCGGATATTGTTTGTTTCATTAATTCATTCAAGCTTTGACACATTGGTCAAACAATGTAAAGGAAAACATCCAATATTGGAAGTGGTTGATGAAAAAAAAATGAACTGATTACAACGAATATTCAGCATTAGAATGATTTTATTTTGATCTCCTTTGGTGGTTTAAAAGTAGTTTCTTCAATTCCCATTGAGGACTTTGGTCTGTAAATCATGCATGATCAATTTGTTATCATACTTTAGATGTATCCTTTATCTAAATGACCGTATTCCTAACATTGACTTACAGCGTAATCATAGTGTATGTATATTAACCAGACACGCCGATGCTTTATTGCATTTTCCAGATTTTAGATTTTAGTGTTGTTGGTTTAGTGTATGTGTTGAGTTGACAACAGATATAGACCGGAAATACATATATATTAGTTTATGCCGACTATTGGACAGTTTGTTAGACTCGCAATTTGTTTCCCTATCCCTATCACGATGACTACATCCTTTTTAAAGGTTCAAACAATTTTACACAATGTTGTGAAGATAAACTAATGCATATGCACAATATAATACAATTCGAATCATATGCCTGTATTCACGCTATATACAACTACTATCAATAAAAAGAATTGCCTGAAACCGACAAATGTTTTATTCTAAGAAAATAGCTTTATAAATTTATGGTTTTACAGGACTTATGTAAACTGAGCTTTGAATTCTCAG
The DNA here is from genome assembly GCA_027627225.1 of Congeria kusceri. Taxonomy (NCBI): domain Eukaryota; kingdom Metazoa; phylum Mollusca; class Bivalvia; order Myida; family Dreissenidae; genus Congeria; species Congeria kusceri. The sequence continues at coordinate 11,758,359 of CM051026.1, read as the reverse complement.
AATTGCTAAATATAGCTAATCATGATCAATAATTGATCAATATTTAGTCATTTTGCATAGACTTTTTTGCATATACATATTCATCCTTCTGTCTTATCATGAATGAAAATTATTTTCTATGTACACGTATTCCATTAAACCATGTATATGATTTTCAGTTCAATGTAGATTGTTGTTTCATGATTAAATAAACTTCATGTACGTTTTTTTTCGATTAGCATTGGGGTATTGGTGAATCAGTAATCTCATATGCTAAATATGTGTTTAATAGTTTATGTTTTGTGATATATCGCAATTGCTTTTTTGTATTTTAGCTTAAATAATGTATCATTTTCACAGCTAAGTTTTTTAATCATTTACATGTGTTCTTTGCTTGAATTTAGTCTCATGTCATAGTTTCGACATGTGTGAAACCAAATTTCATTGACAACAGCATCATACGTTTATAATAAGATATTTATATTAATCAGAAATTAGTCCAATTAAGAACATTAACAACATGTAGATGTATCGTATGAAAAATTAAAATAGGATTAGTTTTGTGATATATCCCTATTGATTTTTGTATTTTAGCTTAAATAATATATCTTGTTCACAGCTAGGTTTATAATTTAATTACATGTATTATTTGTATGTATTTAGTCTCATATCATAGTTTCAACTTTTGTATTACTGTATTTATATTAATCAGTAACGTTTAACCTTATTATTCCAATAAAGAACATAAACAAAAATCAAAATATGTTGAAATAAAGCGTTTAAAACTATAATTTTATGACGTCATTTTGCCCTTTATATTGTATTTACACATGTTTTTGATTTTACATTTTAATTCAGCGACATAATAAACATCCCTCTAATTATATGCCAGCAAACTGACGATAAGACGAAAATTCGCGCATTGAGCGTAATGCAAGTTTATCCGTCTAAAAATGGATTGGTATTTTACAAATAACATCAATTATAAGCAAAATCGGTCTCAGGATAGCGCGCTCGACTTTCAACCTTTTTTTCAGAGTTATGGGCCTGGTCACAGTTACCTGGCCAGTGACCTTATATGATGACACTAAAGGCATGTGAGAAGTTTCAATTGAATGTCTGTAGTACATTTAGAGATAAACAGTTGTTGCACGCAAACTTTAACCTGATTTTCTAAGTGCAAAAAGGGACATAATTCTGCTAAAGTGCAGGTCAGAGTTATAGGCCTTGGTCAGTGACATCAAATAATGACCCCCAAAGACATGTTTTAATTGAATATCTGTAGTAGTTGCATATATATGTACTTGTTGCAAGCAAACATTAGCCTGAATTTTTTCTTGCACGCAAACCGTAACCTGACTTTTCTAAGTACAAAAAGGGGCATAATTCTCCTAAAATGCTGGTCACAGTAATGGGTCTTGGCCAGTAACCTTATATAATGACCCTGAAGGCATGTTTGAAGTTTCAATGAAATATCTGTAGTAGATATATAAATATGGAGTTGATGCACGCAAAATTTAACCTGATTTTCTAAGTACAAAAAGGGGCATACTTCTGCTAATTTGCAGGTCAGTGACCTCACATAATGACCCCGGAAACATATGCTTAGTTTCAATTGAATATCTGTAGTAGTTACAGATATATGGACTTGTTGCACGCAAACCTTAACCAGAGCATTACGCCGACGTCGACGCCGACGAACGAGTGATTAATATAGCTCCAACTATTCGGTGAATAATCGAGCTAAAAATAGTAAACGGCAATAACAACACAAGATCAAACCTTTTAATATATTTAATTAACTTAGTTGTAAAATAGACGTTACTTTTGTTGCTAAAGTTAAGTAAACACAACAGTAGATGTTAAGGGCAGTTAATTCACCAACCATTATCTGACTTCAGATGTAAGAATAAAGTCTATTCGTCAAACTGTTCTGTTCTAAAAACTATGGTGATTTAAAGTTTACATGGTATTCCCCAACTCTAAATATAGCAGTCTTTAGTTAGAAAGATTTAAAAAGACATAAGCGCATTTTTTTAATTCTTAGTAAGTCATTAATCTGTCCAGTCCTAGAATGGTTTGGTGAATAAGGGCCCAGTTAATACTGTATAATTGTTATGAATATTCAATCTCTTGCACACCGACTACATTCCATTCACCTCTGTAGTTGGCTCGGAAAGTAGTCTCAACTGGTTTTAGTCACATTATCATGACAGTCAAAACGCAACGAACAATACCATCCACTCTGTCCGGCTGGTTTGCATCTGCGAACTGATTTCATCTGGGTAAATGGGCATGAAAATAGTTCTAATTATAGGAATCCAACTTATTATTATTATTCCCCATTTATGATCATTAAAAAACCATGTATTATCTATTTCTATGCGTGTGGTCAACTTTAATGAGCGTTAAATAGATTTTTGTTTCCGTTTTGACAAGATTCTTGACATTGAAGCCGCTGCAGAGGTGTGTGGTGAAAGCAACGAGCGAAAACTCTGCTAGAAGATTGATGAATAGTGTATGCTAAATATATATAGTACTGAAAAAAAGGGATTCCAATAAAAAACAGGTATCTTGTTGTTTCGCTTTGTTTCGCTTTGATTAAAACGGAATAATGTAAATTCGTTAGCTTAATCCAACAACTTTCATTCAATATATTGATTATTGTCTTTGGTTTTATTACGTCGACAACATCAGATCATGGAATTATTGCATTTGATACCGTAAAGAAAATTGAACTCAATTACAACAAGTCATCTATATAACGAATGAATCATAACGAAACTTAAAAGCGCTTAAAATTAGGGATTTATATAATGAATGAATCATAGTGTACTGTAGACTAATTTTCACAAATAGTACTTAGTATAAGCCCTTTACAAAAATAACGATATAGCAATGCAGGATTAGGGCGTGTCTCCCTGTAAGACGTTTGTCTGAGACCTTTCTTTTTGGACAGCAAATCATGTGTCGTAAATTTAAAGCAAACGACTTCAAACATTTTGGTACAGCATTATAAACAATTTCGAATTTTGATGTTTTCAAAAGAAAATATGGTAGACATGTCAAAAGGTAAGAACAATTTTACCCAGACATCGTTAGCCAGATCCTATAATTGCTGTTAAATATGGTATTCTAAAAACAACAATATTAAGTGCATCCTTAATATTTATAATCCAAACAGTGGATCATAATGGGAAAAGTGTCCCTGAAATATATATAATTATTTACGCCCTTGTGTGGGTCTTATTCTAGTATTAACCGGTAACAGTAGGTAGTGTAATTGCGGGCAGGCAGGTTATTGCCTTGTTGTTCCTTGAAAAGTAGTTAAATAACAATTTTAGCATCATATTCGTGCTGAATGAAGCCAGTGGAGCGTTGCCATTCGATGTTGATATTCCAAAAAATATATATCAGATGCTATTTTTTCTACCAACATACTATAAATACGTGGAGTAACAAAAAAAAAACGTATTTGCATTGTTCATTATGTTTGCATGATAATGCATTTTTAGCTCTAATGGCCGAAGGCCAGCGAGCTTGCTTATGCCCTGGCGGTTCGTCCGTCATGCGTGAGTTCGTGCGTCCATTTGTGCTTGTGTAAACTTTTTATTTAAACGACATCTTCTCCAAAACCGTTAGGCCGACTTTGGTAAAACTTCACAGAAATGTTGCTTGGGTGACCACCCAAGCATCATTTCTGTGAAGTTTTACCAAATTTACCAAATTTGCTCAAATGTTTCCGGTCCGCTGCACAAAATGGCCGTCGGAGCTCCAAATAGAAACATATTTTAAACGACATCTTCTAAACCCCTGGATGGATTTTGAAATAATTTCACAGAAATGTTCCTTGGGTCGTCCTCTACTATAGTTGCACAAATGGTTCTGCTCCGTTGAAAAACATGGCCGCCAGGAAGCCGGGCCATTTTTCCTTATTTGGCGTTATTGAAAACTTTCTTGTCAAAAACCACTGGTTGGATCTCGAAATAATTTCACTAACATGTTCCTTGGTGGTTATCTATCGAAGTTGCGCAAATGTTTCTGCTTCCTTGAATAAACATGGTCAACAGGGGTGTGGCCATTTAACCTTATACGGCTAAGATGAAAACTTTCAATATCTTCTTGTCAGAAACGACTGATTTCAAAATTATTTGTACACGAAGGTTCCTTGGGTAGTTCTCCACTAAAGTTGCTGAAATAATTTCAAAATTATTTTACACGAAGATTGCTTGGGTAGTTCTCCACTAAAGTTGCTGAAATGATTCCGCTTCCTTGAAAAACATGGCCGCCAAGGACTGGGGCCGTTTTTCCCTAAATGCAATATTGTACTATCTGAAAATCCTCTCGCGAGGAACCACTGGGTAGATTTCAAAATAACTTCAAAGAACTGCTCCTTGGGAGATTCTTTGCAAAATTTGCTCTTAAATTTTACGGTCTGTTGTAAAACATGGCCGCCAAGGATGGGGAACGGGGCCATTTTACCATATATGAATATACGGGAAAAGCACTTGTTTTAGTTTAAAAAAAAAATGTTCCTGGATGGTTCTCTACCAAAGTTGCTCATAAAGTTTGGGTCGTAAAATATGGCCGCTAGGTAACGGGACCAATTTTCATAAAATGGTTATATTTAAAACTTTGGGGATCTTCATGTCAGAAACCACTGGTTAGATTTCAAAATACGTTCACAGACATGTTCTTTAGGTGATTTTCTACCAAAACTTTCCTTAAAAACCATATCAGGGTCCTTTTGCTTCTGCTGCACTCCTTACTTAATAAACAAGCACTCGTGTGCCTCTTGTTGTTTCAAACAAAGAGAAAAATAATGAATAGCAGAACAAGACGTTATTTTTGCATTATATTTCCAATAGAAAGTATAATTCTTGGTTGTGAATGACACAACGTATTTGTTTCCTTAAGCATCGCCTGAATCAACATTGTTCATGTCAACAACAAAGTAATCGAGACATTTAAAATAAAGTCAGACAACTTACTTAAAGTTGTATTTCGACCTTATTTCCCTTGAATATAAACACTGATTAAAACAATACATATATACCCATTTTTCGACGAATATATTTTTCCAGTAGCAATAATATATTTATGGAATCGTTAACAACAAGGCAAAAAAAAAACGTATTTGCATTGTTCATTATGTTTGCATGATAATGCATTTTTAGCTCTAATGGCCGAAGGCCAGCGAGCTTGCTTATGCCCTGGCGGTTCGTCCGTCATGCGTGAGTTCGTGCGTCCATTTGTGCTTGTGTAAACTTTTTATTTAAACGACATCTTCTCCAAAACCGTTAGGCCGACTTTGGTAAAACTTCACAGAAATGTTGCTTGGGTGACCACCCAAGCATCATTTCTGTGAAGTTTTACCAAATTTACCAAATTTGCTCAAATGTTTCCGGTCCGCTGCACAAAATGGCCGTCGGAGCTCCAAATAGAAACATATTTTAAACGACATCTTCTAAACCCCTGGATGGATTTTGAAATAATTTCACAGAAATGTTCCTTGGGTCGTCCTCTACTATAGTTGCACAAATGGTTCTGCTCCGTTGAAAAACATGGCCGCCAGGAAGCCGGGCCATTTTTCCTTATTTGGCGTTATTGAAAACTTTCTTGTCAAAAACCACTAGTTGGATCTCGAAATAATTTCACTAACATGTTCCTTGGTGGTTATCTATCGAAGTTGCGCAAATGTTTCTGCTTCCTTGAATAAACATGGTCAACAGGGGTGTGGCCATTTAACCTTATACGGCTAAGATGAAAACTTTCAATATCTTCTTGTCAGAAACGACTGATTTCAAAATTATTTTACACGAAGGTTCCTTGGGTAGTTCTCCACTAAAGTTGCTTTTACCACTAAATCTACAATAAATTCCACAAAACTTCCACAAAACTTCACAGTTATTTTCCTGCATTGTTATGTAAGTTATTCAGTTTTCCTTGTTGATGCATATATACATATATACGCTCAGAGTGGATGGATACACGTTTTGTTATTGGTAATATAATTATAATTATTAGTATTAAAATTCTTCTTCTTATTATTATTATTCTTCTTCTTATTATTATTAATTTTAATTTTAATTTTAATTGCTATCATTTGTATGAATAGTAATAATAATAATATTGTTATGTTGTTTCAGATCAAACTATAAAAAAATAAAATCTTTGAATATGTAAATATATAATCCATGCTTTTACGTAAAAGTATGTGTGTGTGAGCGGCAAACATGTGTAGGAAAGTAAATATATGTACATGTTAATGGCAGAATATGCAATTGTTGAAAATCTATTTTATAGCAAGACATTTTTTCCTGAATATGAAGATATACAAAAATCGTAGTTCAGCCCAAAATAAATAACACCAAAACGAATACTACGATTTTGGTCTTATGTAACCGCAACCTTTATAAAGTAAACATTAAAACACAATACAATCGGGATAATTTTATATTTGTAATATTCATTTATACACTGGAACTCTATAAACATCATTAGTTTTAAAATTTAAACAATGATAATGATATACCCATTTCATTTAAAATTACCAAAATATCGTTTGTTTTAAGTCATTGTTTGTGCTTCTGCGATTAAATATTAACTAAGTGTAACTCCAGCTGCATCAGCAGGGGAGACCTCTTATTAGCAGCACAAGGTCCTTAATTTGCGACCAGTGACCAATTGCCAAAACAACGCAGGAAAGCACAAAAACACATAACAAACACAAAACAGACATAAAACGCATTCTTGAACATGACTGCCATAACTGAGCGAATTGAAAATGGCCGTCGAAGGATTGAGGAAGTCACAAATGAATTCAAACAAGCTAGCATCGACACGTCTAGGGATTTTCAAAAAATAAAGTCGAGTCTAAAGCACTTCACTGACGATGAACAAGACGAGATATCAGTTGGCCTTAAAGCGGTTCGTATTTTAGCTAACTCATTAATGGCAACATATACATAATATTAATAATAATAAGGATTTCGATTGCATCAGACTCTGAACCTGTCAGACAGTCTGACAAAAACTACAATGTCTGACAAGTATTTGAGAGCCGTCAGACGCAATGTCTGACAATAAATTTGAGATGTTCACAGGTAGCAAGCATGTGTTTGACAGATTGATGTCTGACAAGATTCTAACCTGATAAGACAATGCGTCTGACAGGCCCTTCGGAGGTTTTGCGGGGTTTGTTGCATCGTACTGGTTCTCTCATGTTTATGGTTATGTCCCTGGCATCTTGATGCGGGAGGCATATAGTGATTGCTCCGTCCTTCCTTCCGTCCGTTAGTCCGTGCGTGATTCCGTTCGTACGAGGTTAACTAGATTGTACCGTTTCCACCAACACTGCTTACTACAACACTTGGATACTTACACAGTTATTGCTTATGACCATTCACAATCCACCCATATCACCCAACCTTACTTGAATATGACCTTGACTTAATTTTAACTTAGAATAATTCAAATGAGCTTTTTTGGTTATTTGCGTAGTTCGAAAACGGTTGACTTAATTTTATGGAAGAAGACTTGCTTCTTGTGATTTTTGAACGAAATTTGCTTTAGATTCCAGGTTTGTTGTTTCGTTGTTGGTGATTTTGTTTGCATTTTCACAAAAACAATCGATCGGCAGATCAAAAAAAAGGTATTCAACTTAAGTTAATGAAAAGAGACCAGGGAGCGATATATTTCTTCAACGTAATCATGGGGACTTTTACATGCTGTTGCAGCAAACGTTGTATCGGTTTTGTTAATTGACATTGTAAATGTCAATTTATTGTATACATATTTTTGTTTATGATATTAGATACTTTTATCTTCTTATTTTATTTCCGCCTCTAACTATACAGTTGTTTTCCAAAAATGTATGCGAATAAAAAACAACAAAAGTTAGAGTTTCCAGAAAAAAGTTATGATATATGTACAAAAAGGGGGAATAGGGGTCAAATAAAATGTAGGTACATTTAAATGTATAAAACAAAACTACTTATGTACTGCAATTCATATTGAAAATACTGGTATACATACATAAATATTAAAGAGATACAGTTTCCGGAAATAAGTTGTTATGAAATAAAATACAAGAAAGCAGACACATGGGTCGAATAAACTCAGGTGCATTTAAATGAATAATACAAAACCACTTATCTACTGCAATGTCATATTGAAAATACTGGTATACATAAATTAGTATTTAAGGGTTACAGTTTCAGAAATAAGTTGTTATGAGATATGATAACAGGGTGCATAGGGGTCGAAGACGATGTATGTATATTTCTGTGTATAATTATTTAACATATCGACTTGTGTACTGCAATTTGATATTGAGCATACTGGTATACATACGTTATTATTCAGAGGGTACATTTCCCAGAAATAACTTTGTATGAGATATATGCATTTTCTTTTTGTGATAAGATCGTTTCTAGCATGACTCGTATCACTATGTTAATTCCAATTGTTTACTACAGTCAGAGAAAATGCTTTTAAACTTGTGCATGTTGACGTTGCTTTTAATAATAAACGATTTAATGAGCACATATAAATTGATTAACGTTATTTGAAAACGAAAGTAAAACGAATATAAACAAATTCGACAATTGCACCATCTACATAGGCAAGGCCATAATGTAGAAGCCAGCCCCCCCCCGCCCCCCTTTACACGCTTGATGTGTGATAAATGAAATAAAATCTCGAAACTAAATATTAAATGTTTAATTCGGAGTGTGTAGAATACGATTTTCTTCTTGTTTTTTTTATAGTTAAACCATGAACAAGATGTTTTTATATTACGTGATTGGCATTTAAAGGGACATTTCTCCAGTATTTTTCATGCATATAAAACATATATTAAAACAAAACAAATTCTTAAATGTCTCGGATTTTTGTTTTAGAATTATTAACGATACATTCATGGAATCGGTAAGAAAATAGTATACACAAAAACAAAAATAATTTTGGGAGTAGGATTGAAACTTACGCCTACACATTTTCACTCTTCAATAAAAACTTGCCCAAGTTATGCAAAGTTTATCGATGTTGCGCATGCGCGTAACGGTACCTTATGTACTTTTCCTTCGTATCGGTTTTACTACTGCTATACAATATCGCGCGCCCGCGAAAGTGTCACCGGTGAACACTGCTTGTATAATTTAAATAATATGTATGTTTGCCAAATTTTTATCTACGTAAACATCAAACACCTCGCAACGGTTACTTTCCTCTTTGCGTTCTTCAGTAACCACTGCCTACGCCAGTGAAAAACTTCCAAATTTGGAATGACTTAGGGGAAGAGTTGGATTTTTTTGAACATTTTGATTGTATCATTAATATTATTTGATACCACGCACTGAGAAATGCTGAATTGTTGGTCCATGTATATATATATTGCAAGTTAAAATGAAAAACAAAAATGGATAAATAAAAAAATAAAAAAGTAAACTTAACAACACAAGGATGTCACGGTGGTCACGTGTGTTTTCTTCTGTTTGTCCACGATTTTAATTCGCGCCATGTGAACTGACCTTGGTTGCAATGTAGGTGGAGGTTCATTTCGGCAGGGATTTAAAATCGAGCTATCCTCGCAACCAGTTATATCTCTGCGCGAAGGTTGCGTAAACATTGGATAACTGACGGACACATATCATGTTTGAATTTGTGTGAATATCGATAGCATCAAATCAATACATTTCTGAGCCAATAATTTATACATTCGCTATACATAATTTCGAACAATTCATGGTCCTATTTTGAAAAGATGCAAATTGCTTTGAAAGTCTACTTGCAAATTCGCAAACTGTTCTTCGTCATTTTTTGTTCAAGATACCGGAATAAGGCCAAAAATGTGATTGGTTAAATGCCACATATTTAACTAAAAATAGATAACCAATGGTCTCCGACCTCTAACCCTAAGCGTTTGTCAGTTTCTTCTTTCATTTTAGTAATTTCCATAGTCATGTTTCAATGTTTATACTTATTTTTATAATTATCAAAACTATTTACCTGCAACGTGTTTTAACGGACGACAAATATCTATAAACATGTAATAAATACAATAAACATAGTTTAAGTTAAATTTGTTGAGCTAATTTACGAAATTTTGCAACTAAAAAGGGAACTTCAAAAGTCACTGTGGGCACTTTACGATTAACGTTATTATTTTGTGACTTTACATTTATCAGCCTTTGTTATTCATTGTCCTCCTTTTCCCCTGTTTGTCAATATGATGTAACGGCTTTAAAATGTCTTGCAGGTTCAACTTTCTTTCGAGAGGTAAGTCATCAGTATTGAATTACAGATACATTTACTTCAATATGTCTACCATATATCAATTCTGATTGTGCTTTTTGTGTTCTGTGTCATTTTAAATTCTTAAGTAATGGAATCGATTTCAATAGAATATTGGTTTTGCGATGCATAGTTAGAAATACATATAGGTAAATAAATATTAATTATGTAACAATATGAAAAAAACATAAAAGACAGGAAATCATCTTCCCTAGTAAGTAGAGCATCAATTAACACATCGAGGGTTGAAAACTATAAGGTACTAATTGTCATTGACATCAATAGCTGTTGGTACCTTCTGGTGCTCGACCCTCGGAATGATTACGATACTGGTTTTGAAATAATAAGTAAGCACAGTCCAGGAAATATTTATTACAATAAATAATAAGTATGTGGCTTATTCAGTTAACGACTTTTGTTTTAAAGGGTTTCATTCTGGAAATTTTATTTTTAATGTTATCTCAAAACGTGAGACGTTAGTTAAGATTTTCCTTCGAAGAAATGGCCTCTGGTTCAAACATGTTCAAATGATAATTGGAATTTATTATGTCCTTGCACAATCAGTTGTATTGTCATTCAACAGATATGCAGCGTAGCGGCGGGGTTCAAGAACATGGTCACAGCGGAGCTGAAACGTCGCTGTTGTCTTGGTCCTAATTTGTAAATGCTTTTCTTTCAAAGCTTTCTTGATGTATTTTATGCAGTTTGGAAAGTTTCCATCCTTCATTCAAAACTGAAAATACCAGAATATACTAATCATATTAAGCTTTTCAATGCAAGTAAAATATATAAACGTTGAATGTAAATATTAATAAAAATATATTCCTTGAATACGTATTTATAAATGACAAAACTTCTATTGTTAAAATTTTAGGATGTCTTGTCAGATAAAGTTTTATAATTATATGCATTTTTTCAGGTCAACTCCAATAATTCGGCAAAAGCACTTGTTGAGAATCTACAATTAATTTTAAAATTTAAGATGACTAACTACTGGTTGGGGAAAAGTGATGCCTTTACACATGCTAGAATTATATATATGTGTAATCCGAATACGGATGTAATTAGGAATGCATGCATAAAATGACTAACGGCAAGGGTATTGAAAGGCAATTAATAAACATGTTAATTTATCCCATCATCAGACGTGCATGGAGCAAAAATAAAATATGGAATAAACTTAGATTTATTTATTCAATGCGGGATAACGTCAACACGCGCAGTATAATGACGTCATTTTGTTTAGTTTCGTGACGCCATTTTTTGTTTCTTTGTAATATTTAGTGTTTTCTTTCGTCTATTTTCAAAAAAATGTTGGGATCTATAAAATACTAGGAAGGTGTTGAATAATGATAATTTATTTGCTCGGCACGAACATGTAAACCACCTGCCAAGGCTCGTGGTTCAAGTTTCCTAAGCCTCGCTAAATAAACGTATCTTTATTCAACAATAACCTAGTATTCTCTATGTAGTCAAAACGTAAAATGCTTGAACCCCCGTTTAAATCCCGATTGATTTATGTAAACGTTGCAAGGTTGTTACCCCAGTTTCTCACAATTCAGTTTTCTATCGTGTTTTGTGCGGTGACATATGATGTTTCTCTCCCGCTGATATAGTTCATGTGGTCATAGTTAATTCACGTATTTACAATATTGTTTAAAATCGCCCATTGTAATTGTTTGTGGTTTGGATGTTTGGATGCCGCACCATGAGTATTCTGTAACTGACATCTGGTCAGAAAGATTGCCTTGCAGTTGTTTCGAAAGTCCGCCCACACTTGACATTTCATACGATTTGTGCACGGTGTTTACAAGACATACTAATAATGTGATGTAACTTAAAATAATGTAACAGTTTCGATACAAAATCAAAATCTGCAAAACAACAACAACAATAACAAATACACACTGTTGTTTAACAATAAAGCTTATAATGTACAAAAACAAGGAAAATATTTAACGTGACGTTTATATATCTTTAAAAGTTTGTACTGTTGTGCGGATTTCAAGAGAATCCCCAGTCTGTTTATTCTTGATGAAGCTTTTATATGTGACCTTGTATTTGACATTGTATTCTCATCAATTGCACCAACATAACTTGACAGAGGGACAGACATGTTAAAAGTGTATTTAAAATATAATTCTAAATTCAGTCTTTTACATCTTTCTTATGTCGCAAACAACTACTATTGGTGAGGGGATTTCAAGAAATTTTCCTTTCTTCCGTTTTTCAAATATCAATATGTGGCATTAGACTATTTCAAATATCAATATGTGGCATTAGACTATTTCAAATATCAATATGTGGCATTAGACTATTTCAAATATCAACATGTGGCATTAGACTATTTCAAATATCAATATGTGGCATTAGACCATTTCAAATATCAATATGTGGCATTAGACCATTTCAAATATCAATATGTGGCATTAGACTATTTCAAATATCAATATGTGGCATTAGACTATTTCAAATATCAATATGTGGCATTAGACCATTTCAAATATCAATATGTGGCATTAGACCATTTCAAATATCAATATGTGGCATTAGACTATTTCAAATATCAATATGTGGCATTAGACTATTTCAAATATCAATATGTGGCATTAGACTATTTCAAATATCAATATGTGGCATTAGACTATTTCAAATATCAATATGTGGCATTAGACCATTTCAAATATCAACATGTGGCATTAGACTATTTCAAATATCAATATGTGGCATTAGACTATTTCAAATATCAATATGTGGCATTAGACCATTTCAAATATCAACATGTGGCATTAGACTATTTCAAATATCAATATGTGGCATTAGACCATTTCAAATATCAATATGTGGCATTAGACCATTTCAAATATCAATATGTGGCATTAGACCATTTCAAATATCAATATGTGGCATTAGACTATTTCAAATCATCACATGTGCCAACATTTTAAAGGAATTACTGTGTTAAAAGCGTATTTAAAAAATAATTGTGAATATTTTACATATTTTATATGTCTCAAACAGTTCGTAGTGTTGACTGGATTTCAAGAAAATTTCTAGTTTTATGTTGTAAAGTCTATTTTATGTCTGTCACCGTGTGGGATGTGAGCTTTTATAATAATTAATTGTACCAACATAACTTTGAAAAAAGGTACGGACATCTTGAATGTTTGTTTTACATCTTACTTTGAGCTTAATCTTTTACTTTCCATTTTCCTATAATGCAATTATGTGGGAATGTACGTTATCTAAGTTATATAGTAACTACTCTTTATATAAATGTTCAGTGTCAGTTTAAAGTCACATTCGCGGACGTTTTCATTCAAAGATGCATGCACAGTCGCAGCATATTGCTTAGTTCGTAAATGTCTTCTTATACCTCCGTAGCCTAGTTTTAAGGGCGTTTAGAGCGGATGGTCGAAGGTTCGAGTCTCGCACAGGGCTTGTTTTGATATGGCCGGATGCCTACTCAACAGCTAGTTAAATCGAGGGGTACCGATTGCCTTCCGACCAAGCGCTCGGCATATATGATATGATTTAAAGATGTTTATCAGTAAAGGTGTCTTAACTGTCAAAACTGGCTGGCTCTTAATCGCGAGGGGTGACACTTTAATAAACAAACACTTTACACTTAACTTATACAGTTCAATTTAACATATGTCTATACAAATACCAATTGAAGCTAAAAGTTAGGCTTTTCAAATATTAAAATAGCGACCCGACGAAGTTTGTTGCCATTTGGCACATGATAGACGTCCAGTGTTTGTACTATATCTATGTAATATCTTTGTATTTTGACGGTATATACACAAACGTTTAAACGTTAAACAATTATTAGTGTACATTTTTTTGTAATCGCAGTATGATTTCTTAGTGTAATGTCGCAGTCAAGTAAACCGAAAATGTAAAAATATAGCTTACTGGTTTCCCACCACTGAGTATTTTTTCTGTACTATTAAAACACGGATATCGTTGTGTAGTCATATTCACATCTAGGAAGAGTAAATCGGTTTAAATGTGAGCGGATTGTAAAAACTGTCAACGTAGTGCTTTTATCGCGGTTTATACATAAGAGATGTATTTATCAATGGCTTACAAACATGGTTTACATTTTAAATCAGAACTGAGCGTACTTAAGGTGCTGATAAGCTATTGCGTCGATGCAGCGTTCGGAGAACTCACCGCGAACAATGATTTTACAATCTCATGCTATAAAAATGCATGTGCTAAATATAATGTACAATTTAAATGTATTCCATCATTTAATTTCGTTTTTGTCAGAAAAAGTTTGCGTTCTATTAAGGAATTGCATTTAATGACCTTTTTATACACACTAGTACTAGTGTTCTGCACATGCATTGCACACTGAAAAAGTAAAGTCTACTATACATTGTATAATAAATATTTTCCAACAACATGCTCATAATAATTATGCGTCAAAATATTTCATCGTTAAGTAATAGTTGTAGCAAACTTTGTCCTAAATATGTTATTTATTTAAAGAGCCCGCAGGGCGGGATAAAATAATTAACAGATTGAGGTCAAAGGGTGCTACAAATGTTATATACTATATTTACCAATCACATCACAACTTTCTATAATGACGTCACGCTATGTATGACATGCTTGACATTTGTATTTTCGTTTCCAGTTTTAGCGCTGTCGCAAGGTGACGTGTTGCAATCCGAATGCGCAAGCTTACCGTTCAATAAGTAGCGTGCGTATAAATTACAACTGTATTTCAATATACCGCACGATACTTATTGTACGATAAGTTTGCATATTAGGCTCCGCCCAACAATAACCGTTCTGATGTGACAGTTATTCAATACCAAAAAGAAAGAACTCTCTCTGAAATATGGTATAATATATTGTTATATTATCCACCACTAGCAATTTTACTCAAGTTAATGTCAATAGTATAAAAGAGCAAATAGCTATAATTGCACCACTGGTAGATTTTACATAATTTGATTTTAGCGTAACATATTAAATACTTCTGAAGCCCACTTAAATATTCACCGTAACAGATGTATATAAGCAAACCTTAATCAAAATGTTAATATTAAAATACATTTAGGTTTCTGTTTAAATAATATGAAAGAGCAGTAGTAGTAGTAGTAGTAGTAGTAGTTTTAGTAGTGGTAGTAGTAGTAGCAGTAGTAGAAGTAGTAGTAGTAGTAGTAGTAGTAGTAGTAGTAGTAGTAGTAGTAGTAGTAGTAGTAGTAGTAGTAGTAGAAGTAGTAGTAGTAGTAGTAGTAGTAATAGTAGTAGTAGTAGTAGTAGTAGTAGAAGTAGTAGTTGTAGTAGTAGTAGTAGTAGTAGTAGTAGTAGTAGCAGTAGTAGTAGTAGTAGTAGTAGTAGTAGTACTAGTTGTAGTGGTAGTAGTGGTAGTAATAGTAGTAGAAGTAGTAGTAGTAAGCGAGAGTACTTAGTCGAAATTCACGGGAAATTCTTTTACATTATGTATGGTATATTGTGTAGATGAATTATTTCAAAGTAACTCATTTTAATCAAACAATGATCATTGTAAGCACAAGTTAGGACCTTAATTATTATATTTAATGATTTTTTTTCCAAAACCTATTCAGTTGAGTTAAAACGTTAAGTCATCCCGATCATTAATTATGCATAAACACGGAAGTTCAAATGTATCCGTGTAACATAAAGTTAAACATACTTAATTACATATTTACATGTGTGCGTTTTGTTTAACAAATATAATTTCATGTTCAAACTGCAAAAAACTATCAAAAAAGTATTTGAACCTACAAACCCAACTACTCTTTGACAATACATATATCCCGATGTCTCTATCGGGAGCGAACCAACGATCTCAGGATCGAATGTCTGTCACATGTGTGTGTTTCAATGGGTATTGAAACTAAGTGTAAGAGATACACGTGACGTGGTAACAATAATTAAAATATACATTGTTACAGACAGGTTTAAATATATGTTGTGCCAATTTATTCGACGTTTTCTCAAAAACGAGACATTTGTTTCGACAATATTTCTGTATCATAAATGTCAGTTTGCTTATTTAAATATAATGCAGATTCTTTTTTTCGTTTTTGGAATAGAGAAAAGTGTCAATATGTCAAGTTGTGAACATTGCATTTTTAACATAACTAAAATTATATTTTTCAAAGCAGTTACAATAGTTATGTGGTTTAGTGTTAAATGGGTCATAAACATCCCGAAAACACCACTAATTGTTATGATTATAAAGTAGTCCCCTTATTACTAAGACGCAATTTGTAATGTTACTTTAACAAGTATTTTTACAAGTTTATTCAGCAAAATATTCAGATGAAGAAAGCATTTATACGTTGTTTATAGAGTATAAGATTATATAGCTACGAATGAACAAACTTCAAAAGAACACATTATATGTAAGATTTAAATATGTATCACACAAAACTCAACGAATAGCAATATGATTATATTAAACTGAAGTAAAGCTGCTATCTGCGAACGCATAACTTGAATAGTCATGTACCAAACTCCTAGCAGTGGTTACTTCTCCCTTTGTCTTCTTCAGTAACCACTGCAACTGCGAGTGAAAAACTTCCAGATTGGAAGTTTTATGGGAGACAACTGTAATGAGGTTGAAGAATTAACTTTTCATGTTATTATTATTATTTTATAACACGCCTACAGCATTGTTGCATTATTCGTTATTGTATATATATTACGAGTTACATTGAAAAGCAAAAAGAGAAAGAAAAAAAATTATAAAAACGCAAGGATTTTTCGGTGTCCTTGTGTTTTTTTCTGCTTGTCCACGATTTTAATTTGCGCCATATGATCTGACTATGGTCACGTGGAACTTCATGCCGGCAGGGTTTTAAATCCAGCTATGCTCGGAACCACTGAAATCTCTGCGCGGATGTTGGTCGTACACTACAGACTTACTGTTCAGGGTAGTAAAGCATTGTTATCATTTGGCAGTATTGATTTATAACGAGAAGTGAAAAAATGCTTTTAACTCGACCCATGCACAGTGAAATGATCAGGCTGTTATTCACTGGTATTTTCTCAATCTTTCATCCCTTAAACTGATATAAAATAATAATCAATACATTTACAGCATTTGATCTTGATACATACTTCATGTTTTTACACATAGCTTTGACTGTTTAATGTTTTAATAACGTCATTAACGCATTATGAAATTTCTTACGTTGCAGATAAGGTGGTTTTCTTATAGAGATTCACATCATTAAACATACGAAAAATAACACAATTATTGCATGTAGCTATGAGGTTACATTTTATTTACAAGTACGTGTATTGTGATTATTTCTAAAGTGTGAGATTCGGCATGCCTTCAAACCAATTTAAACATCAGATGCTTTGCATTGACCGTTCCAAGGCGGTGACCCCAGGTTTAATCATGTTCATGTTTTGTGTTGTGTTGTGCGTATTAGCTTGTATTGTAAAGGCAATTGGCCACTTGTCTCAAATAAATGACAAGCGGATGTTAACAAGTGCTTCTCTTCCGATGATGCTATCAGCATATAAGCAAAGAAGGCTGATAGCCCCTTTTGGCTCTCAATAGTCTTCCGATGATGCTATCAACATATAAGCATAGAAGGCTGATAGTCCCTTTTGGCTCTCAATAGTCTTCCGATGATGCTATCAGCATATAAGCATAGAAGGCTGATAGTCCATTTTGGCTCTCAATAGTCTTCCGATGATGCTATCAGCATATAAGCATAGAAGGCTGATAGTCCCTTTTGGCTCTCAATAGTCTTCCGATGATGCTATCAGCATATAAGCATAGAAGGCTGATAGTCCCTTTTGGCTCTCAATAGTCTTCCGATGATGCTATCAGCATATAAGCATAGAAGGCTGATAGTCCCTTTTGGCTCTCAATAGTCTTCCGATGATGCTATCAGCATACAAGCATAGAAGGCTGATAGTCCCTTTTGGCTCTCAATAGTGATAGCAATTAGTGTGTTTAATAAATTTCATAGATATCGTTGCATGCCCAAGTGCCTATCAAATGCTGCATTTCATTAAATAATAACAAAATATTTTTGCAATTTACTCATGAAATAGAATGTCCTCCAGTGTTATTTGATTGCATGATTTTATCTAAAACAAATCAAGTATACTTGATATGTACATAAACTAGTTGTGTATATACCAAATACCAAATAGTATGTCCCGCTATGCAGTTAATGAGTGGGGAATACCAGCTAATGATAACCCGATCATTTCACTCTAGGTCAAGTTTATTTTTTGAAAGGTATGTGAATACCCTAATCGTCCATGTAAACATCGGCCTTTTTAACCAACAGAACACACATAATAACATTCGATACAAATATAATTAAGCGACAACGACGCAGTAAGAGTTGCACTATTTTCCCACCACAACAGTGATCGACAATTATGGAATCATAATGACATCATATTTGTGACGTCATAATACACAAAACTTGTGACGCTTCAACATATTTCGCGCATTTTTTGTATTTATCATTCAAAAGCATGAAATAAAAGGAAAATTTGTTTAATACAGTGTAAGATCGTATTTTATTTCATTCGTAATCATAGAAACTGCACCACTCGTGAAAATATTGTTTCAATGACCAATCATGAAATAAAATACGATCTTACACTGTATGTGACTGCGTAAACCAACATATGCAAAGCGCAAAGGTTCTTTAGCTACATGTAGGAAGTTTAAGTGCTCATTTGTAGAATCCTTATACACTCTGAGTGTTTTGATAAATGCGATAGCTTGGTATGTATATTATTTTGACATTATTATTATTATTATTAGTAGTAGTAGTAGTGTAATAAGTAGTAGTAGTGGTAGTAGTAGTAGTAGTAGTAGTAGTAGTAGTAGTAGTAGTAGTAGTAGTAGTAGTAGTAGTAGTAGTAGTAGTAGTAGAAGTAGTAGTATTAGTAGGAGTAGTAGTAGTAGTAGTAGTAGTAGTAGTAGTAGTAGTAGTAGTAGTAATGGTAGTAGTAGCAGTAGTAGTAGTAGTGTAATAAGTAGTAGTAGTAGTAGTAGTAGTAGTAGTAGTAGTAGTAGTAGTAGTAGTAGTATAGTAGTGGTAGTAGTAGCAGTAGTAGTAGTAGTGTAATAAGTAATTGCAGTAGTAGTAGTAGTAGTAGTAGAAGTAGTAGTAGTAGTAGTAGTAGTAGTAGTAGTAGTAGTAGTAGCAGTAGCTGTAGTAGTAGTAGTAGTAATAGTAGTAGTAGTAGTAGTACTAGTAGTAGTAGTAGTAGTAGTAGTAGTAGTAGTAGTAGTAGTAGTAGTACTGGTAGTAGTAGCAGTAGTAGCAGTAGTAGTAGTAGTGTAATAAGTAGTAGTAGTAGTAGTAGTAGTAGTAGTAGTAGTAGTAGTAGTAGTAGTAGTAGTAGTAGTAGTAGTAATAGTAGTAGTAGTAGTGATAGTAGTAGTAGTAGTAGTAGTAGTAGTAGTAGTAGTAGTAGTAGTAGTAGTAGAAGTAGTAGTAGTAGTAGTAGTAGTAGTAGTAGTAGTAGTAGTACAAGTAGTAGTTGAAGTAGTAGTAGTAGTAGTAGTAGCAGTAGCAGTAGTAGTAGTAGTAGTAGTACTAGTTGTAGTGGTAGTAGTGGTAGTAATGGTAGTAGAAGTAGTAGAAGTAGTAGTAGTAAGCGGGTATACTTAGTCGAAATTCACGGGAAATTCTTTTACATTATGTATGGTATATTGTGTAGATAAATTATTTCAAAGTAACTCATTTTAATCAAACAATGATCATTGTAAGCACAAGTTACTATTTCGTTAGGACCTTAATTACTATATTTAATGATTTTTTTTCCAAAACCTATTCAGTTGAGTTAAAACGTTAAGTCATCCCGATCATTAATTGTGCATAAACACGGAAGTTTAAATGTATCCGTGTAACATTAAGTTAAACATACTTAAGTTCATATTTCCATGTGTGCGTTTTTTTAACAAATATAATTTCATGTTCAAACTGCACAAAACTATCAAAAACGTATTTGAACCTACAAACCCAACTACTCTTTGGCAATACATATATCCCGATGTCTCTATCGGGAGCGAACCAACGATCTCAGGATCGAATGTCTGTCACAAGGCCAAACGCAAGTGTGTGTTTCTATAGATATTGAAACTAAGTGTAAGAGATACATATAGTAACAATAATTAAAATATACATTGTTACAGATAGGTTTAAATATATGTTGTGCCAATTTATTCGATGTTTGTTCAAAAACGAGACATTTTTTTCGACAATATATCTGTATCATAAATGTCAGTTTGCTTATTTAAATATAATGCAGTTACAATAGTTATGTGGTTCAGTGTTAAATGGGTCATAAACATCACGAAAACACCACTAATTGTTATGATTATAAAGTAGTCCCCTTATCACTAAGACGCATTTGTAATGTGTTTTAACAAGTATTTTTACAAGTTTATTCAGCAAAATATTCAGATGAAGAAAGTATTTATACGTTGTTTATAGAGTATAACATTATATAGCTACGAATGAACAAACTTCAAAAGAACACATTATATGTAAGATTTAAATATGTATCACACAAAACTCAACGAATAGCAATATGATTATATTAAACTGAAGTAAAGCTGCTATCTGCGAACGCATAACTTGAATAGTCATGTACCAAACTCCTAGCAGTGGTTACTTCTCCCTTTGTCTTCTTCAGTAACCACTGCAACCGCGAGTGAAAAACTTCCAGATTGGAAGTTTTATGGGAGACAACTGTAATGAGGTTGAAGAATTAACTTTTCATGTTATTATTATTATTTTATAACACGCCTACAGCATTGTTGCATTATTCGTTATTGTATATATATTACGAGTTACATTGAAAAGCAAAAAGAGAAAGAAAAAATATCTTAAAAACGCAAGGATTTTTCGGTGTCCTTGTGTTTTTTTCTGCTTGTCCACGATTTAATTTGCGCCATTTGATCTGACTATGGTCACGTGGAACTTCATGCCGGCAGGGTTTTAAATCCAGCTATGCTCGGAACCACTGAAATCTCTGCGCGGATGTTGGTCGTACACTACAGACTTACTGTTCAGGGTAGTAAAGCATTGTTATCATTTGGCAGTATTGATTTATAACCAGAAGTGAAATAACGAGATGTTTTAATGAGAGAAAAAAATGCTTTTAACTCGACCCATGCACAGTGACATGATCAGGCTCTTATTCACTGGTATTTTCTCAATCTTTCATCCCTTAAACTGATATAAAATAATAATCAATACATTTACAGCATTTGATCTTGATACATACTTTATGTTTTTACACATAGCTTTGACTGTTTAATGTTTTAATAACGTCATTAACGCATTATGAAATTCTTACGTTGCAGATAAGGTGGTTTTCTTATAGAGATTCACATCATTAAACATACGAAAAATAACACAATTATTGCATGCAGCTTTGTATTACAATGCTATGAGGTTACATGTTATTTACAAGTACGTGTATTGTGATTATTTCTAAAGTGTGAGATTCGGCAAGCCTTCAAACCAATTTAAACATCAAATGCTTTGCATTGACTGTTCCAAGGCGGTGAACCCAGGTTTAATTATTTTCATGGTTTGTGTTGTGTTGTGCGTATTGTCTTGTATTGTAAAGGCAATTGGCCACTTGTCTCAAATAAATGACAAGCGGATGTTAATAAGTGCTTCTCTTCCGATGATGCTATCAGCATATAAGCAAAGAAGGCTGATAGTCCCTTTTGGCTCTCAATAGTGATAGCAATTAGTGTGTTTAATAAATTTCATAGATATCGTTGCATGCCCAAGTGCCTATCAAATGCTGCATTTCATTAAATAATAACAAAATATTTTTGCAATTTACTCATGAAATAGAATGTCCTCCAGTGTTATTTTATAGCATGATTTTATCTAAAACAAATCAAGTGTACTTGATATGTACATAAACTAGTTGTGTATATACCAAATACCAAATAGTATGTCCCGCTATGCAGTTAATGAGTGGGGAATACCAGCTAATGATAACCCGATCATTTCACTCTAGGTCAAGTTTATTTTTTGAAAGGTATGTGAATACCCTAATCGTCAGTGTAAACATCGGCCTTTTTAACCAACAGAACACACATAATAACATTCGATACAAATATAATTAAGCGACAACGACGCAGTAAGAATTGCACTATTTTCACACCACAACAGTGATCGACAATTATGGAATTATAATGACGTCATATTTGTGACGTCATAATACACAAAACTTGCGACGCTTCAACATATTTCGCGCATTTTTTGTATTTATCATTCAAAAGCATAAAATAAAAGGAAAATTTGTTTAATACAGTGTAAGATCGTATTTTATTTCATTCGTAATCATAGAAACTAGATATTTTCACTCGTGAAAATATTGTTTCAATGACCAATCATGAAATAAAATACGATCTTACACTGCATGTGACTGCGTAAACCAACATATGCCAAGCGCAAAGGTTCTTTAGCTACATGTAGGAAGTTTAAGTGCTCATTTGTAGAATCCTTATACACTCTGAGTGTTTTGATAAATGCGATAGCTTGGTATGTATATTATTTTGACATTATTATTATTATTATTATTATTAGTAATAGTAGTAGTAGTAGTGGTAGTGTAATAAGTAGTGGTAGTAGTAATAGTAGTAGTAGTGGTAGTAGTAGTAGCAGAAGTAGTAGTAGTAGTAGTAGTAGTAGTAATAGTAGTAGTAGTAGTAGTAGTAGTATTAGTAGTAGTAGTAGTAGTAGTAGTAGTAGTATAAGTAGTTGTTGTTTTTGTTATTGTTGTTGTAGTAGTAATTACATTATACTTGGATTCAAACATCCTTGTATCGAATTATTTTATTTTCGAAATTTCGTAAATCAGTGTAACATGCTAACTAAACTTGTTTATTCTTAAACGACGTTGTTTAAATGAAGCTGTTTACGTTTTTGTTTTAATATTATTTATATATATTATATAATATAGTTATTTATTTATTTATATTTATTTATTTATTTATTTATTTATTTCACGTTATTTTACAAAAACTCATCGTTTCCCCTGGTTGACCCTCTAGTGGCATGTGATCGTTTCGTAAAAATAATAATATGTATTGACTTTTTTGTTACAAATGCAAGTTCCAGCAGATATGCAACGAGCCCTCGATTGACATTTCTCTGGCGCCATAAACAATTCTAAAAATCGGAATGTTATTGTTAAAAATTGGCCCCCACCGTCTTACTTCCTAAGACGTAGCTTTTTAATGTGACTTACATCATTAGATATTATGTCACGATACCCATCGCACGGTATAAACAAAACGTTATCGAGATCTTGATATTTCAATGGCTTACACTCATTACGTTTCCTAAATAGCTTCACTAGTCTGAGGAATTAAAACTTAGACACAAACATATTAAATGTTAAAGTTTATACTGTTGTAAGCTGCTCAATGATTTGTGTATTCGAATCTCAGTCAGGAATTATATAATAAACAAGTGTATTGTA
This sequence comes from Congeria kusceri, assembly GCA_027627225.1. Taxonomy (NCBI): domain Eukaryota; kingdom Metazoa; phylum Mollusca; class Bivalvia; order Myida; family Dreissenidae; genus Congeria; species Congeria kusceri. The sequence goes on along the minus strand of CM051026.1, from coordinate 11,734,590 downwards.
TTTATCAATCTAGCTTGATGTTTTATTTCGTTTATTTTTTCAGTAATTACTGTTTTTGTGCAATATTTCTGTGTGAGTGTATTCCGGAGTCATTCTTATGGATAGACGGAGCTGTTACTTCTTTGTTTTACTTTTGTACTTGGAAACAAATGATTATTATTTCTGTGTAATCCGTATTTTATAATCTGCCTTGACTCTACAACATATCGTATACATGGTTGTAATCGATCGTTCAGCTTAAGACACTATCCAATTTATCAAAATTTCCGGAAAATTCAACGTTGCCTGATGTCATGACATCTTGTACATGAATTGTGACTGTTAAAATGGTTTGATGAAGTTATTTACCTATTTTACCTATAGTGAAACTCGATATGTGGCATGTAAGATTTTCTGAAAGAAGATAAATGCACATACGGAAACTAACACATACTCTGTCTTGTATTTTATTCCAGATTTCTTTGAAATTTAAAAAGTGGCATATTTGTTCCGTATCTGGTATCGGTATAGAATAATGAACATATTATAAATAGAGCAAAATACACAAGTTTTATGTCACACAAACTACATGGCGAAGTAGCTGCTCCATTTCTAATTGCTTGCACTTTAGTGTGATTTTTACAAGGTCTTACTTTAGACAACAAGCTTGATCGGGTTATTCAGTAAGAAGTGAAAAACAAAAATGGCTGAATTTGTAGTTACTTTACTTTTAAGACATCTTACCACGTTACTACGTTTTCTTTCCAAACAAAAAGACAACTTACAGTGTTCTGAAATGCGATAATGTGGATGTTATAAACAATGTAACAGCGACAATGTTTCATATTATCGTATTATAGAGAGTATTAGCTGCAGTGGAAGTGTTTCATTCTTTTTTTGAGTTCATGTTCCGTGCAATTGCTTTAATAAATTTGAGATTGGAGACAGATTTGATCGCTAACAGTCTCTGCATGACATTATACATCGTTTATTGTATATTTCAGTTTACGACGCACGCCACTATCATTAAAATGGTTGAACGAATTGATAGTGGCCGGAGAAAAATCGAAGAAATAACCAATAACTTGAAGCATGCTGTTCTCAAAACGTCTATCGACATTCAAAACATCATGTCAAATCAAAATAATTTAACAGCTGAGGAAAGAGACGAGATCTCATCAAGCTTGAAAAAGTAACTATTTACGATTTACGATAGTCACATTTATTGCTTTACCATTGCCAGGTTCATTACAATTATTAGCGCATGTTTCGTGGTGTTAACTAAAATTGTATTAGAATATAACCTACATTTTGATCCAATGAAATGGCTGGTTTCACATATTAAGTGCAACACTTAAATACTAAGAGCATGTTCTTAGCGGATGCTTTTTCTGGCTTTTGATTAGCAATGATAACTTTTAATACGCATTTCCATATACAGATATCTGCTATTCGCATATTTCAATGGTGTACATGCGCACGGCAAATAAACTGCAGGTTATATTCTAAGTTAGAACATATTAAGTAAAATCTTATTGGTTAAGAAGTGGCGGAGCGAGCGCAGTGGAGCGAATTGATTTGGTGGAACGTAGAATCAGAAATGAGGGAATGGATCGCCTAACCGTAATATTAGGTTGTAACATATTAAGCAAGCAAACAAAAGTCACAATGAATTTGTTTATTGGTTTTGTCAATTTACAGAAAAATACTGCATGATGAATTTTTTTTTTTTTTTTTTTTTTTGGAAAATAACATTTATTTCACAGCTCCATACCGTACAGAGTTTTTTTGTGTTAGTTTCATTTTTATGTGTTAGAAACAATTGTCAATGATGTAGATACACAAACATTCCATATGATGTAGCAGTTAACACATTACAAAATACATCTATTACTTAGTAAATACTGTTTACAATGGATTAGCTGTACTGCAAATATTTGCAGCAAATCATGCTGCAAAAATATTTGAGTTTGCAGAGTAAAGAAAAAAAAAAATAATAAAATAAAAAAAAAAAAAAAAAAAATTGAACACAGTGTACTGACAATATATAATAAGGTTAGTGTATATTTTAATATCATATTAGCATACTTTTGGGTTCATTGTATCAAGAGTCTTACAACTGACCAATTCGGAAACTCGTTCTCACACCAAGTGTGTTTTTGGATTTCCCATGCTATCTACAGATTTTTCTTAAGTCCTTGAATGGTCGGAATTCTATTTGATTTTTTACACATACAAATGTACCTTTTTGTTTGAAGTAACAAAATGTTTACATGAGTAATTTTTTCGTTACAAATTCCAAGAAGCATGTCTTGACATGAAAGTGAAGGCAAGTTAATATGATTTAAGGCTATCTCATTTTTGATATGGTTAACAATTGGCTGTATGTGTTCACATTCCCAGAACAGATGAATTAATGTCTCCTCATGTGTCTTGCAAAAAATACACATGTTGTCGTTTACAATTTTCATTTTATGTAACAAAGATCTAGTTCCTAAAATTCTATGTACAATTCTAGTCTGCAACCATTGTATGTATGTGTCTCTGGAGACTCTAAAAACAAAACTGTGCGTATACCTCCAATCTATATTATCAAAAGTTCCATTCCATTTAATTTGACTTGAAGGTTTTTCATTGTTTAAGATAAATTTGTTATAAGCCGTTTTATTATGATTTTTTGCTAAAACAATTTCATTTAAATAAAATGAAATAAATACGCCTTTGATATTGGGTTTACTTGTGTCTCCGGAAGCAAAACCAGATTTTCTAAAGAACTCAGACACAGCTTTTTTAAATCCTTCGTAAAATAGAAAATTCAATTTTTTCCCGGTACAGGTTTCAATATCTTGTTTATTCCTAAACTCTCCAGATGAGCATAATATGTCTCTTACATATCGAATTCCTCTGTCATACATATTTTTTTCATAAATATATTTCAAGCCAATCTGAAAATTGTTATTATAGAATAATGGCATGTTCAATATATCATCAAATTTACAAACTTTCATTTTATTCATATACATACAATAATATGTAAGAACATCCTTCCAGAAGCAATTACGCAAACAATTTACAATTTTCTCGACATAAGCACTCCCCATGTTTAACATTTTTTTTACATCGAACAAGGAATATACTAGTTGAAAACATTTACCTGTACATGTTGCAATTTTCTTTATCCATGTTAATTTCATACTTTTTTCAAAAGAGAAAATATCAAGCATATTAAGTCCACCGTCTTCATAAGGTTTAATTAAAACATTGTGTTTAATTTTTATAGGTCCATCCCAAATGAAATTGTGAAAGCAATCATGTATTTGCTTTAATATTTTTGATCCTGGGCTGGGAAGAGCAATGAACAAATGTGTGAAAAGAGGAAGTAACAAAGATTTTACTACGGTAATTTTCCCTAATGGTGTCATATTTCTTCTTTTCCAAAAGTTTATACTATTTGGTAAATTTGTCAACTTACTAGAAAAATTTAGGTCTATTATCTTTTCCAAATTTACATCAAATATAATGCCCAACACTTTAAAACGTGTGGTACCCCAAAGAAGTTTGTACTTAGTTTTAATTGAGTGGGTACTGTATTTCTTGGATCCTATCCATATCAAATGTGTTTTGTCATAGTTAATTTTTAGACCAGATTCTATTGCAAATGTTTGGAGTAAATCTAGTGCAGCATTAAGTGAATTGTCAGATCCATCCAGTAGCAGGGATGTGTCATCTGCAAATTGGGAAATTTTATATTCAGCATTTTCAATTCTGATTCCTTTAATTTGTTTTGAGTTCCTTATGTTAATTGCTAGAATTTCAGCACATAATATAAAAATATAAGAACTGATTGGGTCACCTTGACGGCAACCTCTTTCAATTTTAATGAATTCCGAAAGATACCCATTGATCTGTATAGCTGTCATGGTGTTGTAAAGGAAAAGAGAGATCCATTTTCTGAACATTGTACCAAACTTAAAGTGTAATAGAGTTTTCTCAATGAAATTGAATGATAACGTATCGAAGGCCTTTTCAAAGTCTAGCGTCATTAATAGTCCTGGTATTTTGTTGTCTTCTGTATATTTTAATATATCATATAAAAGTCGCGTATTTTCCCCTATATATCTTCCTTTTATGAAGCCAGTTTGCTCGTTTGAGATTAATTTGTCAAGAACTGTTTTTAATCTATTGGCAATCGTACCTGAAGCTATCTTGTATACAACATTTAAAAGTGTTAATGGTCTTAGATTTTGTAAGAAATGTCTTGGTTTATTGTCTTTTGGTATGCAGGTGATGATTCCTTCCTTTTGAGTTACAGATAAAGATCCTGAAATAAAAGCATAATTCAGACTTCTTAAAATGAAAAACTTAATATCGTTCCAGAAAACTTTAAAAAATTCTGTTGTGAAACCATCTGACCCTGGGCTTCTATCATGTTTCATATTTTTTAAGGTGGCTGAGATTTCCTCTATTGTCATCAAGCCCTCCAATGTTTGAGATTGGTCATAACTTAATTTTATTGTCTGTATTCTGTTAAGATCATCAAAAATATCACTATTGTAACTGTTTTCATTTGTTGCAGCTTTGGTGTATAATGTCTTATAATATTTAGCAGCTTCTATTAAAATTTCATTTTGGTCATATATGTGTTGGCCATCATCGTTTACTATATAAGGTATTGTTTTGCTACATGAATGTTGCTTTTCTAAATTGCAAAAAAATTGTGTAGGTTTTTCACCTTCATTGATCCACTTGGCTCGTGATCTAATAAAAGACCCTTTCATTTTTACATCCCGTATTTCTGAAAGTTCTTGATGCAATGAATTAAGCTCCTCAGAATTTGATTCATTTATGTTTTTTTCTAGTTGTTCAATTTTTTTGACAAGAAGATCTTCTCTATCCCTCCTCTGTTTGCATTTGTAAGATGAAAAAGATATTGTTTTGCCTCTAATCTCCATTAGCAGGGTTTCTAAAAATAATTGGTCGTTAATAGTGAAATGTAACAAGTTATTGTCAATAATATTCAATGATTCAGTATTGTAAACAGGCAAACAGTATTGTTTTTTAATTTCTTCTATTTTTAATTTAATACACTGGAGGTATTCTTCATCATATAATAGAGAGTTATTGAACTTCCAAAGTCCCTTGCCATGGTTTACTTCATAAATATTTAAATTTAAAGTTATAATTGAATGGTCAGATTTGTAGCTTCCTTTAATATCCGATTGCCTTATATGTGTTAAAAGATTACTTGTGACAAGGAAGAAATCTAGCCTGCCTTGCTGTAGAGTATTAGGTTTTCTCCATGTATATTGGTTAACATCACCATTCATTAATCTAAATGTATCTATCAAGCCCCTATCATTTATAACAGAAGACAACGAATCCCTAGACTTTTTGTTATTATCCAGGCTTCTATAATTAACATAATCTAATTTAGTGTCTAAGACAAGGTTGAAATCACCACACAAAATAAAAATCTCATTTCCAAATGAGTCTATTTTCAAAAACATCTCATTGTAAAAAAGCGGATTATCATTATTAGGCCCATACAAAGTACATAATGTTAATCGTGTTGTCTCAAATGTTAAATCTAAAATTAAATAATTCCCATACTGATCCTTTTCAGAGTTATGTACTTTTACTGATATATTTTTTTGAAATAAAATACACACACCCCTAGAGTTAGAAGTACCATGACTAAAATAACAATCACCATCCCACTGCATATAAATCTGTTTTTCCATAGATGGGGTAAAATGACAATCCTGTAAACAATATACTTGTGCTTTTTGTTTTTTTTAAATAGTCAAACATGTCATTTCTTTTTTTACTGTCATTAAGTCCGCGACAGTTGTAAGATACAATTTTTAAGTCAGCCATTGTTATAAAATTTTAGATTATTCATTTGATTTATCATACAACACAAGAACCCAGTAATCAATAATCTTGAAGAGTCAATGATGAGCACATAAATATTAAAAATATATACAGAATATAATAAGTTGTTCATTACACATGTGTCCTGAACAGTGATTAAACAGAACATGAAACGAGTGAAAAAGAAAAGCTTGCTGGTTTTACAAAAAACTCAGTTTCTAGGTTTAAATGGCATACTGAAGTATAGCATTGTAAAAACAGTTGTTGTCATAATACAGTACTCTTCACAGAGAAATAACAAAATAATAATTAAGAACAATTTTCATATACCAGTAACGAATAAGTATATTGAGGCTTACTTACAGTAACAAAAAGTTAGTTACTTAACTATGATGATTTTACAGAGCATATACTACACTCACAACACATAGCGTCAGTTAATGAGGTCGGTATTGGGAAACACCTTTACTAAAAATAGAGTGTGTGTATACAGTCCAATGCTCATTCACCATGAATATTGGAAAAACCTTGGTCTAAAAATAGATTATCAATACAATCCAATGACAAGTGGCAACTTTAAAGCAGTGCATTCACACAGAGATTATTCAACAAGGTATTCTGTTTAGCATCATAGTTTGTTATTATTTATAAGAAAACAGCCAACAAAAAGAAATAATACAACCACTGCTAGATCGCAGATATTGATATAATATAGCTTCAATAATTGAACAACTGCTAGGTGGCAAATATTAATATATGGTCAAAAATAGACCCACAGCTTGATGGTAAAATTTGATAGCAATATACATGTAAATGTGTAATAATAGCAATTTGTTAATGTTGCAAATAACATCAACAACAACAAAAGTTAGCATAGTTTCAAGACTATCAATTGGTGAGAATATAAATAGATAGACAATGATATACACTTATCTAGCATCGTAACTGAACAAAACAGTCTGACAAATAGCCAAAGAAGTGATGTTTAAGCAGGTCTAGACCGTTTTATACTATTATGATGTAATCAACTTGAATATAGTGGTGATATGCAGAAAAGTACTCGGTGATAATATAAATAGATAGACAATGATATACATTTATCTAGCATTATGACTAAACAAGAGCAGAACAATTTGACTGATAACCAAAGAACTCATGCTTAAGCAGGTCAAGACCGTTTTATACAGTTATGATGTAATCAACATGAATAAAGTGGTGATATGCATAAAGGTACAATTATATTAAATGTGCAGTCTTTCCAATTTTTTAATAATGTAACAACAAAAAGACCAAATACCTGATGATATGTTTCAGTATGTCAATAATGTAAATATTTATAAGTAACTGTATACATTGGAATAAGTTTGCAATAATAACAGTGTTTAAATTAAATTTCCTTACTTGAGATCGTTCTTGTATTTCCAACCTTTCCACGTATCGGTTAAAAACACATTCTAGTTAATAGATTATTTCCGGCGGTTTTCACGGAATTCACTAATCACACTGTTAATATTGTCATGGATGTCAAATTTAATGCGTTCCTGATTTTTCGTGAGCGCAAACACGGATCCGTTGAAGAACCAGGTGGTCTCGATTGCCGGATGAAGGGACAGTCTGTTCATCAAGGCACTGTTTAGAGCTGTGACGTCATCCACTAGCCTGTGACCCGCTGCCTTCATTTCTTTCCTCTTGCGCATGATGGTCGTTTTGTCGTTGTTGGATTTTAGCTTAAGCAACACTGGTCTGGTCTGTCCTCTCTTACTTGGGATTCTTTGAATGGCCAGTATTTGTTCAGTTTGTATCTGTACACCCTTTCCCTGCAGTAGATCTATAACTTTTGTTGTCAGGTGGGAAATCGATTCATGCTGATCTTCTGGAATGTCCATTATTTTCACATTGTTTTTGCGGGAATACTGCTCATTGTAATTAGAGCTCTTGATGGCATCACTACATTTTTGGGTGTTTTCATTTACTTGTGCTTTAATATTCTCAGTTGTTTGTTTGTACTCAGCTTTTAGAGATGATAATGTTTCTTTAAGTGCTTCGTTTTCAAATTCCAGACATTTGATGTGGTCAGCAAGATCTTTAGTCTTTTCCTCTACTTGTTTGTGGACACACTGTTGCAGTTGTAGTTCCATTGCTTTGGCCAAGTCATTTTTCATTTTCATTAAGCCTTCTTCATTGCGTTTTTCTACTTCAGTCATAATGGACGAAATGGTATTTTTGATCATGCTTTCAATTTCTTCTCTTTTCATGATGGATTTCATTTCACTGGTAATGTGCTTCAGTGATTGTTCCATTGACTCTAGCTGTTGTTTAATAGAGCTGTCGATCGTACTATCATTGCTGACCTCTGAATTTGTGCGTTTTGTTGGTTTATCATCTCCTTTGGCTAACTTCTTTTCAGGTGGTTGATATTTAGAGCTTTTCAACCCTTTTGAAGAATCCTTGCCACTCATGTTGTTGGAAATTCTTGAACCTAAGTTGTAGCAGCTTTAATATGTTATGTTTGATTTAATTTCTTGGTATGTAATTGAAGTCAATTGACCGTTGGGAGATACAAAATATAGAGTCCTTGTATATACAGTTGAGCTGTCATATAATCCGATAATTGTTATGTCCACTGCAGTTGTAATCCTTTTGCACTCAGTGACACTGTTAATTGATAGGAAAGTTTTTCCCCAGTAGACAAAGAAATGTACCTTTTCACACTAATTGCTCGCGCGTGCTTTATTATTTTATTCCATATTTTCCATCACTGTATAAATATTTAATTCCTTTTAGTTTGATACCAAAATCATATTTTATTTCACTGATATCACTGAGTTATCTGCAAAAAACTAGCCAGCTAAAAATGTGGCTAACTTGTACCCATGATCACGTGTTCACACTGCATGATGAATTGTAAATTAATTATTATAATTAACAATTTTGATTAAACTAGTTTTCATGTCCACGTTCACTGTCTTTATAAGTCGATATAGAACTTTGTTAGTGCCCGCATATATATCCAATCATACATTGTAAGGTGATTACAGATACATACTTGTATGTACGTGTACAAATACATACATCTTGTACTGCCAGACTGATGCATCGTATTATTTTCTTGTTTAACGCATTTTACTGCAGTACCAACGCACAATTGGGGCTTTAAACTCAGTGTGCCAAAGAGCAAATGATGAAACAAAAGATGTAAGATTAGAGTTGTTAGAAAGCAAAGATGTAAGATTAGAGTTGTTAGAAAGCAAAGATGTACAGAGAAGAGACGAAACCGGAAGAAAGAACAGTACGTCCAGTTGATTGTAAAAATGTCCACATACCATTTTTGCCCTACTTAGTATTGTATAAATGAGCACACGCGTGTCATGGTAGACATGGTTTTGGTTGTTCATTAAAAATTGTGAAAAGTAAATATGCATACAATTTTGCATAGTGTTTTAAGTAACATAGTTTTATATAATGTTTCGCATAATCGTGAGATTATAGCTTTGAATGGTCACATGTTTTACATTACAGTAAGAGACAGTGCCTACAAATCCGCAGGTTTGTGTTTCATTATTTCCCTTTATTTGCAGGACAGTAATATTAAAAATCGTTAAATATGTCATTTATTATATTAATGATTATATTTTGTGTACAGTTAGGTCTTTTAACTACATCAACGATGACTGTGCGTATTATATTTGATTCTATGCGTACATTCTTACCATATGCACTATTATTTTCAAAAGCTAAGTGTAATGTCCCTTTAAACTTTACATGCATTATGAATATATAGGATCTGAAACGAGTTGTCATTTCATACCATATTTTATTAAACGAGTTCAGGAATTTTCTGGACGAGTTTTATTAAAATATGGTATGAAATTACAACGAGTGTCAGATCTTTTTTATCACATGCTTTTAAAGGAAACAAAACACCTTCTCATTTCATCAAAACAAGTTGATAAATACTAAAAGTTGTGTATTGACATGACTGCATTTCATGTTGACGACGTCATTTCACCAATATAACGTCATGCGATTGGTTAGTCAAAGAATATGTAGCCAATGAAAACACACAAAATATTATCTTATACATGTGTAAGATAGACATATTCGTAATGGTTGTAATACACAGGAGTCAAGGTATAGCGTGTGAAAAATTAAAATCCAATTTAAAATATATTATTCTCATTAGAATGTACTATATTTGTTTCAGACTCTGCCTGTTTGCAAGAGGAAATTCAATTTAATATATCGTTTATATTGATACGTCACTTTACACATATTGGTCATAATAAACGATTTGAGAGGCAGTACAATATATATCACAAGTGACCACAATTGGCAATTTAAAATTATCAAAGTTTGGTGTCAAGTGACACATGTATTTCACATGATCATCTTACGGCTGCTTTCTCGTTGCTTAACTACATTAACATTTGGTCAGTTCTTGTCAAATATGAGGTAAACAATTATTTACATTGACTATGGTAAGATGTTTAATGTTTGATTCCTGTTGTTTCTTTTGATTATATACCGGGATTATTTGCATAAACTTAAAGTTCATAATGCATTAAACAATACTTTTTGTTCAAATTTAATTTAGTAAAGCAATTGTTCAAATAAGCAACACAATGTCCAAACTATATACTAATAATTTTGCCTTGGTGGAAATCCCACCAGAGTGTAATCATTTCGTTTGGAAATCAATACACCTATGCTAACTTAATACTGAGTATACCTAAAGTGAACATTTGTACGGAAATGTTCCCTTGATACTTGACACTTTGTTTCATTGATTGTTTGTTTCTTACATTGATTAGTTTTCATTTCTGTCAAAAGTCAGTGGTAATGCTACCAAGCGAGGAAGTACAAGAATGTGGAGAAGGGATCGAAGAAACGTCCCAGGAAGTACAAGAACGTGGAGAAGGGGTCGAACAAACGTCCCAGTTGTCTGTGTCCTCCATGGTAAATATTTTACCAAACAAACTTAACTATTTGTAGCGTCTGTTTTGGTACCTCGAACAACTGTTTGTCTAACAAAAGCCTCTTAATTTGATTCACTACATAGTGTATATATAACCAGCAATTTAAAAGTGTGTGTTTTTAGGGAACAAATTGTCGATAAATATGTAAGCATTCAGAATAAGTTTTTGTAACGCGATGCTAAAATAAATAATATGGAATTTCTGTCATTATCTTGAAGATACATACCCCTTGAAAATCATAACAGCATAAAGAAATACACGTATAAGACTGTACAAGCATAGTTAAAACAACTATAAATGAAGAATATAAAATCAATATTATGGCAAGATTTTAATAAGATATGTGTTATGAGCAAAATGCAAACACACATGAAGGTTAGAGTCGTCTTAAATATATTTGTACATATTTCGTATAGAATTAAAGCAAAATGGTTCAAAGTTGTATAAAAATGTTGTTTTGACTTTATATGCACCATTGTAAAACGTTAAATGATTTATTATACGTTGATTCCATCATTTTTTTATGATTTTGAAGCGTCCCAGCAATAGTTGTAAATATTGCCTTGTTCGTCTTTCAGGCACTGTTGGAAAACAACCCGGCGAATTCGACTGTTAAAGGCACATGGGCCGCTTTGAATGAACAATATTTCATAAAAAAAAGGATTGATGTGTATTGATAAAAAATAGTCTATCATGTCTATCCATACTGTAAAACAATTTTAAACGTAATTTGCCTTTCTGAAAATGTATATTAATTGATACTTTGAAATACCATGACACGGACTCAAACCTCGATTAGCGGCAAATAAAAAGGTGGAACGGTCAATGAAACACAATGAGTTATTTAACTCGATTTAAACGGACGCCGAAAATCACGATTTAATCGAAACACATGCTCATGTAAATAACATTTAACATTAAGCTTTCCAAATTAAATATACTGACCCTAACTTATGTACTTGTCGTTGTATTATACTTCGAACATATTCAATTGTTGTGTCTAATTCGAGTGTCATACATTCAATACACGTTCTCGAAGAATTTGCAGGACTTTTAACACGTTTACAAAATAATATTAAGGTCTTCTTAAACCATCACACTATGAGTGTTGAAACGAAATATAAACTGAAACACTATTCTTGGTTTATGTTTACCTAACCAGGTAAATGTGTAACAATGTCGATTGCATAACTAGGTCGGTGTCTTTATAGTGGGCTGTATGCGTTATTTGTTTACTGCACGTCTGAACTGTTAGGTGCATCAAGTTAATACATTTCATCAAATAATGTGTTTATATGAAATAACTGGCTTTAAAATTACTATTTCTCGTAATTAATTTGTATTTTACTTATTTTAACTCCAGTTTTTTTGTCTAGAGGAAATAATCTTGGTGGTAAATGAATGGCATAACGTAAGTTCTTCCTACAGTTTTTAAATACTAAATTCGTCTTCAAAAGGGGCCATGCGTTTTATGGAAGTTGTATGAAATTCCTTGGTACAGTAATATGGCAGACGTGTCACTTGTTCTTTATTTAGCAAAAACATCCTCTAACTTGTGCACTTAACATTACCTTAAAGGACATGTGTTGGACGTTTATGCATGTGAATAATTTCTTAAAACGTGGACACATAATGTTAATTCTGAAAATGTAGCGAAACTCAACGTATTTACCATTGTCTTTTTTCGTGAGGTTAAGATGTCATGTCGGTTTTTTCAAATAGCGAGAAGCATTTTATGGGGAACAGAAATCGAATAATACTGGATATCACTCTATTTTCAAAGATAAATGTAGTATACGCAATGATTCAGACCTCTGTTGCCTGGAATGAGGAACAAAATGCACGCACAGGACATTAAGTGAGCTTTTCATTATACAATCATGGACACAATAATCTTGAATTTCAATGAATCATACAACGTAATTTCTGCCTAGAGAAATAAATATATTTTTATGAATTGGAACGGTTAATTAATAAAATAACATACTTTAAAGATTGAACGAATGTCATAGGTTTGACATTTTAATCTAAATGTAGTCACGAATGTGAATCCAATTCACGAAAATAATCTCAATTGATAAAATGCCATACAATACTGGATATAAACTGTCATACCTACCCCTGAGGAAATAATAAACGAGATAGTATGTGTATTGTTCCAATATTTGTAATTGTTTTGATTGTAACCAAGCTGCAACCTATATAACGCTATACAGGGCTTTCGTTAACGTTTGAAACGTAACACATGTTAGTTTTTACATTTAAACCTTATATGGGACTTCTGTGGCTGAAATGTTGGAAGTACTATGACAAAAACTGGGAGTAAATACTCCCAGATGACCCATTATACAAGCCCTGGCTTAGTTTCCCCATAATGTACTTAAAATACTGAACTGACGTAGTTTCAGTTCAGTATGTGTTTGAATGGTTTGCGTTGAATGCACTACTTACTGTGTTTTATCGACGAAAAGCTACGTGTATATAAGAACAGGTCATACTGAAATGAGTTGTATAATTCGTTGGTTCTGCATATACTGCATATCTGGCAGTATAAACTTTTTCCAGCTGAACTTCCTCTACCTTGTGCAAGTAGCTTCATACTAACGGTCGTTGTTTTATTTTATGCCTTATATTATCAGTGTGTAAGTGGTACATTGACTGCACAGTATATTTCAACATGTAATCTATAAAAAGTATAAAATTAAAAAGTGTACTTCGTAAACTATAATATAAATATTAAAATATTTGAAGCTGCAGCAGCATCTGCATCACCAGGAGAGAAACCCTCATTAACATGCAATGGTCCTGTAATTAGGGCAAGTGACAAATACAACACAACACAATACAAACAACATGCAACCAGCCCAAAACAAACAACAAATCTAAGATTACAACTTGGATCACCGCTTTGAAAGGTAAATCCAAAGCATTGGGGGGTGTAAACCGGTTTAATGGCATTGCGAACCTCACACTTGGCCCAGAATGAATCATAATACTAATACATGTAAATACAAACTAACCACATAGCATTGCTAAATAGATTTAAGAAATAATGTTCGATCTATCGTTGTTTATCGGTCAATAAACAACGATTTGGAGTTCTGATGTGTAGCAATAATTAAACCACGAGGGCGTGAGACAGAGTTGTTTAATAGCCACACATCAGAATGACAAAGAGTTGTTTATTGGCCGATAAACAACGATAATGCGAAAATTATTTCGATTCTAACATGATTTGACATATATTTTTGCAATGTAATTAGAACTACTTTTTATTATGCTCCGCTCAGAATCGGGACTTCTTTTTGCGTTGTTTATTGGGTTGTTTAACAACGATAATTGTGTTCATTGTTTATAGAAAAATAAGCGAGTATCATATTAGAAAAAGTAGTTTCAGAAAATACATCATTCACATGATTTACAGTTTAATTACTCAATGGTTCAGCGTTAACCAGATCAACAAAATATGAACTTTCTGATGTAATATAAAATGGGGTAAACACATGTATCAGCAAATATTTTCTTAAAACACATAACTGATTAAGTTACAGGATAACTGAATACAGCAAGAGTTATCGTTTTTCCTTAAATAACTACATGAACAAACAAAACTGTAGTATCCCAGCGATGTATCAGAACACGTAACTTCATCCAATAAACCAGGAAGTATTCAGTAAGTTAAACATGTACGCTACTACATTAACGCCAACAATTGCATTTTAAACCTCATATAAACTCCTTCGGATAAAGCTTCTAGTTTCAGGTATTATTGTTTGTTTATAATATAATACTAATTATTAGTGTTACGAATATGATAATGATGATGATGATGATGATGATTATTACTATTATTATAATTGTTATTATTATTATTATTAGTGCGTCATTTCTTCTTTACTACGTGATGCATAGAGATACTATTTCCAAGTAACATGTTCTTATCGAAACAGGTATTATTATTATTAGTATTAGTAGTAGTAGTAGTAGTAGTAGTAGTAGTAGTAGTGGTAGTAGTAGTAGTAGTAGTAGTAGTAGTAGTAGTAGTAGTAGTAGTAGTAGTAGAAGTTGTAGTAGTAGTAGCAGTAGTTAGTAGTCGTAGTAGCAGTAGTAGTAGTAGAAGTAGTAGTAGTAGTAGTTGTAGTAGTAGTAATAGTAGTAACATATGTAATTGGTTATAAACATACTTCTATCGAAAGCCTCATTGAATAAACTGTGTATTTTAGCTTTTTCACAAGGAAGTTTAAATGCGGTTGTGTGTGTTTCATCTGCCTAAACTGGATTTTGAGCATTGACCCGTACAATTATGTGGCGTCTCTTGAATGCTTCTGCCATGCTCCTTTCCTAAAATGTTAATATTAACCACTTCCACCACGAGTGAAATCCTCCAGATCTGGCAGGATTTATTTTTTAAAATTGTTGGATTTTTGTTTTGTTTTGTTTTTTACTCAAATGTTATTAACCTTTCTCTGAAATAATGCATTATTAGTCTTGGCGACATACATTAAGTGATATATAAAACAAATAGATAAAAACAAGTAAATATAACAACGCACGGATTTTCTGCTTGTCCATCTTTTTTATTTTCACCATATAATCCGACTACTAAACATTTGTATTTAACATAGACTCAAGTGGTTTAACCCGGTAAAAGGCATGTGAAATGTTACAATTGACTAAGAATTACTGACATTGCATGCACCCGTAAATAAATTATAACGTTCAGCAGTTAAAATTAAATAGACTTGAACTAAAATATGCGTCTATTTTCGTATCAGACTTTAAGCTTAAACTCATATACACATCTTTAAGCAAGATAATAACTATATTGCGTCTAGTGACTACCCGAAACTCTTCCTGTTTAAATCAGAGCATGTCAATATGTTACAATCTCGATTTGTGCAACTCGGTCACTACTACTACTAGTAGTAGTAGTAGTAGTAGTAGTAGTAGTATTAGTAGTAGTAGTAGTAGTAGTAGTAGTAGTAGTAGTAGTAGTAGTAGTAGTAATAGTAGCAGTAGTAGTAGTAGTAGTAGTAGTAGTAGTAGTAGTAGTAGTAGTAGTAGTAGTAGTAGTAGTAGTAGTAGTAGTAGTAGTAAAAGTAGTAGTAGTAACAGTAGTATTAGTAGTAGTAGTAGTAGTAGTAGTAGTAGTAGTAGAAGTCATAGCAAAGGCAGTAGTAAAAGTAGTAGAAGTAATAGTAGTAGTAGTAGTAGTAAGAGAGTAGTAGTAGTAGTAGTAGTAGTAGTAGTAGTAGTAATAGTAGTAGTAGTAGAAGTAGTGGTAGTAATAGTAGTAGTAGTAATAGTACTAGTAGTAGCAGTAGTAGTAGTAGTAGTAGTAGTAGTAGTAGTAGTAGTAGTAGTAGTAGTAGTAGTAGTAGTAGTAGTAAAAAGCAGCACCAGCAGCAGCAGAAATAGTAGTAGAAGTATAAGTAGGAGTAGGAGTTGTAGTTGTTGTTGCTGTTGTTGTTGTTGTTGTGGCAGCCGTAATAATAGTAGTAATGGTAGTAGGAGGAGTAGTAGTAGTTGTAGTAGTAGTAGTAGTAGTAGTAGTAGTAGTAGTAGTAGTAGTAGTAGTAGTAGTAATAGAAGTAGAGGTAGTAGTTGTTGTTGTTTTAGTTGTTGTAGTAGTAGTAGTAGCAGTATTAGTAGCAGTAGCAGTAGTAGTAGTAGTTGTTGTTTTTGTAGTAGTAGTAGTAGTAGTTGTTGTTGTAGTAAAAGTAGTAATAGTAGTAGCCGGGCACGGCTAACTCAGTTGGTAGAGCTCTGGACTGTCAATCCGGGGATCGAAAACCTGCCCGGACGGTCATGAAATAATGTTTACTGCCATTCTTTCCTTACCTCTGATTTAAGTAGGGCCGTTGTCGGTTACTGATTTAGGTTTGTGCACTTTGTACTGGTATACCGCTTGCATTGGCTATGCTTGCCCAGAAAAAGCGTGAATAGGTTTAACTGACCGCCGTCATATGACTAAAATTTAATGGCATTTTTATTTTTTGTTACAGGCCGAGCGCTTTGAATGTATATTTTAACCACGAGAGCGACGATGAAGGCTCCACTTCACCGCAATGATTTTTAAACACGTTGCACATAAGGTTGTAAACAGTTTATACGTCTGCGGTGTTACAATATCGTGGAACTGTTTGTTAAACTATTTTTTTTTGTATATAAAAATATGCATTAAATGACAATATCTAAACATGTCTGAGCAAATTAGGAACGCTGGACGTAAAATCAGAAACTTAATGAATGAGCTCAAATTGAACTACGCTTCACTGTCAAATGCAATGACTAATCTAAGTGTCGACGAATTACAAGATGAAGACTGCGAAGGTCTTTTAAAACAACTGGCAGAGGTAACTCATTCGTTTGATGCTATGCATATTTTTCCGAGATGTGCTAATAAATAGTAAAGACACAAGGTGCACTTTAAATAACTCTGTTTCGAAAATATTAATATTCGTATTGTAGTCAGAATTGAAGTTAATTTTAAAATATTTATAACGAACGTTAATTTGGAGGCTTTAATTCTTGCGTGATAATAATACTACGATCAATATTTCGATGAATATGTAAACGTAATATCAATATATTTTGACCATGCTAGGAGAATGGAAAAACGTTGTTTTTTTTTAATGTCTTTTTTCCAGATTCAAGCCTTTAACGAGGAACATATTAAAAATACAATAAGTTTCGATCGCGAAACAAAAGCTGCTGTGATAAAAGTACTTACACGACAGAATGGGAAAAGGGAACAAACGGGAAGAAAGCAAAGTGGGTTCATATATAATAATAGTTATTATCTGGTTACTGTGGTATAATGTTTCAGTAAAACGTAACAAATCACGAAATGTAGGACAAAGTCTGAATAGTAACAGATGCAAACATCTGGAAAGTTTAGCTATTACATGTTTTTAGTCAACGTTGACCCTGTAAGATTTAAATGTGGTCTGCTGTTGTGGGGTAAACTGGAGTACCCTATCAAAACGGTGTTTTCTTTTATACAAACGAATACATTCTAAATTATACTACTTTATACTTGTACATTATTTTCAGGGTTCGACAGTGGTTACAGTGATTCAGCAGGTAACACACCATTTATCCTATGACTACTAGTATATCGGTAGAATGTTTATCCGGTTGCTATTCATACATCGGAAGAGGATCACCAGTGACAGTATCTCAAGTGCCAACATTTTGTTATTTTCAACAATTATTGGAAAAACTAATAATTATTTTTGCTTGTTTCAAAAATTAAAAGAAACAAATCGTTTCTTTGAGCCAAAAAGTCTCGATTATATTTTTATCGTCAAAGTGCTGGTGGTATGATACAGTCGGGTTTTTTCAAATAATCTTTTGTCGTTCGATAGCAACAATGTCAACAATGAAAATTCCATATTATCCAAAATCTATTTTTAGGCAGAATTTTGCACGTTCAACCAATGACAAAAAAAAAAGATAAATATAATATTATGTGTTAGATAAAGATGATCAAATTTTTCATGCTCGGCACGAAACAAGGTCGTGCAAGGCTTGCCTGTTTCTCAGACTCGCATGATAAACTGGATCCTTATCCAACACACACATAATACTCTCTATTTATGTAGGTCAAGAATGTTCAAATAATAGAGAAAATGTACAAAATAAATACGATAAATTTGTAAACGTTAATTATTTTAATACCATGTATGTTTGAGCTATAGTCATTCGCAAACACATTATTATATCAACAAATTAACTGGTCTTTTATTTCAGGTTCAAGATCTCTATCCAGGGTAAATTTATTTCTTATATTGTTTTGTTGTATTACTACATGCTCACAATCAAACAATAACTCATCTTACACAGTTGTCTACGTAAACTAACATATCGTAATAAGGCATAATTATAAGTCGAAACAAACAATTTTAATTACTAACAGTTAAAATAAAGTACTACTGATAAAAGTGATAATCAGTGATAATTACTAGTGATTTTAATATGTATTAACACTTAAATGTTTACCCACAAACCGGTTTAAACCCCGAATGCGTTGCATTGACTGTTCCAAGGCGGTGATCCCAGTTTTATTCATTTGTGTTTGTGCTTTTGTATGTGTGTTTGTATTGTGCTGTGTAGTTTTGTTGGCAATCGGTCACTTGCCATAAATGAAGGACCTCGTGCCGATAATAAGAGTTATCTCCTGCTGTCGCAGCTGGAGTTTTACTTAAAGTTTGTTCATAATTTGAATAGATAGATACAAATGTTTCTAGAGATTTTAAATCTAGATTATATATGATTGTCAATGATATGCTTTTTCTTCCAGCGTCTTTCCGTGCCATTGCAGCCGACAGATCAAGTGCAAGAAACAGGAAACAGCAATCACAGCAATCAACCGCCGTTGCCGGCCTCAGTACTTGTTAATATTTAACATTTTGGAATATTTTGCTAATCTGAGTGAATAATATTTATTTTTAAAGACCAGTACATTTTCTAAAGTCAAACAGTTATCAGTAAGTATGCAACATAATATAAATAAGGTGTTTGCCACTTTGTGTTTCCTATACACTACACTGGCCAATGAACATTAATGTATTATTGCAATCACCCATAATGTATAACTGCATTTAAGACACTATAATCATTTGCCATTGTACAACAATTGTTAGACCTTGTCAACATGTACCACTTAAGCATTGCAATAGAATCAATTTCAATATATTAATGTTGCATTGAAACATGTATCTTGAAGCAAATCTTGCTACCTAATAACACATGGGTCTCAGCAGAAAGAATGTTTTATGATTAATACTCTTGCTACATTTCCTTCTTTTCTATAACCGAAGATATTCTAGTAGTAGTTTATTCTTTCAGGTTCTTCCGGTCAACGAAGAACAGGATTGATAACAACATGAGTCACTATTATTTAATATGTCAAATTACGCCTGATGATGGGGTATAATGTACATATAAAATGTTTATTTCAACTTGAACTTTTGAAATTGTTTGTGCGTACAACAACAACGGCATTGGTTACTTTAGTACAAAGCCTATTCCATTAAAAACGTGTTGATGACGATTAGACAATTAACTGGAAATGTAGAAAAAAACAGTGTATATAAAGACAATTTAGGAATGTTGATATAAATGTGTTTAATACAGGAAATAACTAACTTTTGTTTCGGACGTTTTGTGAAATGTTCCTAGACAACTCCGCGTTGTAAGTTATTCACGTACCCATAAGATAAGTGTGTTCAAATTGATACTCGGGATATGTGACTTGATTTTGTGACTTGAAATAAGTTGAAAATAGTTTTAACTACCAAGGACAACCATTATGAAATGAATGCAGAAACGTCTGAAAGTAATAATATTTACGATAATAGATTGTGGATAACTGTAGCAAGCAGTAGAACAATCACATTAACAACCAGTCCGTGTTCTACGACAAACGTGTATGCGATAACCTTAAAAACAATAGTGCAAAAGCCTTAAGACCTATTTAGTGTTTGTGATCGCATATCGGGATTTGAACGGACACTGTAATGTCATTTCCACTGCAATAGGTGCCATCTCTTTTCATGGATTTATAGTAATTTTTTTCACATGCTATATATTGTTTTTGTGTAATACAGCCAAAGGCTCGCTTACTAACAAAATGCCTGAACTAGTGTAATAAAATATTGAATGAAATGACAACTGGAGTTAGATCCTATATAATTGTATTTGTTATTGAACATATAAACATAATTATGTAAACGGTTTGATATTTGTTGACAATACATCCATTTATCAGGATATTAGTTTTGTATTAGTACTTAGAAGACAATACTGTATTTTCCAGTATTTCTTTATGTGTCAACATTTGTTTCATTTAGACATATGTAATAATACATATTAATGCATTAAACGAAATCCTGTTTGTTAAGATCCATTAAGTTTAACGCACTTTGCTTTGAAAGTTTACCATCGTGACAGTACAGGTAATTATAGCGCATTTATAAAGCATAGTTACAATGTGTCTATTAAAGGAGCATATAGACGGTATTTCCCAGAAATAGAGACATATAATATACATGGCATATTCCCATTTGTCCCGAATAAATTGTTGCAGTAGTAATAGTATATTGATGCATTCCGGTAAGAAAACAGTATATACTAAATCCCCCAAAACAACGCTGTTTCAGCAGAATTCAAACGCACGCCTACAAAGTCGCGTACTTCTGAATCCATGAAAACTTACCTATGCATACCCAACTCTTATCGATGTTTCGCAGGCGCGTTACGTACCTCATGTACAATTTATTCATATCGGTTTTACTCTTACTACAACTGTTCACCGGTGAAAACTGTTTATATATTAAAACTATATTTATTTGTCAACTGTTTATGGACACAAGGTTAGTATTTAACATAATTCTCTGTACATAAACCTTATTTTTGCAAATGTTTTTGTCGACCGAAGTATGCACAACAAAACAGTTCAGCGGCTGATAACACTATACACTGTTTTCGCGCGTTGGAAGTGGTAAGCATTTATATATATAGTTTAAAACTTATGTTTCTTTTGCTTTGCTCCTGGGATACAAAAACCTAAGTTAACTGCTGTCTATACACTACAGCTCAAAGTACACAATAAACAAAAACGTAAAAAACATTATTGTCATGGATACGTTCAAAGTTCACCGTTTGTTAACACCTAAGTGAGCTGCTGACTATACACTACAGTTCAAAGTACAGAATATAAAAAAGAACGTAAAACCCATGATTGTCATGGATACGTTCAAAGTTCACCGTTTGTTAAAAATAAAGTTTAGACGAAGAAGCAGGACTCTTGCAATGTGCTACTCGGTAGCTGTGTTGTAGGTAGGAGGTAGCAAGACACGTTTGTTGTTTTGTGACCGATAATGAACAAAAACATAGATAAACATGGACTCTTCTCGCAATAATTGTTATAAATGTAAGTGTATACATGTGACATTAGTTTTATTTTACGTTTGTAAAATTTACCAGTTCATGGTCAACGAATGCGCAAACGTTCGACGAAGACGATAAAAGGAAGACAAAACGTTTGTAATTCATAGTTTGTTGGTGTCATTACTTTGATTTTCAAATTACTATACTACTATAGGGCAGAGGCAACAAAGATTTGGCACATACAAAATCAAAATAAGAACTTGCTATTATCCGAATGCAAGCATGTTAGCCATTGTTCATTCTACCGAACTTTAGCATTTGTTCTCAATTTCAACAAACAGAGTGTTTCTAATATAAAATATCTATGTTCAATATTCGCTCACATTATATATTGTTATATGTATGTAAAGGAAAGGTAGAAAACAATATTAGTGAAATGGTGAACAAAATGTTTGCATCAATTCAAAGTTGTTTCATGGCTCCACTGATCAACGAACCTGTAAGCGCCTTAAATTGTATTTGTCTGTACTATAGTGCTTTAATAATAATTACAGTTTATAGCCATCTTGTTTGATTTCTTTTTCTAATTCGCTTGACTTTTAATGAAGTATTTACATTTTTGCAGAACTTATTATTTTCTGTGTGGTATCCATGCCTACCTTTGTATTTATTTTTTACTGTCATGTCATAACATTTTACTTTCTGTTTTATCGTCATCTGCATTTTGTGTTTTTGTTTGCGCACGGCTTATGTCTTTAATAATCACTTAACATTTACTAGCATTTGTTACATATATCGATGCTTTAACATCTATATTTAGAATGTCAAACTTTATCTCAGAAATCTTACTACATGCGCTGAAATTAATGCTTAAATAAAACAAAAGGCTGATAGTAAGTGTAAACAAGCCATGATTTGTAACGGAATCGTTTTCAAACTCTTAATTGCAAAACCGGTAACGTATCACTGGCAATTCAATTGTTGAGTAGAGTTACCTACTTTGACTGAGGTCTGCGCTTTTTTGTGTGCTTTCTTGTTTTCAAAAAATGTATATTACAAAAGCATGCATGAACACAACTAACCTGTGTATTCTAAATCATTCATCAAATAACAAAATCTATACGAACAACGCATATTGAAATATTGTCACTTACTTACTTACTCACGTCTGAGCCTTTTCTTTGGGCATCTTTCCTTTCTGAAGAAACAATTGTACGTTTTTTAAATTTGTGTCTGAATAATTACATCGTTGGACATAATGGTGAATAACATAATATGTATGATGAAAATACAATAAAATATTAAATAATAAACTTATTAACTTTGCTTTAAATATATAATATTCAAACCGTGTGACAAGGACGTTCAGAATCTAGAACTGTGTGACAAGAACTTATCCTATATTAGCCAATGAAATATATTGCTAAATGTAATTTATTGCGCAAATATTGATAAAGTTTAAACCTAATGCTAGGTTCCCACTATCACGATTCGCGTCACGATTGAAATCGTGGTCTTAATCGTGGACCAATCGTGGTGATCCTATCAGATTTTATCAGATCTTGAGGTCAGTCGTAGAAATGTTTTGAACGGTTCAAAAAATCTCTACGATTAACACGATCAACTGAGATCAATTTTCCATCGAGATCATCGTATCAGGTCTTATTGCATCGTAACAAGGCGCGTCAGATCGTATCTAATCGTGCTTCCAAATCGTGGTGATCGGAATCGATCGTAGACAAGAAAAAACACCATGCTCTGTTAAAATGTGTTGCAATCTCAAGAAACAATGAATTTAATTTAGTCAGTCGGGCTGTATTTCTATCATTCGGGTCCAGTCGTAGCTCAAATCGTGATCTCCATCGATCATAATCGTAAAAGACATCGCGAACCAATCGTATCCTATTGTAACGGAGCGCATTTATTCGTTATAAGCGTCTCGGAACTTATCTGTACGTACTAGAACGTCCTGATCCTGGGAACCCGTTCGTGATGATCGTGTCAGATCGATACCCAATCGTGGATTTGATCAAAACAATCCAACGGAACGTATTTAATCGTATCTAGACTGGAGATCAGACCGTGACAGATCATGATAATTGTAATTGTAACCAGATCGCAACAGAGCGCAAAACATCGTATACAAACGTATGGACTCGCATCATATCGTATCCAAGCCTGAAATCTCAGAGAAAAACCACGATCAGTTACGAGTGGCCAATCGTGGCGTTCGTAACGGATCGCACGCATATGCCAGGTTCCCACTATCACGATTCGCGTCACGATTGAAATCGTGGTCTTAATCGTAGACCAATCGTGGTGATCTTATTAGATCTTATCAGATCTTAACAGATCTTGAGGTCAGTCGTGGCAATCGTGTTAATTGTAGGAAAATTTTAAACGGTTCAAAAATTCTCTACAATTAACAAAATCAACTGCGATCAATTGTCTGTCGGGATCATTGTACAAGATCTCATTGCATCGTAACAAAGCGCGTCTGATCGTATTTGATCGTGCATCCAAATCGTAGCACCAATCGTGATAAGCGTATCGGAACTTATCTAGAACGTCTTAATTCGGGGAACCCGATCGTTATGATCGTGTCAGATCGATACCCAATCGTGGAATGGACCGAA
Organism: Congeria kusceri; assembly: GCA_027627225.1. Taxonomy (NCBI): domain Eukaryota; kingdom Metazoa; phylum Mollusca; class Bivalvia; order Myida; family Dreissenidae; genus Congeria; species Congeria kusceri. Next base: position 11,710,229 of record CM051026.1, on the reverse strand, counting down.
ACAATCCCAACCGAACGTATCAATCGTATCTGAACTGGAGATCAGACCGTGACAGATCGTGACACCTGTAATTGACAAATCGTGACCAGATCGCAACCAGATCGTCATGAATTACTAATCAAGTATAGAACAAGGCTTTTTTTGGACCAGATGTTTTGGGAATATACTTATTGAAACAAAGTACCTTTACATCTAATTATGGATTTACCCTAACTAAAAACATAGCGTATGTTCAGATACGAATGCAAATTTAAAAGAGCAAACAGGTAGAATTATAATTATCAAAGAACACAACATTGTGTGTTCACTTTGATACTTATATTCTACATGATTCAAGTCTGACAAAATATAATATATATAAAAATATTGTGTAATTTTAGTCAATTGTATCAGTGCAACAACTACTAGACATTAGCATAGCTTAATACATTGATTTAGCAAAGTATATATATATATGCAGGAGTTCAGAGTCTATTCACATTTAGTGAAACCAGAAATGGAATAAAAAGTAAAATTATATTTTTAAGGTAAAATTGGACTGTATCTATCAAAAGTGCATTTAAAGTATCCATATTGTTTTTAAGTAATTTTCACTGAAAACGACATCACTTGGCTATGTCGGGTCGCTGCTAACTATCCAAGACAATGAGTAGGTGTTTCGTACCGTGAGACTATGTTGTTTTGAATTGAAGTGGTATAATAAAACTTGATAACAACATAGCATTAATTTTACTCAATCAATAGTCAATAGTCAATAAACCACACAAACAAAACAAGAACGCAACTTATTTCAAACTCATATACGGTCTGTTATGGATCGGATCGATTGAAGATGCAACCTGTATTTAACGTATGGGGCATTAAACAATTGCGCTAAGGTTTTTGAAATTTAGTATATTAGCATTACAAATGGAACTAATATTATGGTGGATCCTTAATTTTATGTTAACATTTATAAATTGGGAATTTGTCTTGTTATGTTACGAATTTTATATACAAGTTATGTTGTTTTACATACTAGTATGGCTAGAAATGCGTATAATCATTACTAAACAATACACACACGAACTGATACCTTCTGCAGCAGGACTAATTAACCCTTTCGGCGCCAAATTTAACACAGAAAGTTCCCTTTAGCACCAACTTAATTTATGGATTTTCTAAGAAATTACAGTGTCCCGACATAAAACTCTCTAAAAAAATTATTTTTCAATATTTTTCTACCAAATTTTCACAGAAAGTTTGAAACATATTATACTTCATGATCATTACACATACAAAAGATAGTATGTTGCATAAGTGCAAAGTTACACATACGTAAGCTAGCTGTTTGTTGTTTTTGATTTGTTTTGTTTTGTCTTTTTTTATAACGAGGCACATTTCTAGCACACATACCTGTCAAATGATAGAACCACTTTTCACACACAGTGACAAACGTTAATTTAATGTTAACATTAGACGTCCACTTGTCATTTCATTCCCCATTTTCAAAATACAGGTTGTATACAACTCGAGCAGCATGTTGATGGAGGTTTTTCTTCGAGTGGTATACTTGAAAACATGGCTAACATGGCAAAATGCAAATGGCTTTGTCACATTGTTTGCAGTGAAACTTTGTTTTCTTTCTCTTCCATCCTGCGGTTGTTCGAGAACTGCAGACTAAACAGTCGGGTTTATATTTGGCATATTGCGTATTGCCCGGGAAAGTATCATTCCGTAAGACGACTACAGCTATCGCCCGAAGGTCTGCCTCTTCTTTTTGTATTAGGAAAAAAGTATTCCAACAGCCCATTCACTACGGCTTCTCTGAAGATCTTAGGTGTTGTTTTTACCTCATGATTGTATTTTTGATACAAGGTGTGTCCGCTGACCAGCGCAACCTTTCTTCTAATTCAAGTATAGAACAACGATTCTTTGGGACATGCGCTTTCGCCTTTACAGCTTACTGCAGCTGATTTGTTGACAATAATTTAAGACATCATACATACGCTCATTCAAAAATAAATAAACTTGGGGCTATGTCAACGAAATATGGGTTTCCTATTGCACTATAAATGATATTAAATCATAGAAACAAGCTACACTTACAAATTCACATTTAATTAAGAATAAATTATATAATAATAATGAGGTATTTTATAAAAAAGGCGAAAATGTATGAAAAAGTTAGAGAATTTCCGTAACACATTTCAGTCATGGTTTATAGTTTATCGAAATGATTTTAATGATCATCCGACATTGCGTATTGAATAGATGTTTACAAACAGTGTTTTGCACTGTATTTAATAGGTAATTTCAGTGTCAGATAGATTTCATCAACTTGTATGACTTGAAGGCTAAAACGTGTCTTGAAAAAAGCCGTGTTATTTAATCCCTGTGGTATTCAAATAATTGAAATTATTGAGATTAAACCGAAACGTATCGACTGCGATTAATTGCGTGTTCAAAAAAGCGGATTGTTGAAAAGACATAAAAAAGGTAATATTTATTTATTTATTTTAGTTTCATTTCGATATTGTTTCTGAATTATTACGTTATGAAGTTTTATGACTAGTCTGTATTGATTTTGTCATTTTACAATTAACTATATGTAATACATTTGTATTGAATCAACATGAACGTGTACATAATTCTTAATATTTGTCAGGGAAAGCACAGTTCATAATGTTTTAGTTTTTTTGTAAAATGTGTGATGAATGGATTAAAAATGCATATTTATAATCTGTATTGGGAAGTTAAGAAGCGTTTGAAACAAGTTTAGTGTTTGGTGCTTACCCTGAAAGCAAAAGCAGATCAGCCAATGGAAACTGGCTGAAGGAAAATAGTTAACTTGTATATGTGAGTTCATTTTTTTAATTTCGTTTGTTCTTTTTATGAGAATTAAATGTTGTAAATTAGTTCACTTACCCGCGATTTTTATAATGTGCGAAGCACACTAACGAGATTGACATAACATTTGGAAACTGCTCTCAGCAATTAAATGCGAATGACAATTTTAAAATGCATTCGTTTCATTAAACATTGGAAACGAAACAGTTTTAGACATATATACAACATTAATTGACATATATTTTGTGAAAGGAATGCCTTGTTGTTCATGTCAGAGAGGGTTTCCAATCAAAGCTATAAATTGCGTCCGCGGCGTGATAGCCTGATCTGCGCTCGCAAGTTGCGCAATAGATACTGACGTCACTGAAATCAACCGGTCTATTGATTGAACATTATATCTTTGATCGAAATACAATAAACAAAGATGGCCAATGTAGTTTTTTTTATTTTTCAAAGATTGCCGCTAGTTTAACTGTCAGTTTCATGCCGAAGTCGTTTGGAATCAATTCAAAATTATCCGATCTGTATGAGTGTATTCAAAGGCAGCGCCGAGGTAGATTTTCGGTACTTATCTTAACACAATCTTTTCATAATTCTAGTTATCTGTTGTAGTTTGCTTAAATATGTTTTATACGTAATTGAAAAAGTAAACAAACAACAACTGTCAACTGTCAAAATAAAAACAACCCATTCCATAAGCTATAGAAACGACCACATGATTTCTGACTGAATTTTATAATTTCCTTATGCATTCGTGGTCACAACAAGCAAATTTATTTTGGTGAATGCTGAAAATTAAAACACAATATGCAATTGTGTCTGAATGTATTAACGGTAAACGAAATGTTATCCGTACAAAAATAATAAATCTAACAAAAGAACGCACACGTTCTCGAAATAAACCTAGGTCTTGAAATATACAACGTTAATAATTTAAGTCATTACCGGACTACGCTGAAAAGTTCAAAAAAAATGTTTCTGCGTTTCAAGAATTTTTTTTTTCTGTTAAGTTGAATGTTAATAGATAATTAGTATGTTCTCACATTACTTTGTGTTAGGATCGTCGGGTGGTGTTTTATGAGCAAATAACGTGACACATGTAAGCACCATTTTTTAGTTGACTGTATCAATCAGGATTTAATATGTATTTCTGAATTGCTTGAATTGATTAAGTTGTTTAGAGAAGAGATGGATGTCGCAATAATCCCTTACAGACACCGCTTGCACATATTGTTTTGTGCTTGGGAAGTCATGCAAATCTTTACATGTTTTTAAAGAGGTTGCTTTTTTAACGGTGTTTGGATGACCAAATTTTGTGTTGTTAGTTATCAATACCAACGGACAAAACTTTCCATTTATATTTTGACTGTTTATATGTACCATCATATTTGTTGCGACCAGCTTAGTGTTTTACTTATGCGTGAACCGGTACTCCTTGTTACTTGTGTCCATTATTAATCGCTTGCAAGCTTAAATAACAGGTTTTTTGATATTATAATAAGTATAATATTTGCTACATACGTGATGCATGTTAAAATCCATGTAAACAAAATGAAATCAAACTACTAACTAGTGCGATTCCAGCTGGCTTTACGCTGCCCTGGTAATGTAATAAGTAAAGTCATACAGGTGCGCGATTTTGGGTTACTATATACTATACAAATACGATTATAAAGCAAATGTCCGATTATTTTCGGTTGTACTAATCTGGATGTATGTTTTTATGCTATAATAGCGACAACACACATTTTCCGGTCATTACAATGGGTTAAAGATTTGAATTGAATGACGTCTTTGATGTGCATGGCATGTATTCATACGCGTTCTTTAACATTACTGTTTTGTTATTATTTTGTTTCGTAGCATATCTATGTAGGTGGTTTTGTCATAAGGAGGTATATACCAAATGGAATACTAAATGAATGCGGTGTTCCGACGGGTTGTATCGCCTGCGAGCTCGTGGTATACAGCGTTACACAATTATCTCGTGCTATACAAGCCACTGTAACACCACAGACATGTAATATCCCCAGATCTTCGCACTCGAATATTTAACATCGTAGGCACTTTGAGGATTGAATTTTTGTGATGACAAAGATGATATCACGTGATCTGCTTTGTTCAATTACATCATTATTTTCAATATACGTTTACGATAATCAGGCGTCAACTGCGATGCATATGTCGTTATGTTGTAATGTGTTGTAGTGTGTTCCGGAACAGCGTCCATGTTTATGTTAACTGAACTTTAAAATAAATCAAATCAATAGTTGTGTTTAAAACCTTTGCGTTGGACCGTATGCATGACAAATACGAAACTATTAATACACTTAGAATAATATTGTTATTTGTGTGTCAAAATCGCAAAACAGTCCTTTGCTAGAAAACCCAAGACTTAAATGTCAGAATTTTACCATTTTTCTTAACTAAAAGTCTTTTTAAATACCAGCCATACACTATCTTTTCATTAATACATACATCTAAATACAGTGAGTGAGTCAATGTCGTTTACATAATTAAAATTTTGTAACAGGACTTAACTAAATACTTACATGTATGTACACTGTTTTATTATATGCTTTTCAGTGAAATATAGAATTTTATTGGTCAAATAAAATTATATATTTTCACTGTTGGAACAGTGAAAATATGTTATTTTATATTTTAACTTCATTGAAAATATAACATTTAACGCACTATTTTTCTATCAATCGCATCTATCTACCAGTAGTGGTTTACAACCCTTGGCAAATGTGTATAGGCCTACATGTACAATATTTACATACTTTTATTTAAAGAAAACACCTGAAAAACATTCCACGAAATAGTAATTCAGCGACAACGACGCACACATTATTGCAATGTTTTTTCCACCAAACATTGGATAAACAAAATTTGAATCATTTTCACTTAATTGAAAATATAACATTTAACGCACTATTTTTCCATCCATCGCATAGATCTACCAGTAGTGGTTACCACACTTGGCAAATATATATAGGCCTACATGTACAGTATACAGTATTTACATACATTTATTTAAAGAAAACACCTTAAAAAATTCAACTAAATTATAGTTTAGCGACAACGACACATAAATTATTGCAATTGTTTTCAACATACAAGGGATCAACAAAATTGGAATCATTTATGACGTCATTTTTTATACACCTGTACACGTGTGACGTTTAAGCTTATCTTGCTTAATTGTATTTATTTATTGCCTGAAAGCATAAAATAAAAAGAAAATGTGTTGATTTAGGTGAATGATCGATTATTTATTTCACCCGTGGTCATATAAAATTATTTGTTCACTCGTGGCTACGTCACTTGTGAAAATTTTGTTTTCTATAACCATTCGTTAAATAAAATTCGATCATTCACCGAAATGAACGAATATCCTCTAAATCATTAATCTTATAAAAAGAGACGAACACTTTGTATGCTTCTATGGTATATATAGGGAATATTACATGACTGTGGTGATCCGGTCGCTAGTATCGCTCTCGTTGATTGTGTAACGCTGTATTCCACGAGCCCGCAGGGCTCGTGGAATACAACTTTACACAATCAACGAGAGCGATACAACCGACCGGAACACCACAGTCATGTAGTATTCCATTTATTATATACCTCCTTACGATCAAAACATCACAAGTACGCTACGAAACAATCAAAATAATAACAAAATAGTACTGTTAAAGAACGAGCACGAACACATGTCATGTACATCAATGACGTCATTCAATTCAATCAACATGTTGCAACGGCGTCGTAGTGTCTATAAATAGAATAGGGTGTTTCCCAGTGTTGCTCGGAACGTTACGGAAACACACGATACTCAACGAACGTAAAAGTAGTCCGGTTTTTGCAGCCGTTGAATACGGAAAATTATTTCACAGTGTGAAATTCGGGAATTTTATCTGGCCTATTGTATTTTATACCGAAAATACATCAGTATTTGAGTCAGATTGTCTATAATTATATCATAAAATATTTTACTAAATAGCGATATATGTAATATCCCTACACTCTACATAGTGATTTGCCATTCTATAAACGTTGATATGACCCAAAACAATCTTAAAATAGTTTGAGGTTTCTACAACCAAAATAAATAAACACACGGTAAGACAAGATTGCGTCTGATTCACAAAACGAATGCTTGAAATATGAACACGCTCTTTGAAACACTTCAATAAACGTTAATTTGTATTGATAAATATTCTAACCTGTGTCTGTCGATAAGCAATCGAAATTACTTGTGCCGTAGTTTGGGATTAGCTTTACCTCATATGACAGTTAGTTTTTACATAATTATGCATATTTAGATCTATATATATCTAGCCAAGTCAATAGCCAATACATTAATTCACCCAATCTAATGCACAGCATGAACAAATTGAGGTATTACATAAAATGAAGGCTGTCTATAATTATATTAGTTTTTGTTAGTCAGTGATATCAAGATTCAAGATTCAACATATTTATTTCGTTACTTAAACATATACATGTTTTTCGTAACATGATCCAATGAATAATAATAGTAGTCACATGACACCTTATAACATATGTACATATATACACAGTTTATAATACTAATATGTATATAAAACAAATAACATTTATTATTTGGCATAGCAAAAAAAAACAAAATCCAGAGAAAGTTACGACAAGTGTGTTTTAATAAAGTACTTGCCCAGAGGAGGGACTTGTAGATTTCATACGAAAACATAAGGCAAAAATACGAGACAGCTTAATCAATGTATGTACAATATGTACACTAATATATGCTACTGTAGAGAACACAAATTATTGCAACTATTGTACAGTATTAATCATACCTTTTCGTCTGTTAAAAGCATGGTATGTATATTTACACAAATTCAATACTGTTTTATAATTTTTTGATTTAAATAGGCTAATAAATTTGACCACACTAGGTTTAGTATAGTAATATTTACTTAAATATGTCTTCCGAATGTCACTATACTGGGGACAAATGCATATAAAATGATATTCGTCTTCCAAATCAATTTTATTGCAAAAAGTGCAATATCTGTTACAATGTTCGATTCTGTTATTGCCGTGTCGGCCTGTTTCTATTTTTAATTGGTGAGATGACACTCTCAGTTTAGATAATGCAATACGATATCTTAAAGGTATTTTATCAAGATAATATTCAAAGTCAAAATCAATTTTAAACAGCTTATAAGTGCACAAACTTCGACTGTTATTAACAGCAGTATACCACGACTGTTGGTCTAGCAGTCTTTGTTTAAAATCTAGATGGAAACAATTCGTATTAACTAGATAGGGGGTAACCCAAACATATGAGAAACCACTACTATCTAAAAGAGATTTAACATTGGTTAACCAGTTAGATTTACCTTTAATGCAATCATCTAACAATGCTTGGTATAACTTCTTAATAATAATATTGTCGCTATTTAATATTTTTAACCAATATTTAATAATGCGTGTGTGTCTAGTGATATACAGTGGATATCGGTCAAGTTCTCCGTAAACAGCAATTGAACATGTAGATTGTTTTACTTTAAGAAGGTTTTTACAAAAATTTTAATGAATTCTCTCTACTTTTGCAGATTTGCCAAAACCCCATACTTCACAACCGTAGCTCAATACTGATCCTACAAATGCGTCAAATAATTGACATATGGTACTAGGTTTTAGGAGGGCTGTTTTGATATTGTTCGTAAGGGTATTTAGAGCCTTTAATCCTTTGCCAGAAATGGTTTCACAAATAAGTATGTAGCTACCTGTATAGTTAAAAACAGTTCCTAAATAGTTGAAATTATCTACTGTTTCTAATGGGATGTTATTGTAAAACCACTTTTCATCAAGCTTTAAAGGACCCCGTTTTCTGAACACTACAACTTTACTTTTGTCCGGGTTTACTTCAAGTCCCCACGTATGACAGTAATTTTGTAAAAGATTTAGACTATGTTGGAGATCTGTTGGGGTTTTCCCAAGGATAACCATATCATCTGCAAACAGCATTAAAATAAATGTAAGATCATCTATGGATATGCCACTATTAACATCGTCGCAAAGGAATAATTCTAGGTCTTCTAAAAAAAGAGAAAACAATATTGGGGACATTACTCACCTTGTTTTAAACCTATAGAGCATTCAAAGAATTCTGAATACGATTTATATCCTTTTATGCATGCGCGCACTTTCGAGTACATATCCCGTATTACCCGTAATGTTTTACCTCTCATTCCAAGTTTAAATAATTTATACCATAAACCATTCCTATATATACTATCGAATGCCTTTTTAAAATCAATGAACGCACATGCTAGTCTCCCATTTTCATTTAATATTTTACTAATTATTGCATTTAACACGAATATAGCATCTACTGTGGAACTCCCTTGTTTAAAACCAAATTGTGCATCACTTACTATATTATTATCTGCAGCCCATATCAATGTTAGCAGTGCATGTTAGTCACAAGTTGAGTCATACACAGCATACACGTACAATAATGTATCATTTATTAACAAGTATTGTAACACAAATTAGTTGTGTGTTAAATATCTGTAATACAAATTACTATATATTGTAGAATGTTACTTTAAGTACTGCCAAAAGTACATATACACAAAAATACATATCCTGTATGGTTACACATTTATTATACATTGACAAACTGCTGTGAAAAGTCAATGTCGGGCATATATTGCACTAACAAAGTCAAGTACAAAATCTTTATAATTTCACTCCGAGCATGAAAACATGATAACATGTGGAACAAAAATGTAATGTGTGTTATGCTATAGCATGACATATTAGGTACACATGTCGAAGTCGTTGATACGAAAATTAAAGCTTGTATAGAATATATAATACACTATTGCGGGGAGTTTATGGTGTAAGAAATAGTATTGTTACTAATGTATTATATCAAACGTGGTAATATCAGAATTGTAAAAGCGGAGGGGCATTTGTAATATTTGTATAAATTAAATAATTAGCATATGCAATTTGCACTGCAATTCTTCAAACAATCTCAAAATATTACGTATATTACATACACAAATATGTCATTTATTAGGAAACTGAAGCTGCTGAAAATATGCGCGTTTTGTATATTTCTTGGATGAAAAATATAATTAAACATTGATTAAACACACGCACTTATCTTCACTTACAATTTTCATACGCATTTTGGTTTATAAACAAAGATACAAACAAGCACATACATTGTTAGACAATATATAGCGATATAATGGCAGTTATTGTATTTGAACACAATAGTTATGTATTCGCAATTGTTTACACTTTTGCAAAAGTACTTCACAAAATAGCAATTAGTTTATAAATAAATAACATAAAAGAAACCATTTTAAAAGTTACTCAAGCATAATAATGACATTAGTGTATAGTTATTTATTACATTTGATGTTATCGTAATCGAAAAAGTAATATTTTTACAAATTTGCATGTTTTGAAATACTGAGGCATTTGGAGGATTTATTATTTTCTCTCATTTATAAGTAAAGTAAACCTATAAAGTGTTAGGTCTTCTGAAATAAAACGGTTTTAAAAAATCAGTCTTTCTATTTCGAATAGTTTGCATTCAAACAAATAATGGTATTCGTCGCCTAACTTGTCTAAATTAGTACAAAATGTTCTAGTTAAAGGTGGTCTGTTCCATTTACCAGTTTTAATTGGAAGTCTATTGTTTCTGGTTCTAAATTTGATTATTGGCTGTAAGATGTGTTTAGGGGTTTTTGATAGGTATAAAAGATTGTTTGAAAAATCTGTAGAATATGCTATAACTTGAGTTGTCTTTAAGTAAATACCATTCATTAAAAAAAACACTGTCTTAGTTTCAGTTCTATGGCCGTTGTAAGCCATTTGACATTTATCGGTTAGTGTGAATTCCAAATAGATATCATTCACATTTAGTAAGCATGAATTTGACATAAAATATCCACGATATTTTTTTACGTGTCATCAGGAGTATTTTGTGCAATGTTAGGGATTTAGAAATAAATTTGCATAGATAGTTTATTTACAGGTGTGTTATCATTTGTTAAGTGTAGCCATGTCAAGAATGTTTTTATTCTATTTTCAATTTCAATGTTTTATGGGAGACGACCTGTTTTGCCAAAGACAAAATATAATGGGGAAAATGTTGTAATTATAATGTTATATTTAAAAAATACTGAACTCCAGATGGACATTAAAATGTGCGTTTTTCTTTAGATATTTCTAAACGGTAAAACATGCGAAAAACCACCGATATTGGTATAGAACACGTTCAAATACTGTCATAAACTGTATATTTGTATACTATACTATACTGTACCCGGTATTCCAGATTTAAAATACCGCGGCTTTCCTCAATACAAGCACCTGATTCAAGTGTGCGCATGCGCGCCTCGACAAAATTAAACTGTCACGTGATTATCCATACGATAAATGGCGCTATTCATAAATTACTCGATGGATTATAGCGTCTGCAGACGCTATAGATTTAAGGACGATAAAAAGGAAGAAAGTTATATAAAATCATTGTTGTTCAGGTAAATAAAACATACGTGTCTAGTTTCTAAAAGTTTTCTACACGAGTATGTAAAAAAGCGTGTGTAAACAAAACGTGTATTTTTGACAATTTTCTTTCGTTTTTACAATTGGACCATCTGAAGTTCAGTCTCATTAAAATATTGTAATTGGAACCTTTCGATAATCTCCGTATTTCCAGCACCCCATATTTCTGATCCGTATGGGTTGATATCTATATGTCAATTTGTAAATGTATTGGAAGGTTAACCCTGTTTGCATTGCATATTAAAGGGCCTAAACATGTCATCGAAAAATTTGATTCCTATTACAATCTTTGACAATAATAATAATTTAAGGATGGCGGTGGTAGTGTCTTATATGTCTCATGGTAAAGTTACAATAATTACTCATGATAATTATCAGACCAACTCTGTGACTACAACTATAATGATTTTGCTAGAGGGGTCCTATAGATCTCATTGTAAAATTATATTTATTACACAAGAGGATTGTTAGACATCATTTACAATCAAAGTATTTCAATATGCTTCTTATTTTAGTTTCACTGTATCAAATAAACTTCTGTTGTATTTATTACAACAAGTAAAGTCATACATATAATAATTATATTTAAATGATACACGTCTAGAATTTAATTTATGTACTGTATCCGCGAATTTTTTCTATATATTTGTAAATGATTACTAGTACATATTATTTCACTTGCTAATGTGAAGGTTTTGTCATTATGTTTAACAGTGGTACATGTACCTGACACACGTTATGATTAATTTTAAATCATCAACTCATTGATAGGACCTACTGATTGCGCAATAAAAGTACCACATCGTGTATAAAATACAGACTAATAAAAAGACAAAAACATTTGAATAGATAAGAATACGTTTTTTGCATGATAAAAGAAATTGGTCTGCAACTGGTTGTTCCTCCATTAGATATAAGTGCGGTAAATAATTGAACGTCCGGAAATAACAGCAGTCCGAACATTAATTCAATGTATTATTATAATAGGTCATTGCAAGTAATACTGTGCACAGTATACGTACAAAAAGTCATTTGTTACTGTATTTTTAAGAAATTCACTTCGTATTCGAAATAATTATTCGTTAATGTTATTGTGCATAGGTCTTGTGTTTTTCACGGCCACTGGTCGGATAAATCTCACGGGGGTAATATGAGAAACAAAAAACTATCGGGTTGTCTTAATGTTTTCACGGTCTTGCAAATTTCACGCTACATCGGAAAAGTATCGACCTATCACACTTTAAGTTGCCTAGGAAAATTATGTTCGTGTATAATTAATAATCGTCTGTCATATCGAAAATAAAACTAACGATTGTTGATATATAGCTATAATGCGCTTTTCGAAACATAAGAGCAGTGGTAACACGCTACCTGACGCTTTTAATGTGCAGTCGACTCCCGATAGCTAGCAAACTTCGAGCCATTGAAACTTCGAGCCAAACGAGATCAGAGTTCGTTTACTACCAAAGGCGGAAATTCGTCTGCTTCAGATTCAAATCTCCATTTAAAGAGTATACAGATAGTCTCAACCCCGTACTTTTAAATAAATATGAATTAATAATCACCTAATATTTATTTACAGATTTTATTATTACTTGACATTATTTTATAACCGATGTATGACATCAATACGTAGCACAATCACATGTATGAAATAAATTAGCACTCATGCTAAACAAAACATAAGTGCGTTCAATACGTAGCACAATTATGAAATATAATTTAGCACACTTTACACATTTACAGTAGAAGTATGATACAACAATGTTTTTTTTAAGAATGAAATAATATCTGTCTGTGTGGTACTGGATAATTGCGTCATGGTAATTTTGTAGCTGTCGCGTGTCCCCAGACTCAGAATGCTGATTATCAAAACATACTCACTTTTATATACCAAATATCAATGTCACATTTTACTCAAACCACTAAGCAATTGTATCGATGACAAATTTGCAACATCTTTGAAATCGATTATCGCGTCATCATAATGCTTGACAATAATCCAGCGCATCTAATCGATTAGCGACTTGATGCGACCCGAAGCGAGTTCGAGCCAAACAAACATATTACGGTGTGAAAACCATGACTGGGACCGTGACAAACACTTCGAGCCATCAGAAATTTCGACCATCGCGAAATCGAACCAATCGACAGAAATTTATATGAATATGCAGCCCATGAGATTGTTATCCGGATTGCGGCCTGCCTCATTTCGAGAAAATTGACGTAAAAGTTGAGGCACGTGATTTTTATGAGAAAGTCAGGATTATGATAAAGATATTTCAAATAATTGTTTAAATCTTGAATACTGTCAACGTAGAATGTTATTTGTTAGGTTATTTGTATAAAAATTATAATTTTTGCTATGATTGCTTGTTTGGTTGCCATAGCAACCATATCTTTATTATTTTAATTTTTGTTAAAAATTTGTACATTCAAAGTTTGTTATTTGGGAAAGGCAGTAAAGTAAATATATATAATATAAATTACTTGTCCTCGCCATGCTAGGTTCTGTATTGTATGCATGACAAACATTAAAATCTGTGTAAAATGTGAACAGTTATTGGTGTGGTGGTGTCACTTTAACTTCTCATTCTTGCTCAAAACGCATGACTGAGAAAATCGGAAGCCATTTCCAGTTTCTACTCATATGAGTGTATACAAAACTGCCAATAACTCATTTTCGCCCAGATACCGCATTTGGGCCAAAAATCTCATGGGCTCATATAGCAATACAAAATCGGTCCCGCGAAGAAACTTCGAGCCAACGAGAAATGCGAGACAAGCGAGTTCGAGCCATCGGGAGTCGATTGTATCCGCATAGAAGTAATAAATGCTTGTGGAATTGCGATATACATTCTGCCAACTTAACAAGGTCAATTGAACATCTGTAATGATGTTTGGGTCAGCACTTCTCACTCTCTCGAATATAATCAAAAAGCCCCGGTCGCCCCTTGAATACAACAAAACCAGTTTTGATAACCAATGCACACATTGAAAGTTAGTGAAGCTTGATAATTAAAATGAAGTCTCGCTAATTGTACTATGCGTCCAGGAACTAGGAATGATATTGAAACTGCTCAGCATTTGCCTTGAGCAAACTACAACGTATAAACAGAGCCATATATAAACATATGTACTATTGGATGATTTAAATAATGTATGATATATTCAGACTGAAGTGAATTTTTAAATATATATGGTTTTAAAAATAACGGTTAAAATAAGGTATGCAGCATTGGAAAACAATTTTCGCATTCTGACATAAAACTCAATTTATAATATGGGTCCTGTTTGTTTTACCCTCCATGTTCATATTTTGAATTCAGAATTGTGAGTATTATGTTTAACCACATTTTACTCACGTTTCATAACAAAGCAGAATAGGTAGTTGGTAAAAGCGCTGTCTGCTGTCATTTCTTCGTATGGCTTCAATGTCGTGAGTTCGAATCCCGCTTGGGGTGTTAATTTTTGCAAACATTTTTGCTGATTTGTTTTATTAAATATCTCATTGTGTATTATATTATTTATTCTTTATTAAATGTATGCATAGATCTTACTATAGCGCTTTTTATAATCTAATATCATTTATAGTGCAATAGGAAAATAATTTTGTGTTGAAACAGTCCTTTTAAAATCGCCTTTTTAACGTTGTATATGTGTAGAAAAGCATACTTTTGCTAGTGAACCGTTTAAGAATAGAGGTCTACGTATATGACGTGACCGCTATTTATATAATGACTTACTAAAGCAAAATGGTTATATTTTTATTAGGACTACAAATGGAACTAGCTGGCTTTTGTTAGGTACTGCACGTCAGATATTATTGTCAGAAAGAAATATATTCAGTTAAAATGCGTAAGGCTAAACAAAGTTAATAAATTGTTTCTCAGGTAGCGTCGCAGCGTTTGGTATGGCCCGCCACGAATTTGATTTAATACCAAACACAATGTATTTACTATTTTTTGCCGATTGAGCCCGGATTTTAAAGCGGCATTCCAGAAATATGTCAATAAAAATACAACACACATTGTTATTAATGGGCATGTTACCGATCAAATGTAAAAAAATCACAATTGAATCCGTGTAATAAAATTTTTTGTAACCTTCTATCGTCTGTTTTCTGTCTGGTTCTGTAGTAAACCAGCATGTACATAATTGTACGCTATATTCTTTTCGTACCAAGCGCTTTTGAACAAAGAAAGTTTAAAATGCCTTTCGTAAATCAGAAACAGACTTCAGACGAATAAACGTCAATAACGTTCATAAGAACTATTTCTAAATTACGATGTATTGAATTAGATTCCATGGACAGCAGCTTTACAAGAATCCGCATTTTAACATACACACCTTCAACTGAAGTCAATTAAGCAATTGACTGCCGTCATTTTTTCTCAGAATCAGCAGCAGCTGCAGTCGTGTTTCTTTTTCGTATGGACAGTGTGCGCGCTCAATATAAACACGTTATAATCAGTAAATGTCCAATAATTTGTTTAATAGCATGTAAATATTTGTGGTATAGGTAAATTAAAAGGTGACAAATTTTCGTAAGATAAACTTTGGTATACAATATTAAGTTTTCTTGTTAGCATACATATTATTCAAGCCATAAATGCAAATATGATACCATCTTTTATGCAGTCATGAAATACGATAAGTATGTAAACAGCTATCATAAGATTAATAAATGACATCAGATGAAACTTAAGTACAATGAACAAAATCCATTCACTGACGATCGAATACGCGATTTACAAAGAAAGTACAACTGCTTCCTTTTCTATGTTCCCCTTTCATGAATAATATTTGAGTGCACTTGAAACAAATAAGTTGAAACGAACATTCATGCAGGATATAGGATAGGTTTTAGAAATTAAAAACACAGTTATAGATCGTGCTACTGTAAATAACATTATTATAATTATTCGTTAACCTTTCAATTAATTGATTTTAATTGATTGGCGGGTGTGAGTAAATAAATAAATAAATAAATAAATAAATAAATAAATAAATATGTTATTGTTTAAGTCTCCAGTTTTCATTGGCTTTTAGCCCCGCCGTTCCAGCTTTTCAAATTAAATCAGTGGTTGTAAAATAAATTCCTAAGCCCCGCCTTCTTAATCGTTTCATGACTTAGCTCCGCCTTTTCATCCGAATTCAACCCTTAGAGCAACTGCGCATCCGCAGAGATTAATCCCTAATAACCTTTTCTTAGGGCTGAATTGCGCAATTCACCCTTAACCACCGCTAGACCGATGTGAATTTAGGTGAATGTGTATGAATTTTGATGAAAATATATAAATCTCTAAAAATCGGGTGATTTCAGATTATTTATATGGATTCTAAAGGGGTTAACTCTGGAACAAAATGCCTGTCCCTACTGAAGCACATAGACATTGTGTGATGGGGAACACATGGTTGCACATTCACATTGTGTAAAATGGTTGAACATTGACATTGTATTATGGTCGTCACGGCTACATGCTTGCACATTACCATTGTGTGATGGGGGACACATATTAGCATATTGACATTGTGCGAAGGCCGTTACGGTTTCGTGCTTGCATATTGACATCGTTTGATGGTGGTCACGACTACATAGTTGCACACTGACATAGTGTCATGGCCGTCCCGGCTACATGGATTCACATTGACATTGTATGATGGGGGCACATTGTAGCACAAAGTCATTGTGCTATGGCCGTCATGGCGACATGGTTGTACATTGACATTGGGTAATGGCCATCATGGCCACATGGTTTTACATTGACGTTATGAGATGGCCGTCACGGTTCCACTTTGACATTGTGTGATGGCCGTCATGACCTCATGGTTTTAAATTGACATTGTGAGATGGCCGTCACGTCCAGATGGTTGTACACTGACATTGTGTACCGGTCGTCATGGACATAGTGTGATGACATTGTGAGATGGTCGTCAGGGCTATATTGTAGCGCTACATGGTTTGTACATTGACATTGTGTGATAGCTGTTACGGCTACATGGTTGCATATTGAAATTGTGTGATGGCTGTCAGGGCTATATGGTAGCGCTACATGGTAGTACATTGACATTGTGAGATGACCATCACTGCTATATGGTGGCGCTACAAGGTTACATAATTATATTGTGTGATAGCCGTCACGGCTACATGGTAGTACATTGACATTGTGAGATGGTCCTTACGGCTATATAGTAGCGCTGCATGGTTATACAATGACATTGTGCGATGGCTGTCACGGTTACATGGTAGTATATTGACATTGTATGATGGCCGTCACGGCTATATGGTAGTACATTTACATTGCGCGATGGCCGTCACGGCTATATGGTAGTATATTAACATGGTGTGATGGCCGTCACGGCTACATGGGAGTACATTGACATTGTACGATGGCCGTCACGGCTACATGGTAGTACATCGACATTGTGTGATGGCCGTCACGGCTACAGGGTAGTGCATCGACATTGTGTGATGGCCGTCACGGCTACATGGTACTACATTGACATTGTATGATGGCCGTCACGGCTACATGGTAGTACATTGACATTTTGTGATGGCCGTCTCGGCTATATGGTAGTACATTGAATTGTGTGATGGCCTTCACGGCTACATGGTAGTACATTGACAATGTGTGATGGCCGTCACGGCTACATGGTAGTACATTGACAATGTGTGATGGCCGTCTCGGCTATATGGTAGTACATTGACATTGTGTGATGGTCGTCACGGCTACTTGGTAGTAAATTGACATTATGTGATGGTCGTCACGGCTACATGGTAGTACATTGACATTGTGTGATGGCCAGAACGGCTACATGGTAGTACAATGACATTGTGTGATGGTCGTCACGGCTACATGGTAGTAAATTGACATTGTGTGATGGTCGTCACGGCTACATGGTAGTACATTGATATTGTGTGATGGCCGTTACGGCTACATGGTAGTACATTGACATTGTGAGATGGTCGTCACGTCTATATGGAAGCGCTGCATGGTTATACATTGACATTATGTGATCGCTGTCACGGCTATATGGTAGCAGTGCATGGTTAAACATTGACATTGTGTGATGATTCTCATGGCTATATGGTAGCGCTACATGGTCGCAAATGGACATTGTGTGATGGCCATCACGGTTACATGGTAGTACATTGACATTGTAAGATGACCGTTACGGCTATATGGTAGCGCTACATGGTTTTACACTGACATTGTATGATGGCCGTCACGGCTACATGGTTATACATTAACATTGTTAGATAGCCGTTACGGCTACGTTGCACACTGACATTGTGTGATGGCTGTCACGGCTATATGGTGGGGCTACATGGTTGCACATTGACATTGAGCGATGGCCGTCACGGTTACATGTTAGCGATACATGGTTGCATGGTTGAGTGATTGCACATTTACATTGAAAGATAACCGTCACGGCTACGTTGCCTATTGACATTGAGAGATGTCAGTCACGGCTACATGTTAGCGATACATGGTTGCACATTTACTTTGTGTGATGGCCATTACGGTTACATGGTTGCACATTGACATTGTGTGATGGCCGTCACGTCTACATGGTGTGATGGCCGTAAAGGCTGCATTGTATAACATTTACTTTGAGTGATGGCCGTCACGGCTACATGGTTGCATATTGACATAGTATGACAGCTGCCAGGACTTCATGGTTACATTGACATTATTTAATGGCCGTCACGGCTACATGGCTGAAAATTGACATTGTATGATGGCCTCACGGCAACATGGTTGCACATTGACATTGTGTGATGTCCGTCACGGTCAAAAGGTTGCACATTGACACTGTGTGATGGCCGTCACAATTACATGGTTGTACATTGACATTGTGACATGGTCGTCAGGGCTATATTGTAGCGCTATATGGTTGGACATTGACATTGTATGATAGCTGTTTCGATTACATGGTTGCATATTGACATTGATAGATTGCTGTTACTTCTACATGGTAGTACATTGACATTGTCAGATTGCCATCACGCCTATATTTTGGCGCTACAAGGTTACATAATTATATTGTGTGATAGCCGTTACGGCTTCATGGTAGTACATTGACATTGTGAGATGGTCCTTACGGTTATATGGTAGCGCTGCATGGTTATACATTGACATTGTGCGATGGCTGTCACGCTATATGGCAGCGCTACATGGTTGAACATTGACATAGTGTGATGGTTCTCATGGCTATTTGGCAGCGCTACATGGTTGTACATTGAAATTGTGTGATGGCATTCACGGCTAATTGGTAGTACATTGACATTGTAAGATTGCCTTTACGGCTATATGGTAGCGCTGCATGGTCGTACTTTGACATTGTGAGATATCCGTCACGGCTACTTTGAACACTGACATTGTGTGATAGCTGTCACGGCTGTATGGTAGCGCTACATGGTTGCACATTGTTATTGAGCGATGACCGTCACGGCTACATCGTTGCAATTGGACATTGAATGATGGCCGTCAGAGCTATATTGTAGCGCTGCATGGTTTGCCATTGACATTGAGAGATGACCGTCACGGCTACGTTGCACATTGACATTGAGAGATGACAGTCACAACTACATGGTAACGTTACATGGTTGAACATTTTCTTTTGTGTGATTGCCGTCAGAGCTATATTGTAGCGCTGCATGGTTTCACATTGACATTGAGAGATGACCGTCACGGCTACGTTGCACATTGACATTGAGAGATGACAGTCACAACTACATGGTAGCGTTACATGGTTGAACATTTACTTTGTGTGATGGCCGTTACGGCCACATGCTTGCACATTGATGGTATCACATTGACTTTGAGTGATGGCCGTAACGGCTACATGGTTGCACATTGACATTGTGTGATGGCCGTCACATCTACATGGTTTCGCATAGACATTGTGTGATGGCCGTCACGGCTACATCGCAGCGCTACATGGTTGCGCAATGACATTGCGTGATGGCCGCCACGGCTACATGGCTGTATATTGACATTGTGTGATGGCCGCGACGGCGACACGTTGGCGCTACATGGTTGCACATTGGCATTGTGTTATGGCCGTCACGGCTACATGGCTGTATATTGACAGTGTGTGATGGCCGTCACGGCTACATGGTAGCGCTAGATCGTTGCTCATTAACATTTAGTGGTAACCGTCAAGGCTACGTTGCACATGGACATCGGTTGATTGCTGTCACGGCTATATGGAAGCGCTACATGGTTACACATTGACAACTAAGTGATGGCCTTCGCGGCTACATGGTTGCACATTGACCTTGAGTTATGGCCGTCATGGCTACATGGTTGCTGATTGACATTGAGTGATGGCCGTCAAGGCTATGTTGCATATTGACATACTGTGACGGACGTCACAGCTACATAGTTGCGCTTCATTGTTTCATATTGACATTGAGTGATAGCCGCCATAGCTACATGATAGCGCTTCATGGTTGCACATTTACATTATGAGATGGCCGTCACGGTTATATGGTAGCGTGCTATGGTTGCACGTTGACATTGTGTGATGACCGTTACGGCAACATGGTTGCACACTAGCATTGAATGATGGCCGGCACAGCCACATGGTAACCTTTCGATAACGACTGATAGACGTCGCGGTCACATATTTGCACTTTCACACTGAGTGACGGTCCTCACGTATACATGATAACGTTACATGGCTGCACATTGCACATTGACATTCAATGATGGCCGTTACCCTGTGTGATTGGGGACACATGGTGGCACATCGACATTGTGTGGTGGCCGTCACGTCTACATGGTAGTACATTGACATTGTGAGATTACCTTCACGGCTATATGGTAGCGCTACATGGTTGCACATTGACATTGTGTTAGGGGTGTCACGGCTACATGGTTGCACGTTGACATTGTGTGAGGGGTCTCACGGCTACATGGTAGCACATTGACATTGTATGATGTTGGACACATGGCTGCACATTGACATTGAGGTACGACGCCTGCATAGTAGCATATTGACATTCTGTGATGGAGGCTACATTGTTGTAAATTGACATTGAGTGATCAAGGCAACGTGTGCTTTGTGGATTTTACAAAAAGACGAAATATAGTTGACACTTGTTTTTTGTTTCATTTCATCGTGCCTCTGAAAATTGCAATTCTGATACGCTGCTTTGCATCTAGCCGTTGAGTAATAAAATGGTGATTCAAATGAATATATTTTATTTTATTGCTGTTTAATTTGAATTGCGATGCTATGGGGTTAATTTTTATTTACACTTACATTTTTGTGACTATTTATGTGCCAAGTGTAAGGTTCGTGTGCACATACACAGGTTTAAACCCCCAATGCTTTGCATTGACCGTTCCAAGGCGGTGACCTCAGTTTTATTCATGTGTGTTTTGTGTTTTTATGTATTTTATTATGTGCTGTTGTTTTTGGGCAATTGGTCACTTGCCATAAATAAAGGACCTCGGGCTGCTAATAAGAGTTCTCTCCTGCTGTCTCAACTGGAGTTTCGCTGTGTTTATATTTTACACACATTGATTTGCTGTGAGATTCAAAAAGCGAATTTGCGTTATTTTTATTTTTAATTATATTTCTATTTTCAAATTCAAACACCTCATTAATTATACGGTGAGTGTATGTCCAAAATGTTACATGGTTGAAAATTGACAATGAGAGATGATGAATACAATGTAGCACATTGACACGATACGGATACTTAGTACATGGTTGCACATTGACATTCATTCAATTTACAATAACATTATTTGCTTTTTGATAAAAAAAAATATCTTATATAAATCACATTGTGAAACTTACGTACGTTTTTTTAAATAATTTTTTTTCATGGATAGCATCAATAGAAGTACAAACTTTCCACTATATACAGATAATATTATGTGAGTGTTGGATACAGATCAAGTTTATCATGCGAGGCTGAGAAACATGTTAGAGCGAAACTTTGGCAAATTTCTTTAACGAGTTTAATAAAATATGGTATGAAATGACAACGAGTGTCAGATTTTTGTAACACATGCTTTTAAACGAAAATAAAACATTTTTTTACCAAAAGATGTTGATTGATAAGTCCTTATAGTTGTGTACTGACGTGACATTTTTATCTACTTGAGTAATCAAATGTCCTGATGCACGAATCAAAAATGTGAAGTGTAAACGTTTATAATAATTGGTTGTGTAATAGCGTTAATTATGAATGTTCGCACTAGGCCGTTACAAATTGGATATTTTTAGATCGTCATTTAAAGGCAGAGTGTCTAAAACTGGTATATGCACAACCTGATAAGTATACATAGTAGGTCGACTAGGTAAAATAAATTAAATGTGAAAACATTTTGTTCGTCGGTATTAATGATAAGACATAATTTAAATTGTATATTATATTTTCAGATTGACTCCAAGTGATACAACGGTGAAAAGCTGTATGCATAAACAAAGTGGGAAAACAACGTATCTTAATTACTGTTAGATATATACATCATTTCTGAAAATAGTGTTTATATCATTTATGCAAATTGGAATGCTGAATTTGATTCTTTAGCTGTGAGAAAACTATTAATGAAAAATATGGCTGAGAGCGACGAATTACTTTCACAGATGGACAAATTTCGGAGACAAACACAACAGCAAAACAAGGAATTACCAACCGTGTTCCAGGCAATAAACAAACATTCGACCTACTTTTCAACATTTGGACGAGATTTTAATTCAGCTACATGAGCTGATATTAACTGTCATTACAACATGTGTTTAACATGTTCATTTCTTAGATTAAAGACACATATTTCTATTTACGATTCAAAATCATGAAAACGTTATTATTACTCAGTATAGAAGTAATTAAAAAGTATTAAATCAATAAAAGTCTTAAGTAACATATGCATAACATTTCCTCGACGTTGCTTTATGTATTTTGTCTCATTCTTATACATATATAACGTAGGATAGTACATACATATTTATCATATATTTGTATTGCAGTGGCAAACAGAGATGAAAGACAATTTAAGGGAGGTCCAGAATATGTATTCTCAAGTTAAACGCTCAAAGTTTGACAGTGGATTCAGTTCTCTGGGTAATGTAACAGTTTTATTTGTAATAAATCAATTAAAATACGAATACCGATCAAAGAAACCAGGTTGTGTTTTAACTTATGTATTATATACATGGCTAGCGACCGTAGCAAGAAACAAAGCAAAATAAAAATAGTTTCATTGTATCCCACGTCATTCTACCATCAATTGCCAAGTTTTTGGATATTTTCAGAGACTCTGAATAAAGACATTCCGGACAAACATAATGCAGACATTCCAAAGGCGCAGAATTTTGATATTTCAGAGACTCAGAGTTCAGCCATGCCCGAGACACAGAATTCAGTTATGCCAGAGACACATAATTCAGTTATGCCGGAGACACAGAATTTAGCCATGCAAAAAACACATAATTTAGTTATGCCAGAAACACAGAAATCAGCTCTGCCGGAAACACACAATTCAGCAATGCCGGAGATGGACTATTCATCCATACCAGATTTACAAAATTCAGACATTCTGGAAACTCCGAATTCACCAAGGCAGCACACACAGAATTCAGCCATGCCTGGGACACAGAATTCAGACATGCCGGAGAAACCAATTTCAGTCATGCCGGAGTCACAGAATTCAGACATGCCTGAGACACAGATTTCACACATGCCGAAGACACAGAATTCATCCCTGACAGAGACACGGAATTCGGTCGTTCCTACGGCTCACAATTCACACATATCGAAGACACAGAATTCATCCATTTCAGAGACACAGAATTCATTAATGCTTGATACACGGAATTCAGTCATGCCTGAGGCACATAATTCAGTCATGTCTGATGCACAGAAATCAGCCATGCCATTGACACAGAATTCGGACATGCCAAAGACACAAAATCCAGCAATGCAGCAGACACAGAATTCAGCAATGCCGGAAACACACAATTCAGCAATGCTGAAGATGGATAATTCATCCATGCCAGATATACACAATTCATACATTCTGGAAACGCCGAATTTAGCCTTACCGGAGACACAGAATTCAGCCATGCCTGGGACACATAATTCAGACATGCCGGAGACACACATTTCAGATATGCCTGAGACACAGAATTCACACATGCCCAAGACAGAGAATTCAACCCTGACAGTGACACAGAATTTAGACATGCCGGAGACACACAATTCAGTCATGCCGGAGACACAAAATTCAGTCATTCCTGGGGCACAGAATTTACACATGCTGGAGATACAGAAGTCATCCATGACAGAGACACAGATTTCAATAATGCCAGAGACACAGAATGTAGACGTGCCTGAGACACATAGTTTAGTCATGCCAGATACACAGAATTCAGTTATGCCGCAGACACAGAATTCAGCAATGCCAGAAATACATAAATCAGCTCTGCCGAAAACACAAAATTCAGCAATGCCGGAGATGGACAATTCATCCATGCCAGATAAACAAAATTCAGCCATGTCAGCCACACATAATTTTAACATTATGGAAACTCCGAATTCAGCCTTGCCGGAGACACAGAATTCAGCAATTTCGGAGATACATAATTCAGGGATGCCTGGGACACAGAATTCAGTCATGCTTGAGACACAGAATTCACATATGCCGGAGACACAAAATTCATCCATGACAGAGACACAAAATTCAGTAATGCCTGAGACACAGAATTCAGTCATGCCTGAGACACAGAATTCACATATGCCGGAGACACATAATTCATCCATGACAGAGACACAGAATTCAATCATGCGTGAGACACATAATTCAGTCATGTCTGAGACACAGAATTCAGTCATGTCTGAGACACAGAATTCAGTCATGCCTGATACACAGAATTTAGCCATGCCAGAGACGCAGAATTCGGACATGCCGGAGACACATAATTCAGACAAGCTTTTTTCTGAGAGACATAATTTAGAAATTGCAGAGACACAACATTTATACAAACTGAATGAAAAGAGAATAGACGAACCACTAATCAAACACAACTTTCCAATTTTTAATTATAGTTGCGAGACACTACAAGGAATACTTACACAATGCGAGGAAGATTTTCCAGATAAACGTTTTGCGTTCTTTGAGCATGTGAACAGAATTATCTCTACTTCCTTGATTGATGTTTACAGATCAAATCAATTGTGTCACTTTTTTGAAACAAATCAGCCCATATCTATGCAAGAGATGGTCAAAACAATTCTACAAAGTAAGGAAATGGCATTGATTGTAGTTGAAAGTTGTATGAAAGCAGAAGTTTTTGAAGTTTTGAAAGCCACAAATGAAGATATTTGGAACACAGGAGTTTTGATTGTAGGTGAACAAGATGACTTCGATATATGCCCAACTTATCCGTGCATGTTTGTTGACGAAGTAACGCCGGATACTTTCATGAAATTTGCTGATAGAATATTTGAGCGCTTGGCTTTTGCCACCTTAAAACAAGTGTACTTGGAATTGCAGGAATATGAGTCACGGAATACACTTTCTGGTAAGAATATCGAAGTTAGTGATAGTGAAATATAATTAACAATATTTGTTACATTGTATTACTTAAATTAGAATAATAACAAATATTGTGTATTGAAATTGACTTAAGAGTCAAAGTATTGTTTTTGCTTTAAAATCGATTAGCTTTAATATATATGTATATATATAACATATTAAAAAATCTTTCAGAACGGACGCGCTCCAAGTTACTGGATGTTTACGACTGTATAAAGTCGGCATTTGAAAGGAGCACCGTACCACTATCGGAATGGCCTGAAGTAGCAATGTCAAGATTCGATTATCCAACATATATCGACATGGTATGCTTTATTCTGATACTGTCTAGTCTACAAAAGTTATAAAATACAATACAATTATGTCAATACAAGATTTAATTATCCAACATATATCGACATGGTATGCTTTATTCTGATACTGTCTAGTCTACAAAAGTTATATAATACAATACAATTATGTCAATACAAGATTAAATGGTTACTTAAATATAATCTTTACCTTGAAAAATATTTCAAATATAACTTTGTTTTTAAATAAAGGCACTTCAAACTATCGTCGTCAAACCATACATCATGGGATGTTTGAAAAATCATGGAACTCTCCAAATTTACATAAACTCGACACAAGCTGACACAGACGTTGAAAACAACATTCGAAGCGAGTTAGAACAACATAATGTGACTGATTATGCGCTCTTAAAAGGAACATCGAAGCAATTGTGTTCCTCTGGTGATTCAGCTTTGGATGGTCATGGAACTCTAGGGGGATTCGTAAAGAGAGTCGTATTACCAATGCGTGGCATTCGAGCGGAGAGTAATGATGCCACACTTGAAAATCCAGCCTACCCATCAACCACAAATGATCATACATTAGTGGCTCTTGTTTCCCGTCACGCTGTACAAAATGCAAACGCAACCGTTCTAACTGTGGGTCCAAACCGGACGCCAATTGGTCGCATCGGCAGCATGCGTGGCAATGAAGCAATCGATATATTGCCGGTTGATGTCGATATGGCATACAGAGATCACTGCGATCCGCGATATAGGACAGAACTAAATGTAACCATGTTTTCTAAACTGAGCAAAACGGCAGAAATAAGACGCTTGAGAGGAGCACCGGTGCATTTGTGGAGTGTTAATTCTACGCCCGGCCTTGGAATGCTGGCTAGAGAAGACTTCATAACGCCAGATGGTATGAGAATCATTGTTCGTGACCGCCGTAGAGGCACGCCTTTCGCACAAGAAGGGGACAGTGGGGCCATGATATGTTACTTTGATCCTACAAGTGAAGTGTTATATGGAGTTGCAATGCTGATCACGAGAGTTGAGCTTGAAAGCGATCGGGTTGCACGATACACAGCTCAAATACTGGACGATGGACTTCAAAAACTTTCAGTCATCAATGATTGTCAATTGTTGCTCTTCGAGGATGACAGCGAGTGATAGTTCCAATAAGAATAATACAGTCTCATGGATTCATGTGTCGACCGTGACGACGAAAAAGCCATATTACATACATGCTAATTGTGAAATAAAAACTGAACTTGGCTGTCGGCACATATCAATGAGTGTGCGAATCTTGTTCGTTTTATTAATGAATTCAAGCTTTGACACAAATAGTTCAAACAATTTAAAACGAAGTGATTAACACAACTAAACAGAATTAATGTGATTTTATTTTTATCTAATTTTGAGGGCTATAGTAGTTTCTTCAATTGCTGTGGAAGAAAATGACTTTTTTGGTCTTCAAATCATGATGAATTCGTTGACTGGAATGAGATGTTTCTTTTATCTAAATGACTGTATTCCTAACATTGACTTGTATTACCTACTTTGCTATATGAATGATAATGAAGCGTTTTTAACTGTTTACCAAAATGACAAATGTTTTTTATAGTATGAAAATAACTTAGTAAATGTATTGTTTTACAGGCCTTATGTAACATGAGCTTGTTAAATATAATTAATCCTGGTAAATAATTGATCAATATTTAGTCATTTTACATAGCCTTTTTGCATTATCATATTCATCCTTCTGTCTTAAAATGAATGAAATTTCTAGTATTCCATTAAACTATGTATATGATTTTCAGTTCAATGTAGATTGTTGCATGATTAAATAAACTACTGTATTGGTGTATCAGTGATCCCATATGTGTTTAATAGTTTATGTTACGTGATGTATCATGTCATAGTTTCGACTTTTGTATTACTGTATTGGTGTATCAGTGATCCCATATGTGTTTAATAGTTTATGTTACGTGATGTATCATGTCATAGTTTCGACTTCTGTATTACTGTATTGGTGTATCAGTGATCCCATATGTGTTTAATAGTTTATGTTACGTGATGTATCATGTCATAGTTTCGACTTTTGTATTACTGTATTGGTGTATCAGTGATCCCATATGTGTTTAATAGTTTATGTTACGTGATGTATCATGTCATAGTTTCGACTTCTGTATTACTGTATTGGTGTATCAGTGATCCCATATGTGTTTAATAGTTTATGTTACGTGATGTATCATGTCATAGTTTCGACTTTTGTATTACTGTATTGGTGTATCAGTGATCCCATATGTGTTTAATAGTTTATGTTACGTGATGTATCATGTCATAGTTTCGACTTCTGTATTACTGCATTGGTGTATCAGTGATCCCATATGTGTTTAATAGTTTATGTTACGTGATGTATCATGTCATAGTTTCGACTTTTGTATTACTGTATTGGTGTATCAGTGATCCCATATGTGTTTAATAGTTTATGTTACGTGATGTATCATGTCATAGTTTCGACTTCTGTATTACTGTATTGGTGTATCAGTGATCCCATATGTGTTTAATAGTTTATGTTACGTGATGTATCATGTTATAGTTTCGACTTCTGTATTACTGTATTGGTGTATCAGTGATCCCATATGTGTTTAATAGTTTATGTTACGTGATGTATCATGT
Source organism: Congeria kusceri (assembly GCA_027627225.1). Taxonomy (NCBI): domain Eukaryota; kingdom Metazoa; phylum Mollusca; class Bivalvia; order Myida; family Dreissenidae; genus Congeria; species Congeria kusceri. The sequence goes on along the minus strand of CM051026.1, from coordinate 11,681,290 downwards.
CATAGTTTCGACTTCTGTATTACTGTATTGGTGTATCAGTGATCCCATATGTGTTTAATAGTTTATGTTACGTGATGTATCATGTCATAATTCCGACTTTTGTATTACTGTATTGGTGTATCAGTGATCCCATATGTGTTTAATAGTTTATGTTACGTGATGTATCATGTCATAGTTTCGACTTCTGTATAACTGTATTGGTGTATCAGTGATCCCATATGTGTTTAATAGTTTATGTTACGTGATGTATCATGTCATAGTTTCGACTTTTGTATTACTGTATTGGTGTATCAGTGATCCCATATGTGTTTAATAGTTTATGTTACGTGATGTATCATGTCATAGTTTCGACTTTTGTATTACTGTATTGGTGTATCAGTGATCCCATATGTGTTTAATAGTTTATGTTACGTGATGTATCATGTCATAGTTTCGACTTTTGTATTACTGTATTGGTGTATCAGTGATCCCATATGTGTTTAATAGTTTATGTTACGTGATGTATCATGTCATAGTTTCGACTTTTGTATAACTGTATTTATATTAATCAGTAAAGTTTAACCTTATTATTTCAATAAAGAACATTAAACACAAAGCTATAATTTTTATGATGTCATTTTATGCCCTTTATATTTAATAAACACATGCTTTTAATTTTACATTTTAATTCAGCGACATAATTAACATCCCTATAATTATATGCCAGCAAACTGACGATAAGACGAAAATTCGAGCATTGAGCGTAATGCAAGTTCATCAGTTTAAAAATTGATTTCTATTTTTACAAATAACATCAGTTATAAACAAGATCGGTCTCAGTATAGCGACTTTCAACCGCTTTGTCAGAGTTATGGGTCCTGGTCACAGTTATGGGTCCTGGTCAGAGTTATGGGTCTGGTCACAGTTATGGGTCCTGGCAAGAGTTATGGGTCTGGTCAAAGTTATGGGTCTGGTCACAGTTATGGGTCTGGTCACAGTTATGGGTCCTGGTCAGAGTTATGGGTCTGGTCACAGTTATGGGTCCTGGCCAGAGTTATGGGTCTGGTCACAGTTATGGGTCCTGGCCAGAGTTATGGGTCTGGTCACAGTTATGGGTCTGGTCACAGTTATGGGTCTGATCACAGTTATGGGTCCTGGTCACAGTTATGTGTCCTGGTCAGAGTTATGGGTCTGGTCACAGTTATGGGTCATGGCCAGAGTTATGGGTCTGGTCACAGTTATGGGTGCTGGCCAGAGTTATGGGTCTGGTCAGAGTTATGGGTCCTGGCCAGAGTTATGTGGCTGTTCAGAGTTATGGGTCTGGTCAGAGTTATGGGTCTGGTCACAGTTATGGGTCCTGGCCAGAGTTATGGGTCTGGTAACAGTTATGGGTCCTGGCCAGAGTTATGGTCTGGTCAGAGTTATGGGTCTGGTCAGAGTTATGGGTCTGGTCAGAGTTATGGGTCTGGTCAGAGTTATGGGTCTGGTCAGAGTTATGGGTCTGGTCAGAGTTATGAGTCTGGTCACAGTTATGGGTCTGGTCACAGTTATGGGTCCTGGCCAGTGACCTTATCAGATGACACTGAAGGCATTTGAGAAGTTTCAATTGAATGTCTTTAGTAGATATAGAGATAAAGATTTGTTGAACGCAAACTTGAACCTGATTTCCTAAGTGCAAAAATGAACATAATTCTACTAAATTGCAGGTCACACTTATAGGCCTTGGTCAATGACCTCACATAATGACCCCCAAAGACATGAAGTTTTAATTGAATATCTGTAGTAGTTGCAGAGATATGTACTTGTTGCACGCAAACATTAGCCTGAATTTTCTCTTGCACGCAAACCGTAACCTGACTTTTCTAAGTACAAACAGGGGCATAATTCTGCTAAAATGCTGGTCACAGTAATGGGTCTTGGCCAGTGACCTTATATAATGACCCTGAAGGCATGTTTTAAGTTTCAATCAAATATCTGTAGTAGATATAGAAATATGGTGTTGTTGCACGCAAAATTTAACCTGATTTTCCAAGTACAAAAAGGGGCATACTTCTGCTAAATTGCAGGTCATTGACCTCACATAATGACCCCAGACTCAAGTGCTTAGTTTTAATTGAATATCTGTAGTAGTTACAGAGATACGAACTTGTTGCACGCAAACCTTAACCAGAGCATTACGCCGACGAACATTTCGGCAAATAGTTGAGCTAAAATATAGTAAACGGCAATTAGAGCACAAGATGAAATCTTTAAATATATATAATTAGCTTAGTTGTTAAATAGTCGTTACATCTGTTGCTAAAGTTAAGCAAACAAAACAGTAGAAGTTAAGAGAAGTGCCTGAATTCACCAACCATTCTTATACTTCTATTCTTCAAACTGATCTGTTCTAAGAACGCTGTTGATATAAATTTTAACATGATATTCCCCAACTCTAAATATACCAGTCTTTATTTAGAACGATTTAAAATGACATAAGCGCATTTGTTTATATTCCACGTTAGTCTTTAAACTTTTCAGTCTTAAAATGGGTTGGTGAAAAAGGGCCCAGTTAATATAATTGTTCTGAATATTCATTCTCTTGCAGTCCGACTACATTCCATTCACCTCTGTAGTTTGCTCGGAAAGTAGTCTCAACTGGTTTTAGTCACATTATCATGACAATCAAAATGCAACGCACAATACCATCCACTCTGTCCAGTTGGTTTACATCTGCGAACTGATTTCATCTGGGTAAATGGGCATGAAAATAGTTCTAATAATAGGAATCCAAATTATTATTATTATTATTCCCCATTTATGATCATTCAAAAACCATGTATTATCTATGTATATGCATGTGATCAACTTTAATGAGCGTTAAACAGATATTTGTATCCGTTTTGACAAGATTCTTGTCATTGAGCCCGCTGCAGAGGTGTGTGGTGAAAGCAAGGAGCGAAAACTCTGCTAGAAGATTGATGAATAGTGTATGCTAAATATATACAGTACTGAAAAAAGGGATTCCAAACAAAACAGGTATGTTGTTGTTTCGCTTTGATTAAAACGGAATAATGTAAATTCGTTAGCTTAATCCAACAACTTTCATTGAATATATTGATTATTGTCTTTGGTTTTATTACGTCGACAACATCAGATCATGGAATAATTGCATTTGATACCATAACGAAAATTAAACTCAATTACAATAAGTCATCTATATAACGAATGAATCATAACGAAACTTAAAAGCGCTTAAAATTAGTGATATATATAATGAATGAATCATAGTGTACTGTAGACTAATGTTCACAAATAGTACTTAGTATAAGCCCTTTGCAAAAATAACGATATAGCAATGCAGGATTTGTGTGTGTCTCCCTGTAAGACGTTTGTCTGAGACCTTTCTTTTTGGACAGCAAATCATATGTTGTCGTAAATTTAAAGCAAACGACTTCAAACATTTTGGTACAGCATCATAAGCAATTTCGGATTTTGATGTTTTCAAAAGTAAATATGGTAGACATGTCAAAAGGTAAACAATTTTCCCCAGACATCGTTAGCCAGATCCTATAATTGCTGTAAAATATGTTATTCTAAAAACAACATTATTCAGTGCATCCTTAGTATTTATAATCCAAACAGTGGATCATAATAGGAAAAGTGTCCCTGAAATATATATAATTATTTACGCCCTTGTGTGGGTCTTATTCTAGTATAGCCGGTAACAGTAGGTAGTGTAATTGCGGGCAGGCAGGTTATTGCCTTGTAGTCCATTGAAAAGTAGTTAATTAATAATGTTAGCATCATATTCGTGCTGAATGAATCCAGAAGAGCGTTGCCATTTGATGTTGATATTCCAAAAAATATATATCAGATGCCATTTTTTCTACCAACATACTGTAAGTACGTGGAGTAACAAAAAATACTTATTTGCATTGTTCAGTATGTTTGCATGATAATGCATTTTTAGCTCTAATAGCCGAAGGCCAGCGAGCGTATGCCCTGGCGGATCGTCCGTCGTGCGTGAGTTCGTGCGTCCATTTGTGCGTCCATTTGTGCGTGTGTAAACTTTTTATTCAAACGACCTCTCCAAAACCGATGGGCCGACTTTGGTGAAACTTCACAGAAATGTTGCATGGGTGGTCCTCTACCCAATTTGCTCAAATGTTTCCGGTCCGCTGCACAAAATGGCCGTTGGAGCTCCAAATAGAAACATCTTTAAAACGACATCTTCTAAACCCCTGGATGGATTTTGAAACAATTTCACAGAAATGTTCCTTGGGTCGTCCTCTACTACAGCTGCACAAATGGTTCCGCTCCGTTGAAAAACATGACCGCCAGGAAGCGGGGCCATTTTTCCTTATTTGGCGTTATTGAAAACTTTCTTGTCAAAAACCACTGGTTGGATCTCGAAATAATTTCACTAACATGTTTCTTGGTGGTTATCTAACAAAGTTGCGCAAATGTTCTGCTTCCTTGAACAAACATGGTCAACAGGGTGTGGCCATTTAACCTTATACGGCTGTATTGAAAACTTTAAATATATTCTTGCCAGAAACCACTGATTGGATTTCAAAATTATTTTACACGAAGGTTCTTTGGGTAGTTCTCCACTAAAGTTGCTGAAATGATTCCACTTCGTTGCAAAAATGGCCGCCAAGGGCTGGGGCCATTTTTCCCCAACTGGCTATATTGTAATATTTGAAAATCTTCTTGTAAGAAACCACTGGCTAGATTTCAAAATAGCTTCAAAGAACTGCTCCTTAGGTGATTCTTTGCAAAATTTGTTCTTAAATTTTACGGTCCGTTGTAAAACATGGCCGCCAAGGATGGGGAAACGGGGCCATTTTACCCTATATGTATATACGGTAAAATCAGTTGATTTATTTTTATTTTTTTAATGTTTCTGGATGGTTCTCTACCAACGTTGCTCATAAAGTTTGGGTCCCTAAAATATGGCCGCTAGGTGACGGGACCAATTTCATAAAATGGTTATATTTAAAACTTTGAAGATCTTCATGTCAGAAACCACTGGTTAGATTTCAAAATAATTCACAGAAATGTTCCTTAGGTGATTTTCTACCAAAATAATTTAAAAATTATTTTTGAGTCGTTAAAATCCATAGCCGCCAGCGGATGGGGCCCTTTTACCTTATAAACCATATCAGGGTCCTTTTGCTTCTTCTGACACTCCTTACTTAATAAACAAGCACTTGTGTGCCTCTTGTTGTTTCAATCAAAGAGAAAAATAATGAATAAACAGAACAAGACGTTATTTTTGCATTATATTTCCTGCATAAAGTATAATTCTTGGTTGTGAATGGCACAACGTATTTGTTTCCTTAAGCATCGCCTGAATCAATATTGTTCATGTCAACAACAAAGTAATCGAGACATTTAAAATAAGTCATACAACTTACTTAAAGTTGTATTTCTGTATTTCGACCTTATTTCCCTTGAATATAAACACTGATTAAAACAACACATATATACACATTTTTCGACGAATATATTTTTCTAGTAGCAATAATATATTTGTATATATATATATATATATATATACAGCGCCAAAAAAGTTATTTCCTCGATACACGTTTCATGCGGGATTTGAACTCACGCCTACAAAATCGCGAACTTCAATAGAAACTTTCCTACGCATTTACTAATAGTTCGCATGCATGTAGCGGTACCTCATGTACAATTCATTCATATCGATATTAATACTACTACTAATATCCCCTTGCCCGTTAAACGTATCACAGTGACAACCTTTTTATAATTAAAAAAACATATATTATACTGTTTATTTATTAAAACGATAAATATGTGTGAAGTAATCATGTAATGAATACTTCATAAAATATAATTTAAGGTTTGAAAATATAATACCGTACTAGCCGTCGATACGCCCCTTTAAACGGTACATATAAAAAGAAGAAAAGACCCCAGCTTCATCGGTGTAAAGACACACTAATTGTACAGTATTGAAAGCAGTGACTGAATACGTATATATATTAAAAAAATATCATCATATCCTCGTATTGGCATGTTGATGTCGTCAATTCCAATGTTAACTATTGCTGATACTGTTATGTTTGGGCCTATATGAGGCGTCCACAGGCTAATCCGGGACGGCACTTTCCGCTTTACGGTATTTTCTGCTTCAAGGAAGTCTCTTCTAAACAGAAATCCACTGTAGGTGAAAAGTGTCGTCCCGGATTAGCCTTTGCGGACTGCACAGTCTAATCCGGGAATACACTTTACACACATGCATTAAGCCCGGTTTTCCCACGACACGCCTCATATATTTTTTCAAAAGTTATCTTTTTCAGATATGACGTATCTCCCTCGCCCCAGTGCTTTAGTCTCCTTTCGTTTTACTTTTTTTTATTACAATTTTCATCTGTTGTTCAATTTTCGAAGTTGATAAATGTTTAAATGTTTATGTTAGTGTATACTCTTTAATACACGAAAAACAAACATTGAAAATGGTCACCCATGAAAACAGGTAAACATGCTTAACTTCCTTAATAATTATAAATGGGAAGATTATGATGCAAACTATTCTTATTTTTTGCGCTGAGTAATAATTGTGAATACATCACAATACAAATGTCAAATATGACTAAAGGTGTAGAACAGGAAGAATTTAGCTGTTCACATTGATTTAAATGTGACTTTTCTCGACCGTTGTCGTTATAATACGATGCAAACTATTAACATATGGTTGCGCTGAGTAATAATTGTTAATACATCGCAGAACAAAGTACAAAGACGGCGAAAATGTTTGTCAGAAAATACTTGACGAAATATGTAGGAAATTAGAGAAAACAACGAGTGAAACGAATTTGATAAATAAAGACTTCGCCAACGTGTGTCGTAAAATAAAAAACAAAGACGGAGATTTGGCGGATGTAGAGAGAAGAGACGTTTTTAATACAACTGGCAAGGTAGCAATAACTTTACTATTTACAACATTATTTTAAATTATCTTTGTAGACATAAGTCTTGATCTTGAATGTAACTTATTTTGATTGGTATTCTGGGGAAAATGTTTCGATATTTGGACGCAGAATTTCTAACCTCAAGGCTTTACAAAACGTACATTTTTTCACATAAAAAATTAAAAGACCGTACATAAGTTATCTTTTATCTTATGACGTGACGAAGAGCAATTCATTTACGTATGTACACCTATCGCAATATATTCCGAGGGTTGAAAACCAGGGCTGGTATTCACAAAGCTCCAAAGAGAAATCTTAACTTAAATCCAATGATTTCTGTACAAAGAAGGCTGCAATCCTAAACATATAACCAATATTTACAAGTTTGCAAAATTTTAATGTTAAAAGACCGATACACAAAACAGCCAGGGACTTAAGGAATTTGATGAATTTAAGGAATTTACTTAAGTTTTCCCTAAAGAGCTTTGTAATTACGGGCCCGGAATGCACCGACGGTCATTGAAAACAAATGCAGGTGGTGCTTCCTGGTTTTAAAAACTAGGTTAGTTCATAAGCATTTTCTAGATAATAAAACAAAGACAGTAACTGAATGCCACTCCAGATGGCATACGAATTTTAGGTATGAACTATAAATTGTTTATAGATTATCAAGGCATCTGATGAGTTATTCAAGGCAGCAGCTGTGGTATATAAGAACGAACAGGACATGCACAACATGCAAGAAGACGTTTCCAAGCGTCAGGAATCCGGTCGAAAACAACAGAGTACGTAGAAAAAAAAGATACAAATATAATAGTTTGTTAACGAACCCTGATTAAATACCAGTACGAATTGTGGGATTCCCGACGGTCCACTTGAAAGTGGGCCGTATATCAAATGGTCATTTTTAACTCGACTATTTGAACAACAGATGAATCAGCTTTTCTACTCGCCCCGGCCTCGGCGTCCGCGTCTGAATTTGGTTAAAGTTTTTATTCAAAAAATTTTAACTTCAAAACTACATATTAGTTATTCACTTGGAATATACCTTTGTCATCAACTTTGTTATCAGGAGCAACAGTTCCCAAAAGTATATTTTGTATTGTGACAGAGTTATGCCCCTTTTTCTCATAGATTTTCTGGTTAAAATTTATATTCAAAAGTTGTGTTACTTCAAAACTACCGAAGTTTTTCTCGTGAAACTTGGAATATACGTGTGTCATTAAATCTGGTGCCAGGGGCAACATTCCCTTTAACAATGTGTTGTGTTTTGACAGAGTTATGCCCTTTTTTCACATATATTTTCTGGCTAAAGTTTATATTCAAAAGTTTTGTAACTTCAAAACTACACAAGTTATTCACTTAAAAATTGGAATAGACTTTTGTAATCAACTCTTATATCAGGGGCAATATTTTCTATTACTCAGTTTTTTATTTGAAAGAGTTATGCCCCTTTGCACCTAGATTTTCTGGTCAAAGTTTGTATTGAAACGTTTTGTAACTGCAGAGAAACATAATTTATTCACTAGAAACTTGGAATATACCATTCTCATCAACTCCAGTGTCAGACGCAACATTCCCTGTAAATATGATTTGTATTTTGGCAGATTTATGCAACTTTTTACATAGATTTTCTGGTGAAAGTTTATATTCAAAACTATTGCAACTTCAGAACTACATAAGTAATTCACTTGTAAATAGGAACATACCTCTGTCATCGACTCCAGCATCAGGGGTAACTTTCGCATAACTTTTTTTTTGCATTTTACCAGAATTTTGTCCATTTTCACATATATTTTCTGCCTAAAGTTTTTATTCAAAACTTCAAAACTACACAACTTATAAACTACAAAAGTTATCATGTGAAACTTGGACTAATTTGATGCAATAATTGCCATAACTAATTTTTGTGTTTCAACAAATGTATGCTCCTTCCACTTTCCAATATATGTACCAACTAAAATACATCGAATAGTCGAGCGCGCT
>CM051026.1:11664899-11667399 GCA_027627225.1 Congeria kusceri | reverse complement strand
TTAGTGTATGTTTTGCGCATTACTTTTAAGACACATTCTAATGTCACATTTTTGCCATGTCCAAACATCTTTTTAGCTTATATGCTGAAATTAGTGCATTTTGTGATTGATAATAATTTTTATATACTTTTTTTTTTATTAATTTCGTTGGTTAAGTCAATAGAGTACGTAGTTTTCAAATGTCAGTAATACAAAATAACAAAATAGAGATAATTTCAAAAGGTGTATTCTTATAGCAGCGCGTAAGACTTTAATGTTTATGATACAGTTCAGTTAAATGTAAAAAGCAACAATAAAGATATATTTTGTTTACACAATAATTGGTCGATAAATTAAGCCGGAAAATATATAAGTAGCATATAGTACATGACGTAGAAGTGCAGGATGTCCAACTTGTTCAATGTCCTTGAGCTTGTGTAATTCCTTAAATGATTGAAATGATTCAAAAGTCTTATTAATATATTTATATTCTTAAATTGGAGAAATTTAAGGAAACTTTACCATTTTATTAACTTTCGATTTGAACATATTTTCGTGAATAACTTGCTTACTGTTAAGGTGGTACGTTTAACATAGATGATTTGTTCTGATAACTTTAAATGTTAAAAGTGTGATATATTTGACATAATCGTAAAAGTAAAAAAAAGTTAAATAACATAACCGATTCATCTGATAAATATAAGAATAATGAAACGTCAGAGACATCACGAGGAGAGAAACACGTATCAGCAATCTCTAGTCATTTATTTGAGGCAAGTGATCAATTGCCTAAACAATACAGGACAATACATACAACACAAAACATAACAATGATTAAAACTGGGGTCACCATCGTGGAACGGTTTCATCGGCGCCAAACATCACACTTAGCAAACATGTAATAAGATAAAGGATGGTAAACCTGTAGTGTTCAGGTCGCCACATTTGTGAAACATAAAAAAACCCATTTCAAAGGTCGAAGTCTACCATGTCTGTGTTTTAGGCTAACAGAATTGTAGTTAAGGCCTGGTGTGAAATTGAATGTTGTTGTCGTGATTAGTAGTATAAGCGGTGGTAGAGAATGACATTGTAGTACGTTTTATACAGAAACTTTAGACGTGTTTCAGTATTGTGCAATGCTGGTTTACTGTAGCCAATGTAGAAAACTACCTAATGCTACCCTTATGCTAAACATAATAAAACATGAGTGTGGTTTCCAGGTTTATGGAAGATTATAAATACATGCGTTCTTAATGCAAATCCATTCTTCCTCATTTAAGTTCCTTCAATAAGAGTTGCATTCATAACAAATAAAAATGCAACTTAAATGAAATAGTATATTATGATTATTATTATTATTATTATGATTATTATTATTATTATTATTATTATTATTATTATTATTATTATTATTATAATCATTATTATATAAGTATGTTCATTAGTAGTAGTTATAGTAGTAGTAGTTTGTATTTTAGTTAATACTTAACGTGGTCCAATTTCATGAGCTTCCTTTGGTTTAATTTAATTTCTATAGCTAAAATATTTGGTTATAAATTACCGTCGTGAGGTGATATCGTTAAACCGTTTGAAAACAGCACTTATTTTGTGAACAGGAATAGGTTTACAAATAAATAAAAACATGTATAAGTTAATATTCAAAATGTCTGAATCATATAGAAACACATACCAAGCAAGAATTTATTAGAAACTTTAGTTACATATGCAAACAAAACTTTCATAAGTCTGTTATATGTTCAAATTTATACACTGTACAAGTAAGACATGAGGATACCCAAGTTAAATATATACATATACTAATAGAAAAAAGAAACTGGGCATTTTTTTATTTTATTTTTTATTTTTTATATGTTGTTCGATTTAAGCATGGGGAATATGGTTTGGATAACATTAACGTTTTAATAATTTGTCAAATTTGGTTACATTACACTTATTGATTAGTTCAATTTATTATGCCTTTTCTATATCAAATTCATCTATATTTAAATTTAATGACATATACAAAATACGAGATGTTTATATAAAGAGGTCGTTTTAAGTTGACTGTTCATGTCAAAGTTAAACATTAATGTGCTGTAGGTCAACACATGTGTACTATAAGTAACCATATTGCTTTGAACGACCAGTATATCATATGCATGTATACACGTAATTGGCACATTTATGTACTATTGGTTAAATTACCAAATTTGTGTTAAGATTTAAAATATGCCTGTTTTAAGTCTCCACATATGTGTTAAATTAATCACGTTTATGACTAAACCAAGCGTATTGTGTGAAAGGGCAATACAATCGTATATTATATATATATATATATAATTATATAACCATTTGTGTGTATACTTATGTGTTGTAAACTTTAAAGTGACTCTGTCATCGAAAAGGGCCTCAAGGGGGCAATTTCTTTAAATAATCTAAAATTAAGATATTAATACTGGCACATGATAACGGTTAAAACAAGGTATATATAATGGGAAAAGAGTGTACGCATTCTGAGATA
>CM051026.1:11637399-11659899 GCA_027627225.1 Congeria kusceri | reverse complement strand
AGAAATAATTTTCAATTTATCGTTGTTTATCTGCCAAAAGCAACGTTGTGGGTTTTGATGCGTAGGACTTAAACCACTAGGACGTCAGCCCGATTTGTTTAATAGCCACGCACCAGAACGACAAATAGTTGTTTATTGGTCGATAAACGATAATACGAAAATTATTTTGATTCTAACATGATATGACATACATTTTTGCAATAGTAATTGAAACTAATTTTTACTACACTCCGCTAGGAATTTGGACGTTTTAAGCGTTGTTTATTGGGTAGTTTAACAACGATATTTGTATTCTTTGTCTATAGAAAAATTAACGAGTATCATGTTACAACTATAAATGAAGCACACGAGTTAACAGTCAAATTTCGTCCTGTAAAAATAATCTATGAATACATCTCTACTAAATACTTATTGAATAAAGATTTATTTTATAAAAAAAACTTGTTTTAAAATAAGGAAATGCATTACAGTTCAGGGCCAATATTTATAAAGATTCTTAAGCCATTCTTAACTTAAGTTGAACATAAGTCAAAATTAGAATCTGTGTTTAAAACACTATGCAGTAGAACATTTGCATTACTAATGCTAGATATTAATACACTTTGAATTATATTGCAAATTATGTATCAAAATCTTCCAGAAATGCATTACTTTGTCAGAAAATCCAATAATAAAATTTGAGAATTGTAAGGTATTTCTTAATTTTCGACTAAGATTCCTTATTAATACCAGTCCTGTTCCCACAACCAACTCCCATCCTTTATCTTAAACAAACAATCAGACCTCGTTATAATTATTTGGTCTATTGTTAATTTGACATTGGTGTCGATTTCATTAACAATCATACACACACAAAATCATAATTTTTCCTGAAGCATGTGCAGTTAGACGTTAGTTGAATTCATGTTCCGTGCAATTGCTCAAAATATACAATAGGAAATTAACTTTTAGATATTTTGTTTACTGCAATGTTTAAAAATTATGAGGGGAAATTCCAAGACTACATTTGGCTCAGTGTAGACAGAAATCAGTTGACCTAAAGTCCTTCAATGCTCGGAAAACGTCGATACAAGATATTAAATTAATAATATTGAATAAGTGAATTTTAAAATGGACTAAAATAATGTTATCTGCAGCAGAATAGCCTTTGATAATTGACCACAGAATCTTTCAGATAACGACGGTCTTATTAAAGTTCGAATGCAGGACATGTAAATAGGACAATACTTTCTTCAAAATGGATGAAAGCGTTGACATTGGCCGGCGTAGCATTGAAGATATCACCAATCAACTCAGGCATGCTACAGTTGAGATTTCGAAGAGTTTACAAGGAATCTAGACGGGTCTGATTCATTTGTCAGTCGATGAAAAGGACCAGATTTTAGCAGGCTTGAAGGAGGTAACTGGTATATTTTTTAACTAACTGTTTTCGCAAAACCAAGAAGGCTATATGTATTTTGATAACTTTACTTTATGGCAAGGTGATTATTTCAAGGTCGTTTGGCATACAGTTAAACAGGATTCAATAAAAATGGCTTCAAGTCAAGTGAAGTCAAGTCATATCATATTTATTTTGAGTCGGATTATATAACAGTATAAGACAAGCTCTGCAAAGCTTTTAAAACCGACTTAACGGTTTTAAGACTATTTATCATAGGTTAAATGATCATTTTGATAATGTTATCATTTTGGCAAAAAGCCAATGAAACATTTTAAACTATGTACACTTAAAATATTCCGACTGACTAAAGCATATCACAGATAAACAGTAAAAAGCATTGTACTTAGTGTTCATAAACCCATAAACATGCATGAAGTCCTTATATTGCAGCATCAAAAGGCAATCAAAGAGCTGATGAAAATTTGTCAAACAGCTAAAGAGGAAACAAAAGATGTTCGTATCAAGGTTTTCGAAAGCAAGGATTTAGAAAAAAGGGTTCAAAGAGGAAGACAAATGCGTAAGTCCATTATTTCAAATAAGCGGATTAGAATTTGACTCTTTTATTATTTGTTGCCGTTTGGCTTATTTATGGTGGTGGGTTCTGAAATAATAAGTGAAATATATATATATAATATATATATTTAATCATGCTATACAAATAGCTGAAAACCGAATGTTACAAAATGCATTTCCGACAGATATGGTGAGCAAATATAATAAATTCATTTATTCCATAAAATACAAATATCAAATTATATAATAAAATAAATATCAAATCAACAACAGTTACTTACAAAAAGTAAACATAGAAATATAAGAAAAGTGTTATATTTACCTGAAATAATAAGTCAAATATATATATATAATATATGTTTAATCATGCTATACAAATAGCTGAAAACCGAATGAGACAAAATGCGCCCATTTGTCACCTCCGTGTCGAACCGACACATTTCATTGGATAATATATTTGGATCAGCTATTTGATTGGTAAATATAAAATAAATGCAAGTGAAAACTGGTTATAGTGCTCGGTTAATTTGTGACCACAGGGAATTGTGAACATTGATTTCTGCTCTATATAATCACGGTTTACTAACAAAGAAAATTTAAACTGCTATCACTACTAGAAATCTACACGCAAATTACAACTAATTTTGGTCAAAACTATTTGAATAAATGCATTAACCTATTTTATATGCGACATCTATTTACAAAATAGTAATATTATAATAAGTTTAATATAAGAAATGTATATCCTGTGACAATTTATGATGCGATTGTTACATTTTCTGTTTCAATAATACATTTGATGCAAATAATATACATGTCTTCTATAAATGAACGTTTACATTATATTCTGATCGGGGGTTTAGTATCACAAGTTAAATTGTTAATGTAATTGTGCTTCAGAAAGTTGCAATTATGCTGCTCTGGTGAACATTAATCCATTTAGTAATTAAGGTGTAATCAGTTGAATTTACATTCTCTTTTATTACTATTTAATTTGAATTGCAATGATATGAGGTTAAAGTTTATTTACGAGTGAGTGTTTTGTGATTAATTCTGGGCTAAGTGTGAGGTTCGGCATGCCTTTAAACCGTTTTAAACCTCCAATGCTTTGCATTGACCGTTCCAAGGCGGGGACCCCAGTTTTAATCATTTGTATGTGTTGTGTTTTGTTGTATGTATTGTCCTGTATTGTATAGGCAATTGGTCACTTGCCTTAAATAAAGGACTACAGATGGTAATAATGGTTTTTCTCCTGATAATGTCTGTTTAGTTTCATTATTCCGATATTTAATGTAAAGGTCGTATATTTTATCTTTCAGCAAGAGACAGTGCATACCACTCTTCAGGTTTGTAGTGGCAATTCCTTTCATTAATCGTGCTAGTATTGTGTAAACACTTAGTTAATTGAATCGTTATTATTTAATTTTAATGCACACTAGTACATATGCATAATTTAAAACGTAGAACAACCATGTATGATTTCAGATATTTTACCCTGAAAGCATCCAAATTGCAGTAATTGCAAAATATTATAGTTCTCTTACAATTAATCTATGCGAAAAAATGTATTAGTAATGTTGTACATATATATTATATTTAAGTTATTTGTAATGTTGTACATATATATTATATTTCATAATACACAAACAATAATTGACACTTTACCCTTTAGTTAGCTTTTCTTAATGACATAAATATACAGCTATAATGAATAATAAATTGAGCTATGATTACCAAGTTATCTTTAAGGAATATCCAATAATCAAAATCACAACATTACGAAATGAACGACACGCAAATATAGCGGCAAATGTGGTTAAATTACTATGATTGTGTAACAAAGTCAAAATCATGCAGAGATACATCTATACCACACTTAATGTAATATTAAATTACATCAAGTGTACGCTATGTTTAACTATGTTTTCAGACTCAGCATTCGAGAGGTAAATCAAATATTTGTGTAATATAATGAATATTAACTTAGGTTATAGTATTGAGAGAAATGAATGTGTATATAAAGGGACTGCAGTGTGTGTTATCACTGTTAGTAGATGAAGTCCTAGATATGTCGTAAGGACTGTATTGCGATGGTTTGCGTCTCACTGCCTTTCGGGTATCAGACATGTTAACGTTTGATATATCGTGTGCCTTGTTGAGTTTACATTTTGTTACATTGGATTATTAATGGCGAATTTGAGGTACACACTTTAGCTCATCTGAGCACAACGTGCACATGTTGAGCTTTTGTGATCACCTTTTGTCCGCCGAACGTAAACATTTTCATTCAACGTCTCCTCCTGAACTGCTAAGTAGATTCTCAACAAACTTCGCAGGAATGGTCCTTGGGTGACCCACTTTCAAAATTTTTCAAATCGTTTTAGTCCGCTGCATGTGTAGGGCACAGGCGCTAAAAATAAATTTAAAAACTGAATATTCTAGAAGTCTTCTTCTCTGAAACCACAAGGCTTGGAGATTTCATATTTGATATATGACATCCTGTAGTGATCCTCTACAATGTTTGTTAATATTATTACCCTGGGGTCAAAACTGGCCACTCCCTGGGAATCACATGGTTTATATAAACTGAAATAGCAAATGACTTAAAAAACTTATCTGATACCGCAGGGCCCAGTGATGTCATGTTTGGTATATAACAATTTATAGTGGTCCTCTACAAAGATTGTTCAAATGATGCCCCTTGGGTCGAAACTGGCTACGCCGGTGGGTCGCATTGTTTATATAGACTTAAATAGTAAAATGTCTTTAAAAATTGTCTCCTCTGAAACCGCAAGGCCCAGTGTTTTCATATTTAGTATGTAACATTGTATAGTAGTCCTCTACTAGATTGTTCAAATTATGCATCTTGTGTAAAAAGAAGCCATGGCCCGGGGTCACATGGTTTATATAGACTTATATGGAAAGTGGGTTTTAAAATTCTTCCTCAATCTGAAACCGAGGTTTCATAATTATTTGGCAAGAAACATTGTATAATGGTCCTCTACAAATAGTGTTTAAATTATGCTCCTGTGGTAAAAAGGAAGCCACGTCCCGGGGTCAAATGGTTATAAAAGACTTATGTAGAAAGTGGGCTTTAAAAATATCCCCTGAAACTGCAAGGCGCATAGGTTTTGTGTTAAGTATATAACATTGTAAAGTGGTCTTCTACAAAGATTACTCAAATATTCGCCTGGGGTAGAAAGTGGCCACGCCCTGGGGGTCACATGGCTTATATAGACTTTAAGAATCTTTATACTCAGTTAAGTGTTTAAGGGTCATTCGTATGGAGGCTATCTTGTGCCAAAAATGTACAAATGTTTGTTGTAGAAAAATTTTGTACAAATCGACAAATTACAAATGTAAAGCGGTTAAAAATTAACTAACATTTTGCAGTTTTCAAGATTACACGTGCAATTGTAGAAATACGATTTTATTTTAAGAAATACAATTCCGCTCTTTCGCTGTTAGTTAATCGCAACATGGTTTTGTGCAATTTCTAATGTTATGTTATGGAAAAGGAATCGGTAGAAAACCAAAATCCTATATAATATCCATTCTATTGAATAATTTCTCATAAAAAAGATCTAGCTTTACTTAATTCAATGTTTTGAATATGCGAAAAAGTTCATCTGACAAAGCGACAGTGGAACAACGCAAGTGGAAAGTCGCCGTTTACATTTCTCGGTTTACAAAACTCGAAAGAAACAAGTATCGAATTTTGCACATGCCCATATATGGAAAATGTCAATAAGAATGTGGGAGGAGCCTATCGAACGCTCGTGCATCATCGGAAATTACCGGATTTAGTGGAAGGTCTACAGTACTGTAGACCGTTTATGTCAAATATACATTCTAGCAAAGTTACGTAAATACATCCGGACAGTATGTAAATCCGGACACCGGAAAGAAATATATGTTCGTATTATCTATGGAATTTATTAAGCCATCTATCTGTCTCGGTAATGTAAGATATATTTCAGCAGAAACCACGGCGTTGGTCAATATATATTGCCGCCATAGAGTCTTTTGATGGTTTTTGCTGTTCGGATTTATTCTGAACGCGAATTATTTCAGCTACCACGGCGTATACATATTGACAATTGTTAAAAAAGCTGATATATGATTCCACAAATGCCTGTGTCGGCTGTGAGTGTGAGCAAAAGCTGTTCTGAGAGTTTCTGTCATACAGAAGACATTAACTACAGTACTTTAATCTGTCATATAACCTAATTGTGACATATTTTAGTTTATCAGTTAAAAAAATTCTTGTGTGTATATTTTATATCAAAAGTAATTGGTAATGTATGTTCATGGCAAATGTATTAATTATATTAAGCTTTAAGAAAAGACATGTATAAAAATTATAAAAGCGACCATTTCCATTGTCATTATGTTCACTCACAAAAAGCAGTAGACCTACTTATATCTTTGTGCTAGTTACTAGTATATGGTAATGTTTTGATTCACAACTGGGTATGTCCTGAAAAAAAAACAACAACAACATATTGTACATGTGCAATAATTATGCAAGGTTCTTAAATATGACATTTATTTGTTATTATAATGAACTTAATATAATAACATGTTCTGAATATCATTATTTCTATGTAAATATTAACTGATTTCTGTACAGCCTTGTTCTTTTGGGTTATATAAGGCATGCAACCAAAGGCTTTATTTTAAGTCCCTCTCAGAAAATGTGGAGGGTCTTGAATCGTTTGTCAATATAATTTGACCAGTTGAAATCTTTGTTTGATAGAGAATGCCAATTTATTGTTTTTATTTTAACAAGAAGAAATTACTGAGTGATACCTTTGTATTATTTTTCAAAATACAATTGCATTAGAGAAACATCATATTTATGTTCTTAAAGGCTTTAAAATAGGGCACTTTAGGATACTTTTTTTCTTAATTTAAAATATATTTCCAATTTCATGAAAAAATAGAAACAGTCGTTGAGACAAATACTTATTTCTGTGGAACTTTTTTGTTAAAGTTCATGCATTTGATCAAAAGCGATGAGAGGAGTTATTGGCACTGTGATATTTACCAAAATCAAGTAACAGATTTGCTTCTAGCACATGTTGGGCCCTACACAGAAATTGAGTTAAGCACATATACAATGTACATTAACAGTAGCTCTAAATATGTGTTTAGTGACTCATTCATTAGATTAATTACTCTAAGCCAGTGTTTCAGAGCTGTGCATTAGCTTGACTACCAACTTGTCCTGTCAGGCAAGTACTTTGAAAATTAACTTGCGCGATTTGTAGACGGAGCTCTTGATTGTACTGGTAAACCATTTCATGGCCAAACTTCATCGATTACATTAATTTGCATACGGTGAATCCCGAACAACACCGGAGAAAATTGGGGGCGGGGAGAATACTTCGGAAAACTCCGTAAGCATTTCCTTATATGGAAGTCAGTGAAATTGCAACTTGCGATTTGTCATTTCCGAATCGCGATTTGTCATTACCGAATCGCAATCGGTGAAGTGTGAAAGTAAGTTGGTCAGATGCCAAAACTTAATCGTTATTTTACATTTTCATAAGTACGTTGAGAAGAAATAGAAGTGCAGGGTAATAATGCGAGTGGTCAAAATAAAGAACTGTATACTGATTTTAATGTTTCCAAATGTAAAGGACTGCTGTCTTATTAATTTTTATGTAGATATCTAGTTGATAATCAAGAATTCGATTTGTTTTCACAATAATGTACTTTTCTTGTTTGAAAATAGAATTTAGATGATTTACTTTCTTATTTTAGAGAATGGATTTTATACATCTGAAAATTCCGCTTATATTTCTATGTTTGTACATCATTACATTTTTGGCACAAGATAGCCTCCATACATTCGGCCCTCTTGTTATAAGTCAATATGATGCCTTAAGTCAGATGAGCGACTTAGGGCCATCTTGATCCTCTTGTTTACTTTCCTGGTCACACAGACAATAAAATATATTTACATATGTATATTGTTACATATGTATATTGATTACTTACTGTTTCAGTCAATTTGAGATTAAATATGTTTATTTAATATTGTGCCTTTTTCTTGGACAATTTGGGAGTAAAATCTATTTACATTTGTATACCCATGACTTCTTCGACAATTTGAGCTTAAAATATATTTACATCAGTATATTTGATTACTTCTTGAACAATATGAGGTCAAATTTATTCTCATTGATATAAAAACTGAAACTGAAACTGAAACTGGTTTATTTGATTAAACGCCTGTTACTATGAAATAAACATATTCAATGGCGTTTTACAAAAACAAAGCTATAAGTAAATAAAATATATCATAATAGTTCGTAATTATTATAAAAGTAAAGCATTAGCCTCAAAAAACAATATAAAACATTCAACGCAAGTAAACAATTAAGATTTTGAAGACAAAATTGATATACTGTTTACTTCTTTGACAATTTGAGCTTAAAATCTATTTATATCTGTATATTTGATTACTTCTTGGACACTTGGAGGTTAAATTTATGTATCATTTATATATTGATTACTACTTGGACAATTTCAGGTTGAAATCTTTTTTTCAAATGTGTACATTGATAACTTGGACAAATTTAGATTAAATTTGTTATCATTTATATACTATCAGTCTGATTAATTTATATGTGGATTATTTTTTGGACAATTGTTGTTAGAATATATGTCAAATTGTCTATTATTTATTTCTTGGACAATTTAAGGTTAAAATATATTTACATTTGTGTATTGATTTCTGCCTGACCTCCATTAGGTTTGGCGGGTTATTTATTATGTCATGATGTATGGGCAACTAATCATATACTTGAAATTAAATTTGACCACCTGGAGTTTCTTGACATTTAACGCAGCTCAAGTTTTATTAAATGGTTGACATATTTATTTGTAATTTACCAAAAACAGTCCTTTGTCTAATCATTGGTTTTTTAAAACCAATGCACTTACATTTATGACTTCCTAAAATAAGCGAAATTGTTATGTACCGAAACGTGTTCAGGTGACATTTTTGTTCGTTTTCATTTTTGAAATCAGTCAGAAGCAATGCAGCCTAGTGACGATATCCAAGAATGTGGCCACAGTGTTGCAGAAACGTCCTAGTTGTATGTCGCATCAATGGTAAATATTTCACCATGTTTGTCAGTTTGGTACCCACACAACTATCAGTCTCAACAGCCTCTAAATTAGTGTCAGTAGTTTCAGTTTGTACGAAACAGACCGACTGTAAATGTGCAAATATGCATAATTTATTTACGTAGCGCAATGCTTAAATAAACAGCATAACATTTTATTTCATTACGTTAAAACTAATTCCCTCAGAACAAAATACATGTATGATATTCACTTGTAGTTCAAATAAATGTAACAAAATACAGAAAGCCAGTAGTATGCAAAGATACTAATAAAAAACGAACTACTAACAATGATAGTACAGCGAAAGAGACTTGCTTTCCATATAAACAAACTGTACAGAAACTTAATATGTAGGGTAGCATACGTACTATTAAACGATTATTTACATTTGTATTTAATGAATACACGTTGTTTTCACTATATCAAAGTTTAATGAAAGTACTATAATGACTTTATATATACCAACATAATGTATTTTGTTTACGAAATATTTCCTTAGATCTTCATTGTATTATGATTGTAAATGATCTCTTTAATTTATGTCTACATTCATATTTCAGGCACTTACGACTAACAATCCCGGCGATTTCAGCTTTTAACAAAGGCGTGTGTGGTTAGTGTATATGATATGCCCAAAATACATCAATAAATCACACATCAACATAGACAAACCGAACAATATACATATAAAAATGTATTGTAGTTGAAAGTATGTTATCTATTAACAGACGTAATCATTTTTAGTGAATAAAGATTTTTCGAATGTGACATTGACATGTTTTGTGCAAACCTTTACAGTAAAACATATTTTCGTGGTGGCAACGTTCACAATCATTAACATTTATTTTTACCAGTATATTTGTACATTTCAGTTTTTGGTACAAGGGCCAATTTAATTACGAGAACTGTTGTAGGTTTTTGCAAAAGGTATTTTCATAGAATGCTGATTAAATATAACGTAATAAATGTAGTTTATTTTGTTTTAAAGTGTAGGTAAATTGTCGTTAAGCTTATCCTGAAAGAAATTAATATGTAAATGGCCACTCGGCTAAAGGAGCTTACAATCATAGAACTATGGTTTCAAGTACGTTACAATTTTTTTTTAAAGTTAGCCAAGCCCGCGTGTGATCAGTGAATCACAAAACGTAAAGGTACATGCTTACAGTAGTGCATGACTATAGAATAAGTTCACTTTTATTTAACAATATCAATGAGATTTGTATTCGGACTTAAGGAATATCTGGCCGTCCAAAGGGTATATCACAAACAAATGTATTATCATTATCTGCAATCCTTTCTCTCAGCTGACTAAGCAACGGTCAAGCGCACGGTTTCGATTGCAGCAGTGTATTGATATCAGCTGATAAGTGTCGCCTCTTTGTGTCCACACTGGGACAACAGCAGGGTACCAATACACAGGAGTACAATACCCCAGATGTATATTTTGGAGACGGGGGGTGGGGGGGTGTTCAAGTAAAGAAGATTAAACTTGGTATTTGACTGCCGGACACACCAGGACGCGTTTAATGTGTCGTTGCTGGTTTCAATTAAAGGTGTGGTTGCCGGTTTTGACGGTTTCGGTGGATATTTGTTTTTGTGCTGAAGAACTCTATGCTATAACGTTTGTAAATATGTGACATTCACAAAGACAAAATGTGCTTATGGAAGGTGTTCTTTTACGTTTGACGGTTGTGCAGTATTCTTATGATTAGCTTTCAGCAGCGTGCTCTTATGTAATTCTGTTTTAACGTTTATATAATTGATGAACAATTTAAGTTTTGTCATTGTCATTGATGGTATGTTATTTTTCATAATCATTCTGTATTTTCTTCTTTACATTTGCAAGACAAATTTGTGTTGCATCAGTATTTTGCATTATATTTCTGTTCATATATCAATGGTCAAATTACTAATTAATTCATGAATTACAGTGTTCTAGTATACTGCTGAAGTGTTTTAATTTTCCAATGCGAAAAACAGTATTGTATTTAATCGTCTTATGTTTTAATTATTTCTAATTGAAATATTAAGTTATTTATGTCGATCATGCTATGCTTTTATAGTTCCACGACGGATTCTCTTTATGTTGTACTAGTGACTGTCTGATTATGTACATTGTCTTTGTTATGTATGCCAATGTGTTCTTTGATTTATGTAGACAGCTGTACATGTTTATAATATCATTGATTTCTTGCATCTAGAATTTGATGCTAAAAATAGTAAATTGTTTCACAGTGTATGTACGTTCCTCTGATAAAACTACTGTTTCACTGATTATTATCAATACATACACATTGTCTTACATTTTGTTATTATAAACACAAACAGTGTTTATTTTTGTATAACATTTAACGCAATTAACGTGTTTGGTCACAATAGACGTTTCAAAATAGGTCAGTTGAATGCAAATTAATCCAGTGTTGTACCAAATTATTGCACTAAGATATCACGTGCTTTACGTCTGATCTTCTTTATTCAAAAAGATTGTGAAGTGCTTGTGAAACTCGATGGATGGAAGTAATCTTTTAGCATTAGCTGAGAAGGAGTTACTTCCAATGTCCAAAATCTCAAATATGTGTATGTTGTTTTTATTAACTTAAGTATTGTTATCCAAGGAGCCCATCGGAAATAAGCTTTGAAGCTTGCATTAGCCATCCTATGTTACTATACATTATGACTATCTACCATCAATTTATTCGCATTAATTGATTCATACAAATGTTATATTGCCCCGTAATAGCTGTCCCTCTAGCATATTCAATTGTAATTTGAGTAAATTCAAGTGCACTTGATATTTTTTTATAATCACTCGTTATCTATCTACTTAAAGTCTATTGTTCTTGAGAACTGACTGTTTACATGTGTTCCGTTTAAACTTACAGCAATTTATTTTTTCAATAAACAGAAACAAATTAATCTTATGTTATTAGTGTATTTCAAATGCCCTGTTTTGATGCATTCTGTTCCAAGTCCTAAAGTGCAAAGTATAATACATTATAGAAGTGGGATAACACATGCATAAGTCGTAGAAATATAAACTAAAGATACCATATGTTCTAAGACATCCAAAAATTAAAATACAGTCAAATATAAAAATACATGTAAACCAAATTGACTCTGTAAATCTTAAAATCGAACTGATGAACAGTTCTTAATTATGTTTCTTTTCCCTGTTCAAACAAATAGGCAAGGTTAGACGATATTCCTAATGTAAGACATGGCGAAATATTAAATGGACTTTTTTTTAAATTGCGAATATCCAAACATGTTATTAACATTTCAACTATTTAGTGTACTTGCTGCATAACTTCCGTTTTATTTTGTTTTCAAGTCGTACAAAACTTTAATAGCGGAAAGAATTTGTGATAAATATCAGCGGTTCGGTGCATCCAAAAGCAACAATTTGAAAACTTCTATAGCGGAAAAGAGTTAAAATGTGTGATAAATATCAGCGGTTCGGTGCATCCAAAAGCAACAATTTGTTACATACATCTCAGTAACTTAAACAAGCGCTTTTAATATAGTCGGACATCGAAATACAACCTGTCAATATTATTTATATTTTAAAACAATTTTGTTACACTTACAAAGGTCAGTAATGCGAATAGTGTTCGCACACGTGTTTATTTTCCTGTCAAAAATGAAGTTACATTTCAGGAAGTATATTTTCTCTTCCTGTTTAAATATATTCAGGATACCTCACCAATATCTTAAATTTTGGTGATCATTGGTGAACATATAAGAAGGTAAAAATATAAACTAGCATTTAAAATCCAGGTATGTGAATTGAGGTTCATTTCATTTTCAGAAAATCAGCAATGGACTTTTAAGCATTGACGGTAGCACCCATATCATATGATTTATAAAACATGTATATATATATATCCTGTTCATAGATACCTCGACTGACAAACATCTGGGACGTGTTGCTAAAAACTGTCAACTAAAGATTTATTAATTATGTTATTATCCGTTATAAGTTCGATGAAGATATTTATGTCAGTAAAACTTAACAAATTGCTTTATCACCACATAAGGACATATCTTGGGGTTAATATGTTATTGTTTGAGAACTATATCAATGTACATTAAAAACTAAAAAGTGTAGAAACTCGTAGTTATTTTGTTTCCCTTTTCCTTGTTTGAAGGAAGATGTATAGTTTGCTCATATAAATACGACGCAAAATGAATCGTAAAAGGTATAACGTAAATTAGAGGTGTATCACTAGGAAATTACTGGTTTACCAAATTATAATTTTGACAATATTTTCTTTAAATGAGGGTTCGCATTAAACATAAAAGTAATTACATGTAATGAAAAAGCGACCATTAGTTATTACTGATTATTAATATTGGATTCAAACTACTTAAATTAAATATTGAGAAGGGTCTTGAAAAAGAAGTTAAACAATGGCGGAAGGAGGTGACAACGTTAATTTGGAACAACTTGAAGAAATTCGTGTAAATTTCGAAAGAAAAACTGATGAAATAAATAGTCAAAATATTGAGAATAGCAAGGTGTATCGTGTCATTAGAAACAACGCAGAGAATCTTACAAATTTAGAAAAAGAAAAAGTGATGACAGAAACTTCCAAGGTAACAATAATTTTAGATGTTTGACATGTCGTTTCATTCTTAGAGGTCTACGTATTTGTTTAAAATAAAAATATCTTTATTGTATCATACTTGTGCGCATTGTATATTTTTCATTATTAGCATTTTCGTATTTAAGTAGTTTATCCCAGCAATGTTGAAAGTTATTTTTACGCGATTGGCTACATTTTTTGTTACGTCCTCTCAAAAGAATATAACTGTGAAATGAAGATATTCATTTTTAGCTCGACTTTATGAAGAAAAAAGTCGAGTTATTGTCGTCGCACTGTCGTCTGCGTCAGCGTCTGCGTTAGTTAAGTTTTATGGTTAAGTTCTTTAGTTAAGTTTTCTCTCAGAGTCTATTTCTCAAAAACTACGAAAAGCATCCATTTGAAACGTTCAATACTTGTTTACCATCAAAAAAGAAATTCATTACAACAAGGCAGGTAACTCTCTGGTTTGTATTTCCAGTTATCTGCCCTTGTTTAGACTAACAACTTAGAATATTTTGACATGTTTTTGTTAGATATAAAATGTCTCAATAACTATCAAATACATCAAATTGAAACGCAAGATACTTGTTTATGGTGCTGACCCCATTCTGCGCAAATGAGAAGGTAATTATTTCAAGGATTTTGTTGGAGTTATTGCCCTTTTTTCAACTTATAATTTTCGCTCTAGGTGAACTTTCACAATTACTGTAAGAGGTATTGATTTGAAACTCAAAATACTTTATCACAGTTATGAACCTATTATGTAAATAATATGAAGTAACTATATCAAGGGTTTTGGTGGTTTTATTGCCATTTTTTCAACTTAAAATTGTAGCTTTAAGTCAAAGTTCTCAATATCTGGAAGAGGATATTCAACACAGTTTATCACAGCGAAGAACCCATTCTATTAACATAAAGGCCAGAATACTATCAAATACGAGAAAGTGCTCTTGTTTTATTTATGCTGATATATCCATTTAACAGCTAAACAGTCAATACGTTCCCCACTGAGTATTTTTCGTCGAATAGGATCGAAAAACATCCAGACAATGGTTCTCTTTTACCATTTATCACCAAAGTACTTTATATTCGCATATTACTCAGATAATTTGAATTTACACTCTACTAGCATAATTCCACTCGTATATTTTACTTACTATGTTTATGCACGGTTTTGTTCGTGCACATGGTTCACATGTTGTATACTCTTACTGTATTTTCAGTGGAATTCCATTACATAGATGTAACACGATTCTAATGCGGAAACTAATTTATTCATTGTATTATTGATTTTTAATATACTAATGAATATAGTTTAGTGTCGGAATAATTAAATAATTATTTCGAGCTACAACATTCAATTAGTGTACTAAGAATTAAATGCCTTCATCACTTAGGTAACCAGCTTTTCTGTTGAAGCTTAGTTTCTTTGAAGTCCGTAACTATTATTGTTTTGATAATTAGCCAAATATAAAACTGTGCATCACCGGAGGCCTGAATTTAACATAACATAATTATATTTACTGTTTCATCTTTATAAAGGTCACCATCATAGAAAATCATAAGTGTGCATACATTATATGTTCAGACATTTTTTAATCTTATACTTGTTAGTGGCACTGTAATGACGGACAGGCATGTACAATATATATTTACATTTTCTTTGAATGTGAAGAGATTTCAGATACTGTTAGTTTCTCTCAGTTTTAACTCTAATTGTCTCATTTACCGAGTGTATATATCTAAAATATAATAAATGCGCATGTAGCATTATAATATTTATTCCTTTCTAGATTTGTGATGCAACCGATGAATTGAAACACGCTGTGGAATATGCAAGTGAGCAAGCCGAAACAATGCACAAGCTAATCCAAGAGGAAATTCCAATACGCGAAAAAGCTGGTCGAAGACACCGTAGGCATAACATAGTCGATTAAATTGTATGGTTTTTGCATTTGCCGTGTTATATTATGATCAAGTACATACAAAATATAATACCGTATGCACATGCATGTGATTTCATGCATTCTGAAATGTTTTTAAAAAAGCTTGTCAAACAACGAATGCATAGTTTACCTTTTACCTTGTCGTAAAGACATGGATAATACCGTACAGAATACTCGCGTTTGATTGGTATAGCCGCGACACATGCTGTCCGTGTATTATTTCATACTAGGTCAGTAGCAGTTAGTATCCAGACAGTAAAATCGTTCTTTCAAAATAAACATAAATAAATACAAAAAAATTGTATATTGTTCAAAGAATGGTACACTGTAAGATAAATTAGTTGGAAGAATGTTATTTAGTATTGTTTTGGAATTCAATAATATAAAAATTATGTGAGTGTATTATAGCCATAGCAAATTTAGTTTTCAGTCAGGTACGAGATACATTTGTTGTATTATTCAGAACCACGAGACAGAGGAGTAGTGGATTCTGTCGGTACGTCCTTACATTTTACTTACACTATCGTAAGATTAAATAATCAATTTCGAACAGCTCTAGACTATTGCATACATGTCTTAATTTTAAATCATGCAGCATAATGTTGTTTTGGAATTCAAAGAATGTACAAAATATGTGAGGTTATTATAACTATAGCAAACTCAGTTTTCAGTCAGATATGAGGTGTTTTTTTATTATTTAGTACCACGAGACAGCGGAGTAGGGGATTCTGTCGGTAAGTCTTTTATTTTTTACTTTAACTTGCAGTAAATTATAGGATCGATTTCGAAAAGCGCTATAATATTGCATACATGTATTTTTAAGTGATACAGCATAATGTTTTAAATGTTGTCTTGTTACCTTTCAGATTCCTCGATGTTTCAGGTATAGATGTTAAACATGATATAATATGAAATTAGAAAATTAAGATTCCCAAAACTTTTGTTGAAGGATAAGTTTAAATGTATTGCTTTGCATCACAACTATTGACAAATGCCCCTTTGTGTAAATTACGCTAACATTTTAGGAGTGAAATCCAGGTAAAGACTTCGAAAAATTACTCAGTTAATGGTTCGTGTATTGTTACTTCTGTATGCTGGGTGTACCGTCTACCGGTGTATTAAGCTTCAAAACACGATTAAATATGACTTAAATTATATATATATATTGTAGAATAGTGAATGATGTTTAGGATAATAATGTTACTCTTCATAATCTGGTACTTTCGTCCGATTTTATATGTTCATAAGTGCGACAGTGACCTTTTTGTTAAACCTAGGTTAGGCCCTGTTATTGCTTGACGTATGTACCGATTACCGGTGCAACTGTAATTATCTTCATTGTTTCATAACCAGCTGCTGTACTAATCCCCTCGTTTATATTACTTGCCTGAAAGTAATTATTGACAAGCAAAACACATTTTTGTTAATATATTCGACTTTGCTTTTTTTTTTGTCAAGGTATAATCGAGATCATACATATCGACATCAAATCAGATAAACAAACAGAAATCAACTATATACATATGAAAATATGACAATATTTCATGTATTCACAAATCCTATATATTTCTATCATAGACATAAACTATCACAGTCTTTAGTAATCTTGCCAAATAATAACAGCCTATCCAGAGCAATGGGACATAAGAACTGACTGCCTTGCCTCGACCATACTCGGCATCTCGGATTACACAGATAGACAGTTTACACCGGTAGACGGTATCTTGACGGTATAACTTTAATCCCGTCAATTTTCGAACCTCATACAAAACCGTAAAAACAAAACAACATTTTACATTATTAATGATTTACAGAAAGGTTATTATATAATAATGCATATCAATAATGCGGTTCACATTGCATTACCTAAATATATACGATATGTATTACAGCCTTCTTCGTATATTACACACCCAGTTGAAGACATTCAGGAGAGCAGCTACACTCCCAATGAGCAAACAGAGCACTACTCTAACTAGAATTGTGAATATTAATTTTTATCATATTACAGCCGAATCTACGGAATAACAACCCAGCGTATAAACTTTAGCTTTATCCGATCGCTATTATTAGCTCAATTGTATTCGATTGTTATTATTAGAACGCTATGTATTTCAATGTGACGTCATTCCAAATAATGACGTAGTAAACAAAATACCCAGTGTTAAAACTAGAAAACCAAAGCAATATTTTTTTTTTACTGTTGACAAATTTTCTCGCCGTTTACATGATTTATGAGCATAGCATAATATGATACATAGAATAATAAGTGAGTGTAGGATAAAGCCTCGCGTTCATCTGTTTCTAAGCCTCGCATGATAAAATCCATCTTTATCCAACACTCACCTAATATTCTCTATCTATATGTGAAGCTATTTCTATGTTGTTTTTGTTGCTTTTTGTTACTTTTTGTTAGTTGGTTTTTTTTAAGTCGTACTGTATACTAGTTTGTTCAGAATCGTGTATGCATTTGTTCATTCATTCGTTCGTTCGTCGAATATTGCTATAATGTACATGTATATGTGAATGTGTTTCCTTGTATTTAGTTTGTTAATTGAGTTTAGTTAAGTATTTTCTGCTTAAGTGTTCACAACCGTTTATTCATTCATTCATTTATACATTCATTTTATTCATTCATGTATTCATTCATTCATTCATCCATTCATTCATTAATTCATTATAGTCTAAGTCTTTCATAGTTTTTTATATATGTTTTGGTTAGCGAACGTTCTGTAGATGACAATTTGTATATGAAAAAGTGTTTTTCTTTAGTCAATTGATCTGAAATGTTATTTTGAAATTCTGTTAAGTAGATTCAAAGTAAATATTTTATTATTATGAACAATATTTACCAAACAGATACTTTTGTAAGTGTATCTACTTTTAACGAAGGTCTTTTAAAACAATGTCAGTAGAGCAGGGTAAATTTATTGTTTGATTTTATGTAAACACTTTTTAATATTGTTTATCATTGTAGTTAAAACAGCCAGTGGTGTATTTCGTATCTCATTAAAAATAAATTTACTTCCTTGTCCGTGTATGCTCTACGTGAGTTGCAGTAAATGTTAGTTTCTTATTAAAGTCACAACAATACGAAATTACTGTATAAAGCCAAATATAGGTCAGACGATTGTGACCTAGTATACAAAGTAACAGTTTTAAAAAGATATAACTTAATTATACAAGAAACAAATTGTCTACTTAAATACGAAATGAGTTACTAATAACAATACAATGTATGTTGTTTATATATATATTTTGTAAACAATTAATGCAAGCTGGTTTAACTATGCCAGTAATGTTAATGCATTATTTTCACTTTATACACATTTTTAGTGCTGAAAGCACTATAATCTTAGTATAATCTATACATGCAGTAATTTTATTTTCATATTTGAAAGGTAATATTTCCAGAAATAGAATTATTATCGGTTATTGTTGTTGTTGTTTTTTTAATTTGTAACCGCTTCAATGACACATCTGGTGTTGTTGATGCCATATAATATCTAGTTCAGTAGAAGTAGAATAGTAGTATCAGTATTGGTAGTAGTAGAAGTCATAACAGTATTAGTAGTATAAGAAGTAGTAGTGGTAGTAGTAGTAGTAGTAGTAGTAGTAGTAGTAGTATTAGTAGTAATAGCATTAGTTGTAGTAGTGGTGCTAGTAGTAGTAATAGTAGTAGTAGTTGTGGCAGTGGTGGTGGTATCAGTAGTAGTAATAAAATAGTAGTCGTGGTAGTAATAGTAGTAGTAGTAGTAATAGTAGTAGTAGTAGTAGTAGTAGTAGTAGTAGTTGTGGTAGCGGAACCTGTATTAGTAGTATTAGTAGTATTAATAGTAGTAGTAGTAGTAATAGAAGTAGTAGTAGTTGTTGTTGTTTTTGTTGTTGTATCAGTAGCATTAGCATTGGAGCAGCAGCAGGAGCGGTAGCCGTAGCGGTAGCGGCAGGATCAGTAGCAGTAGCAGCAGTAGCAGCAGGAGCGGTAGCCGTAGCGGCAGTATCAGTAACAGTAGCAGCAGTAGCAGCAGGAGCGGTGGCCGTAGAGGTAGCGGCAGTATCAATAACAGTAGCAGCAGTAGCAGCAGGAGCGGTAGCCGTAGAAGGCATTGTTATTCTACCTACCTTTACCATTACTCTAACTATAGCATGGTTTGGTTTCCCAATCTGAAGAAGTTTACATCAGAGTAGCCGCAACATAAGTAGGAAAATTTTAACTAGGAAGTTTTGAATAGTTTCAATAACAAAGTGCTGCATATATGACAGATAAGGACACCTAAACTAAATGGTATGTTTATGATGATGATGATTATTATTATTATTATTATTATTATTATTGTTATTATTATTATTATCATCATTATTATTATTATTATTATTATCATTATTTTGTTGTTTTTGTTGTTGTTGTATGTATAACGCATTTGTTTCAAGACAAGTTCGAATGTCACATTTTTACCATGTCTAAACTTCCTTTTTGCTTATATTTTGAATTTAGTAAAGTTTGTGATTGCGCGTAAGACTTAAATGTTAATGATACAGTTATGTTAAATGTAAAAAGCAACAACAAAGATATATAGTGTTTACACATTAATAGGTAGATAAATTATGCAGGAAAATATATCCTAAGTAACATATGGTACATGACGTAGAAGTACAGGATGTCCCACTTGTTTAATGTCCTGAAGCTTGTGTAATTTCTTAAATGATTGAAATGATTGAAAAGACTTATTAATATATATATTCTTAAATTGGAAAATTTAAGGAAACTTTACTATTTTATTAACTTACGATTTGAACATATTTTTGTAAATAACTTACTTACTGTTTAGGTGGTACGTTCAACATAGATGATTTGTTCTGATAACTTTAATTGTTTCAAGTGTGATGTATTTGATATAATCGTAAAAGTTAAACAAGTTAAATAACATAACCGATTCATCTGATAAATATAAGAATAATGAAATAATGAGAAACACGTATCAGCAGTCTCTAGTCATTTATTTGAGGCAAGTGATCAATTGCCTACACAATACAGGACAATACATACAATACATTTGTTGAATTTGTTTTTGTAAGCTCTCAAGTACATCTTTATTATCAGTGTTGCACTTGTCGTCTCTGTATATTTCATGTTCAGTATAACATCTCTTTATTTCCCTCTCCTTTTTAATTCTGTCCTCAGAATTTGGTACATGCCCATTCCCGTCTTGTATGTATTTCTTTTCCAACCACTGTAGTTCTCTATCCACTGTGTCGTTACATTTCTGGGAATGTTGCTGGTAATGTTTCCTACTGCTCATGTCGCTATATATGGTACTCCTACCGTCAATGTCATAGGGTTATTATTTAATATTTTCATAAATATTCATAATATATTTGTTTTCATTTAACGTTTCTTCAAATGCCACGTATCACTAGTTAGCTAGTTTAGTTCAGTCTTGGTAGTTGTGTTATGTAGTATTGGTTGTATGTAACCGTTGTTAGAATACACTAACACCGTGCACGTGACGACTTACCGCCTTTCCTCACTTTTGCTTCACGCCACTGACACGCTCAGACGCCATTCGTTGTGTGAACATTGTACGCAGTAATTTATACATATAACTGCAGGTAATTATGTCTATATTATTATTATTATTATTGAAATCAGATCTTGACTTCAATGCATTTTGTATTGTTTTGCATTGTTTCCTTTGTTATTTGTGTACACTATCTAAATTGTATAATGTTATATTTTATTCCTATTTTAATACGTTGTTATTATTACAGATAAGTCATTCCATCAGTCATCAGTCTGAAGGCATTAAAGTCATTTCCTTGATAAAGTTGTTGCTTGTTAATCACCCGCGCATGGGCTGAGTAGGCCGGCAACAAATGCAAAGCATTGGGGGTTTAAACCGGTTTATGTGCGCACGAACCTCACACTTGGCCCAGAATTATTCACAAAACATGTAAGTGTAAATAAAAATTAAATTAAAGGCTGTGACTATATATATAATATGACTAATTGTTATTAGTATTGATATAAGTGGAAGATTGTTTGTGTTTGTTTGTTTGGATTTTTCGCTGTTTAAACAGTATTTCAGTCATTTCATGGCGGTCAGTAACCCACTCACACTTCCTGGGCAAGCTTAGCCGATCTAAGCGATTTACCAGTACAAAGTGCAGAAACCTATGTTAGTAACCGACAAATGCCTTCTAAAATCAGATTTAGGATGACCGTAGAAATAATTTCATGAACAATCCCCAAACAAGTTATGTGGCCGGGCTGGGGTTCGAACTCACAATCCCTGGATTGACAGTCCAGCGCTCTACCAACTGAGCTAGTCGGGCCCGGCATCACGAAAGAGAATGGCATTGTAGTTCGTTTTATACAGAAACTATATACGTATTTAAGTAGTGTACAATGTTGGCTTACTGTATCCTTTGTAGAAAATTACCTACTTCTACCCTTATGCTAAACATAATAAAATATGAGTGTGGTTTCCCAGTTTAATGGAAGATTATAAATACATGCTTTCTTAAGGCAATATCGTTTAAAATCTCTTCGCCCCAGTTATTGAAAGATCCAAGCAGGAAGCTTTGATTACGTGTTTTAACTAACAAATAAACATGGACACTTAAGTTCTTTGGTATGTTATTATTATTTTATAATAATAATAATAATAATAATAATAATAATAATAATAATAATAATAATAATAATAATAATAATAATGAATTTATTAGTATGGTTATTATTATTAGTAGTAGTAGTATTCGGTTTGGTTTAATTGCATTTCTTATTTTATAATAATAATAATAATAATAATTAATTTATTAGTATGGTTGTTATTATTAGTAGTAGTAGTATTCGGTTTGGTTTAATTGCATT